>JAKSZT010050948.1:2600906-2677475 GCA_026826555.1 Tolypeutes matacus
TGTTGTTGTTTTCATTAGTTTCAAGGTAGTTACTGATTTCTTTTGAAATTTCCTCTTTAATCCACTGTTTGTCTAAGAGTGTGCTGTTTAACTTCCATATCCTTGTGCCTAAACCTGTTTCTCTGGCCATTGTTGATTTCCAAATTTATTCCGTTGTGTTCAGAGAAATTACTTTGTATAATCTCAATCTTTCTGAATTCATTGAGTGTTGTTTTGGGGCCTACCATGTGGTCTATTTTGGAGTATGTTCCATGTGCACTGGAGAAGAATGTAAATCCCACTGTATTTGGGTGTAGTGTTCTGTATATGTCTATTAAGTCCAAATCTTCTAATGTATTGTTGAGTGCCTTCGTTTCTTTATTGATTCTCTGCCTAGATGTTCTGTCTAATGATGATAGTGGTGTGTTGAAGTCCCCTGCTATAATTGTAGAGGAATTTATTTCTCCTCTTAGTTTTTCCAGAGTTGCCGCACGTATTTTGAGGCACCTCGATTAGGTGCGTAAATGTTGATGATTGTTCTCTCTACTTGAGAGATTACTCCTTTTACTAATATGTAGTGTCCATCTTTGTCTCTTACAATAGTTTTGCATTTAAAGTCTATTTTGTCTGATATTAGAATAGCTACTCCTGCCCTTTTATGGCTATTGTTAGCTTGTAAAATGGTTTTCCAGCCATTCACTTTCAGCCTCCTTGAATCCTTGGGCCGAAGGTGGGTTTCATGTAGAGAACATATAGATGGATCATATTTTCTTATCCATTCTGCCAATCTGTGTCTTTTGATTGGTGAATTTAATCCATTAACATTCAGTGTTATTACTCGTAATGAATTTCTTACTTCAGTCATTTTTTCTTTGGGTTAATGTATTTCATATGTTGTTTTGTTTCTCTTTTTGAGTTTTCATTTGTTTTTAAACTCTCCTCCAACTCTCTCTCCTTTGTTTTTTCCTTTCAACTTGTAGAGATTCCTTTAGTATTTCTTGAAGTGCTGGTTTCTTCTTGACATACTCTCTTAATTGCTGTTTATCTGTGAATATTTTGAACTCTACATCATTTTTGAATGCCAATTTTGCTGGATAGAGAATTCGTGGCTGGAAGTTTTTTTCTTTTAGTGTTTTGACTATGTCATACCACTGTCTTCTTGCCTCCGTGGTTTCAGCTAAGAAATCAGCACTTAATCTTATTGTGCTTCCCTTGTATGTGATGGTTCTCTTTTCTCTTGTTGCCTTGAGTATTTTCTCTTTGTCTTGAGCATTGGACAATTTGACAAGTATATGTCTTGGAGTTGGCCTGTTGGGATTTATAGTATTTGGGGTGCACTGTGCTTCCTGGATCTGCACATCCATCTCTCTCAATAGAGTTGGGAAGTTTTCAGCCATAACTACCTTCAATACTCCTTCTGTTCCTTTTCCCTTCTTTTCTCCTTCTGGGATGCCCATAATGTGTTTGTTTGTGCGTCTTGCATTATCAGTTAATTCCCTGAGACCATATTGGATTTTTTCTATCTTTTTGTCTATCTTTTCTACAATCTCTTTGATTTCAACTGTATTGTCTTCCATATCACTAATTCTTTCCTCTGCCCATTCAATTCTGCTGCCATGTGAGTCCAGTGTCTTTTTCATTTCTTGACTTGTGTCTTTGTTCGCCATCATATCCATTACCTTTTTAGGTGTGTTAGCTATTTCTTCAGTATGTTCTCCCAGTGTCTTCTTTATATCTTTAATCTCTTCCTTCAGTTCTTTAAGTTGGTCCATGATATTTGTTTGGATAGCTTTGTTTAGTTGGTCGATGTACTGTATTGCTTCCTGGTTTTTATTTTGTGCACTGGACTGGTCCATGTTTTCCAGTTTCTCAGAGTCATTTGTATTTTTCTGTTGCCCTCTGGTCATCATATTATCTTGATGGGTTTGTTCAGTTGATTAGCTTTTCTGTATGCTCTAGAATTTTATTTAGCTGTTGGTTCTGCGTTTGAGTTAAGTTTTCTCTTTGGCAGTTTTTCTTCTTATTTTATTTCCTTGCTTCTTTCTATGTTCCCTTGAAGGCAAAAGGTTAGGGCCAGAGGAATCAAAAGATGTAAGGAAGGCAGAAGGATAATAGAAATATTGATAAAAGTTAGAAGAGGGGCAAAATGAGACTTAATGAGATGAATATTTAACTTGTGTAGGCAGTGTAGTGTACTAGGAAAAATATGGAGTTCCTACAATGGACTGGGAAAACAAATGGAGGTATATATATATATATAGTGACTTAGAAGGATAGAATTATGAGGAGGGAGAGAAACAGTAGAGAAAAGTCTGAAAGGAAAAAGTTAATACTAATAAAGAAAAAGAAAAAAAAAGAAGAAGAAAACAAAATAGATGGGATAGAAATTGACACCCTTAAGTTGGGGGCCTATGAAAAATGTTGTCTCTAAGAGCCACAACAGAAAACAGAAGGCAGAAAAATGCAGGAACGATAAGCGATAGTTTGTAATACAGAATCAATATATACAGCGAGTGGGAAATTACTGAATAAGAAGCCCAGCAAAGAGGCGTCCAGCTGGCAGCACCTATTAAAAAAAAAATAGAAGGATAAAGGAAGGGGGGAGGAAAACGGGGATAATAGCAATAGACCAGAAAATAACAGAGAGAAACCAAAGATCCACACAGGCAAGCAGTCAAACAGAGCTAAGGGGATCAATGATTCCCCTAGGGTCCACGTGGATCCTTCCTGCCTACTTGTTTTTATCAATCAATTTCCCCACAGGGTTCTATATGCAGGTCCTGAAGCAGCTCTTAGCTATTAAACTAAATTAAAAAGAATTTATTTTTCATTTGTTGAGGTGACCTCATTTTTTTTTTTTTAGCCAAATGCAGGACCCAAAATAATTCCTCCTCTAGACCAACCCCCTTACGGAAGGGACCCTAGCTGAGCCCGTGGAAATTAATCAAGCACGTCCCACTTTCCGGACTCCCCAGGTTAACTGAAGCTCTGATGCTAGTCAGTGAGGAGTGCTAAAGATGGCGGATTCGGCCCCTTCTGGCGCCGAGCTCCAGCGTCACCGGGCTGCTCAGTAAATCAGTTTGAGTGCAGATTAGCATCTGCTCTCAGCCTAATGGTGCTTCAGGTTGGCTTATATGCTCCCCAAAGCTATGGAGTGGTGCAGGCAGCCAGATCGATGTCTAAAAATATAAAATACCCTTCCCTGTCTTCCAACAGAACCCTCCCTTTTTTGGGAAGTGTCCCTTCCTCCTGGCTCCACAGCGGCCCGGGTCTTATCCCTGGGTGGCTAGGGAAATCAGCTGCGTTCCCAACCAAAATCCCCACTCCGGTTCACTGGGTGCTGATAGCTCGTTTGTTCTGTTCACACAAGGTCCAAGGGGCGCCAGGCAGCCAGATCCCCAGAAAATAAAACTTTTTCACCCCGCCCGCGGCTCCAAATGGCCGTTTTATTTTTTTTTCCCTAACCGCGGTGCTCAGCCGCCTGTGCCAACCTCCACTGACAGCCACAAAACTCATGAATCTCCACCGTTCTGTCCACGCCACGGATCCATGCAGATAGATGTCCCAAGCTTCTCACTCCACGCGTGCACAGCACAGACCCCCGGGCAGGACCCCGTCCACAATCCGCCTTGCTCTGGGAGCTTGCAGTGTGCGCCCTCCTACACTAACGCCATCTTGGCCCCCTTCCCCATACTGTTTTGTTCCTTCAAAGGGCTAAGTGCCTTTTCCACTTCATGGCATTGCTTTTGTTGTTACTTTTGCCTGCAGTGCCTTCTCCTTAGTACTTTGCATGACTGGCTCCATTTCATCCTTCAGGTTTCAGTCTGAATGTCATGTCACTGTTGAGATAAAAGTTCTGTGTAATATTTTGGGTAATCTAAGCACCTCTTAAAATATATATAACATTTTTGTAAGCAAATGCACATATATGAATATATATTTATATATCATTTTGCAAATGTTGGTATGTATTGTGAAAATTTTGATTTTTAGCCACAATAAAAAAAAATTAAAAAACAAAAAACAAAAGCAAAAAAAAAAAAAAAAAAAGTAAATCTGTGTAAAAGTAGATCCCCACACATTTATTCATGAATATAAAAGTCTTTTTAATCCCTAACCAGTATTGATAATAATGTATATTTATTTTATCCAGGTATTTGTTTATTATCCTCCCTTTATTCCAAGTTTCCTGAGGGCTAGAACCTGACCTGTTTTAACTCCATTTCACCTCCAGAGTCTAGAAAAGTGCTTGAAAATACTTTGCAAATTCACTCCAAATTCTTCTGGAATAATGAATGAGTGAATGAAGAGACCCTCCATTGCTTCATTAACTAGCTTAAAGCCTAACTCAATAATGAATTGTAATAGTATTTTATGTAATAGTGCTTACACTGTTCAATTTGTTAAATAATTTAACTCACTTAATGAGGGCCAACATTCACCTCCTCTAGTTCATACACTATATATATACCAGTTCACTTGTTTTGTATTTAATCATGTTGGTTTCTTCCTTTTTTCATTGTGGTAACCTATATATACCATAAATTTGGTCATTTTAACCATAGGTTTACAATTTTGTACCGCTGATTGCTTTTACAATGTCTTGATAACATCACCACTTCCCATTATCAATTTTTTTCATCACCCAAACCAGAAATTCTTTAAGCAAAAACTATTTCCCCTGTATCTGGCCCATGGTAAACTCTAGTTTATTTCCTGTATCTATGAATTTTCTTTTCTAGGTATTTCATGTAGATATTTCATACAACATTTTTACTTTGGATTTGGCTTATTTCATTTAGCATGGTGTTTTCAAAATTCATCCATGTTACATCATGTATCATAACTTCATTCAGTTTCTTGGATGATATGATTTCATTGTGAGGATATACCAAATTTTATAACTTGTTTGAGTCTTTAGGGCCTTCTCAGGCATGGTCTTATATATACCACTTTGTACATTCAACTTTATGAGATTTTGGGTCACTTGCTAGATGGACTGGAGTAGCCCACCAAAATGAGGAATATCTTTCCTTGAAAATCCATATAAGTTAACTAAGTATTGTGCCTTATTTTTGGCTGTAGGAAGGGCCAGCTACAGTAGCTTATCCTTTATCTTATAAGGGATATCTTGATGTCCCACAGCACTGGATGCCTAGAAATTTCACTGAGGTGAAAAAGCCCTGAATTTTTGTTGGATTTATTTCCCATCTTCTGACATGCAAATATCCTACCAGTAAGACTATACTAGTTGCTACAATTTTATCACTGGATCCAGTCAGCATGGTGTCATCAATGTAATAGACTAGTGTGATGTCTTATGGAAAAGTGATCACAGTTCTTATGGACTAGATTATGAGATAGGGTTGGAGAGTTGATATATTCCTGAGGTAGGACACTGAAAGTTTTTTGCTGTTCTTGTTAGCTGAAAGGAAACTGTTTCTTATGTTTTTTACTAACAGGTATCAGGGGAAAATTACAAAATCAATAGATATATACCAGGTACCAGTGTTGGGGGCCGTAAAAATAATATATTCATGTCTATTTTGCCTTAAGCGAGGTCGGTGGCATGCAACATGGCCGCCAGGACTGAAACAATAACACCCTAGCCGCCTTCTAGGAAGTCAGCAGCATTTTGTGCCCACGCCAAAGATTTGCGCCAGAAATGCTGCCACCTACCCCTAGCAACAGCACCTAGCCACTCCCTCAATACTGCCACCTCCCCCCAGCAACAGCACCAACCAATCCCACACCCCCAGCAACAGTACCTACCAATCCTAAACCGCCACCCGTCCTTATTAGCCACTCCCTCTTCCCTTAGAGTATATATACCCTGCTTCTTCAATAAAGTTTTGCAGCTTGATCAGAATACTGTTTTGCTGTCATTCCTTGTGTCTCTTGTCCCACCATTCTTTCTCTGCAGGTTTCGGGTCCCCGTTGCTGTCCCGCGGGTCGGGGCTCACATACCAGTGAATGTATTGTTTGTTCAAGCAGTGATACCACATCTGGAACAGTAGCTGCAATTGGAGTCACTGCCTTGTTAAGTATATGATAATATATGTCATTATTCAAGATCCATTGGCCCAAATAAGAGAGTTGAATGGTGATGTGGTGGGAATCACCATTACTACATCTTTCAAGTCCTTGGTGGTGGCACTAATCTCTAAAATCCCTTAGGAATATGGATTATTTTAACTTTTTTTTTTTTTTTTAGTCAGGCAAGTAAAAATAATTTATTGGGAAATGGGGGGAAAGAACAGAGATTGTTTAGAAATGGAAGAGAAGGACAAAAATATGAATTCATATTTGATGCAGGCTCCTGTAGGCAGAGAGAGCCTAAAATCAACTTAGTTCTTCAATTATGTTGTTAAATGTAGATTTTTTTGGTATTTTTTTAAATAGGTACCAGGGATTGCACCTGGGACTGTGCACATGTGAGGCAGGCACTCAACCACTGAGCTACAACTGCTTACATATTATTACTTTTGATTTACTTTTGTTAGGCAGAAAAAGTTCTAGTGACTTCCACTTGGCCTTTCCTACCATAATAGTCCTTATTCATAGGTCAGGTAACCAAAGTGGGGGTTTTGGTTGAGTATGCCTATTCCAATTATTCATTCTGGAACTGTGGAAGTAACCGTAGAATTGGTTTAGGATCTCACTGGACCCACTGTGATATGGGCCTGAACTAAAACTCCATTGATCACCTGACCTCCATAAACTCCTACTCTGACTGGTGGGCCACAGTCATGATTAATGACTCCTGGAATTAGTGCCAGTTCAGAGCCATTGCTCAGGAATTGCTTAAGTGTCCTATTATTTCCTTTTCCCAAAGGCACAGTCATCCTGGTAAAATTTCATAGACTCCTTTGGAGAAAGCTGGGAGAAATATCAATAGCTTCTCTCTTTACTGTGACACCAGTATAAGTAAAATCTTTGAAAATACTGGGAGGTTATTATATATATGAAAAACTTGATTTCATTTGTTTCATTTTATTGCTTTTTTATTTGTCTCATTCTTGGTTTTCAGTTTTAAATATAATTTTGCAGCAGACAATAAGAAACAAAACAAGTCCTGCTTGTGATGAAGCTTGTTGTGGAGGTGTGAATTATGTAGCATTTTCAGTGACTTTCAAGGGAAATTGTGAGAGTGGAGACATCATGATGAGTGGATGGGGAATTATTCCTCTTCTCATATGCTCTTTGCATCTTTCCCTGTAGATTATGACAAAATTGAAACATCTTTTTTTTTTTCATCTTGCAACTTTTAAGAGAACTAATGGAATTTTTTTTCTGCAAGGCTTTTTCAAAATGGGTGGCAAGACAATTTATTACAACTTAAACTGAATGTAAAATTTTCCTCTATTTTATGTCTTTCCCTACTTAATTCACAGAGGTAGTTGGGCTCTGCAAAGCAGAAGCTGCCAAAAATATTTTTTTTTTCAGATTTGTTTCATAATCAGCTCATTGAAATGGCCACACCAAGTGAACTGGAGACTGAAGGGAAGGTGGGTTGTAATGGGAAATGAGTGTCCCAGATGTTGGGAAAGGACAGGGCCCTACTTATTGATGCTGTCCTGGAGTAGTTGGTAACAATTCAGAGGGAAATGGTGGACTTAGGGAGCTAAATCTGCTAATGGTACTCTTAGTCTTGTCAAGCTGTCTGGACTTAAATAGGTCATGGAAACAGCAGAGCCAATGCCTTAGAGAAATGTTGTGTTAATCCTCTTTTCCAATGTCTTGATACTTCATTGTATCCTGGAGAAAATTTCAGAACAATAGATATTGGGGGTACTCTAAGAAGTAGAGTTTTCTGCCACCTAGTAAGCAGGCACTTCCAACATGGAATTTCACTTAAGAAAAAAACATTTAAAAATTCTTATTGCACATGTAATTTTATGCATAGATTCACACCTATAAATATCTATCTTTAATTCATCCATTCAGTGAACTAAGATTTACTGTATAAGGTCTACATGTCAGATGCTATGCCAGATGCATATAGGAGATCACTGCTGTATAATTTACAAAATCAAACATAATTCAATTATCTTCCTAGGTTAAGTAGAATTACTGAATTGTTAAGGCATTCTGCAATGTAAAACAAATTTAGGAAATTGGGAACATCAATTATTAGTGCTGTTTTTTTCTGAATGAACATCTTTCTTTGAGTCTAGCCTTTCCTACTGTAGGCTAGCCCAACACTGTTGAACAACATAAACAAAGAACCACTGTCTGAGTATGCCTGAAATCTGTAGTAATCTTGAAAAAACCTGGACATTTTACATCCAATAATAAAATAAATAGAAATAAAATAAAATAAAAAGTTGGAGTTTGAGCTAGCCATTACTATTTATGTTTTTTATTTTCTTCTTCCAATGATGAATATATCAAATCTCTAGCCAAAAGCATGTTGATCCTTTCTCAAGTTCAGCCTTTCAGATCTGAGGACTATGCCAGGTGCTTTTGAAAATCAAATGACCTGAGAGAAGTTCGCTCACATTTTGGAGAGAAACAGGGCCAAGACAAAAGTTGTTTTAGTTATCTTTTTGCTTTATAACAAATAAACCACAAAAGTAGAAGTTTCAAACAACATTCACTGCACTCACCACTTTTCAGATTGGCAATTTGAGGTTCTTCTAGTCAGGTTTAGGCTCAGCTGCACCTAACTGGACTTACTCATGTATCTGCAATTCACTGTCTTATCACCAGGTGGCCTCCAGAAAAAATATGTAGGATTGATGCAAGCAGAAAACAATGGATTTTTACATGAGTGCTTTCCTCAACCTCCCAGACAGGTGATCTCAAAAGTCCTGAGCTCAGTCACTGTTTTTGTGAGGACAGTCATAACCCTGTTCCAGAGGCCCCAAAGAGAAGTACATGAAGGGGCTAAGGACATTCACAATAACATTTCCTGGGTCTCAGTGTCAGTAGATGAAATAACAGTGGCCCAGGTACAACTTTTGAGTGATGGCACTTCCAGAAACCATATCACACAATCCCATTCTACTAGATATCTGTGATGGATGTGTCCTTTGGAAGCGTCACCATACATTTGTTGATTCAACAAATGTATATCAAGTTCTCACTATGTGCCAGTCACTGTCATATTTTCTGGAAGTCCGATGATGAGTTAAAACTCATCTTTACCTACAGTTTATTTGAAGGAGACAAAGTTGTGACTGAAAATCTCCCATCAACCATGATTAATGTCACAATTGGGTTCTCAGAAAACATTAAGCAGGAAAATCACTTAGTTAGGACATGATCAGTATGTGGTGACCTAATTATAACAAATCAGCAAACATTCACAATGTCTTAATCTGTACTAGCCACTCACTGTTTTCAGTTTTCACATGTATTAGCCTATTTCATCCCACCTACAACACCAAGAAATTGATAGAGCACTCCCTATTTTACATATGAGGAAATTAAGGCCTGGAAAGTTCAGCTGAAATGTCTATGATCACATGACCAGAAAAGGGTGGAGCTGGGCCTGAAATGCAGGAGCCCAACATTGTTAAACACCATGAGACTCTGAAGCAAGATGAGACAGGGAAGGGGAAGAGAAAGCCTTCCTATCATAGGGAACAGCATCTATGAAGACTCAGAGGCAAAGGGAAATGAGAGTGGTTCTGAATGGACATTTTATGATCAGGGCTGGAGAAACAGGTTTCAGAGTCAAATGAGAGGTTTAGGAGAAATCAACAGTCCATCATAGGTAGCCCCTGCTCTCCAGCCACTCTACCTTAATGGCCAGCCACTTCTTTGAGGGCAGAATTAAGTTTCAGTTCATTTTTATTATAAAAGCTGTCTCTCTACCACCAATCCCCTGCTTCAACAATTGTCATGTGTTTTTTGTTGCCATGTTTAGTGTCCATATGAGCACATAGAAATGAGTTATGACAATGATGATGTCACACAAGAGTTACTGGAAGCCTTGGTGTTCATTCAGATCCTATGTGCTCTTCCATCAGGCTGGCAATATGAAATCTGCCTTGTGAGCAAATTTGGCTATACTAATTGATGGATATTCTGGACTAAACCAGAGTCCCAAACTCGGGAGAGGTTGGGACACCACCTACAATTAGGAAGATGGATAAAAATCCTTTGGGGGGTTGTTCTTGGTTCACATCCACCCAGACAAGCTGAAACAGTGATCTGGAAAGAAGAGGACTTTAAGCCTTTAGGTAAGGATGGATGGAAATTTTCCTATGATTGATTAGAGTTGTATTGTAATAGGTATGATTCCTCCTCGGTCAGATTTCCTCTGAATGTTCTTGGATTTATTTTCCCATGGGACAAAGGAAAGAAAATAAAGGATTTGGAGTGACAGGATGGATCTCACTGAGTCTTTCACTGGAGAAGTACTTCTCAACATTTTGTAGGCAACTAAATGATGAATGGATAAATGAAGGGTAAATGAGCAAACACAAAAAATCTATGTTGAGTGTGAGGGGCTTTCCAGAATAAGCAAAGGCTAATTACCCAATTATCAGGTCTGAAATCTAACTGTTTCATATAGATGGAAAAGGAAGAACTAAATAGGCAACTGGGATAGAGGGATGCAGACCTTGGAAAGAGTGGTTAGGATATTAATATTTCATTTTTAATACATTTTCTAATTAGATTGAATGCACCTTTGGAGGAATTAATAAAATGAAATGGATCAGGACTTTATGAGAGTGGGTGTCATTATGGAGCACAGTATCTTACATTCATTCCAGAGGTCTCTATATTTTTGAGCCCTACTGCCCCATCCTGAGATCAGACACTTCTCTATCTTCTACCCACATCTTGCACAGAACCTAACAGTCCATATTGGTGTAGCCTCAATTCAGGTTCACAGTTTTAATTCCTGCTTTCCCTAAATTGATCTTCTGCAATAATTCTTAGTTGTGTACTCTTTCCCCAGTCAGTTTGTCCCCTCACCCACTCCTTCTCCAGTGCACTCCTTGTTGCCCTCCAGTGGCTCATCCCAGCTTCTTGTTTCCTTTGGTCTTCTCCTGGCCTCTAACACTCTCTATGGAGGTCTCTATCCTATGTCTCTTGATGGATTTTCACTTTTCTGCATGCCATGCCACCACAAAACTTATGCTTCCAGCTATTTCTTTCTTCATCCTGCACTCTCCAATCCTTTCCTGTTATTAAGAAAACTATGGATAAACTTAGATTAGCATCACCTTGATTCCACAAACCTTAGTTGAAGTTTTTGTCATGGTCATCTGACATCTGAGGTTTGTCGAATCAAAGCTTTCGGATATGGACATCTATTTTCTACCTTCACCCTGAAGGAGATCATCTAATAAGGGCATGTTAAGTGGAGATTCTGTTCTGAGATAGGCAATTTTAACTTTCTTTTGTTGTTTTGTTATGAGAAGTACAATAACCTGTAAGAGCCTTGACAAAATGTACAAATTATTTCTCTCTAAATATGATTCATTCTATATTATCTTTCTTTTAAAAATAGGTTAAAAATGTTACCATGTACGTTTGAGTGTTCCCACTTGAAATTTGCTTAGAAAATTACTTACATAGAAAACTTCTTTCATATATTCACATAATATTACAAAGGTTCAAGAGTATGAGACCATTTCCATGCTTCAAAGGAAAAAAATTCAATTGGCATTCAAAAAGTAAATGCCAAAATAAAAAGAAAATTAAAATGGAAGAATCTCAAATTATAAACATAAAATCCCAGTAAATATGTCATTTTCAAAGAGTAGAACCCTTGCTATAAGGCAATATTATCATTAATATAATCATGTACAGGACATTGTTCACAGCAGTGTCCCCAAAGAGGGAGAATAAGCAATGTGATTTCACACATTTGGGGGATGATAGGATTAGAGAAGCTTCCAGGGATGCATGAGGTCAGAGTGGTGGCTTGTAGCTTAGGACCCCTGGCCCAGGTCACTCATGTACATAACTGTCACTTCTCAGAGGTTTCAAACCAAAAGAAGGTTCTGAGCAACCTGCAGCATAAAAATCATGAAGTCCAAGTTCCAATCCCAGTAAGATTCCATGGATATCAGGGAGATCTTCAGCTTCATCTGAGCCTACTTCAAATTCATGAAGCTACATATCTTCTTCAAAGCATCAATGGGTCACCTGTGCATGTATTATCAAGGTTCACATGGCAAAAGGTGTAGGTGTTGAACATCAGACCAAAATTACATTTTCACCCATGGGAAAATATCCCAGTATTTTGGGCTAAGCTCTCCAAAAAGAGCACCATAGTATTTGCCTTCCACCTAGTATAACCAATCTAAGTTCAGTCTACTCCTTGGGTACTTTCCAGGAGTTGCTGAGGCATGTACACCATAGTGCACTGTCTAGTGAATGAGGAAGAGAGACCCTGTGCAGTGTCCATGTACTGCTTGGTTACCAAGGAGCAAAACTTCCACTGTGTGACCTGCTGCCATCTGTTCCCCTCCTTGGAGTCCATCCTGAAGCACACAGAGTGTGGTGTGAAAGAGAGGTTCAGCTCTCACATCTTCTACCAGGAGATTCTGAAGAGGCAGCGGCTACCCTCAGCACTATGCCAATCCAGACAGTGGCACCAGTAGTTGCAACAGAGAATGATGGTGGCCATGAACAAGGAAATAAATTAAAGGGAATAAGTCTGTCAACACTTGCACTATAAGTTGGAACACCAGAAACAGGAGCTGAAGAGGCTAAGATAAGAACTGGTGAATGTGCAGAGGCAGGAGAGCTGGCAGAAGTAACTGAGAGCAACATATCCTCTATTGCAGAGGGAGAAAGTGTTTAATGACCTATCCTAAGACACCCTAACTTTGAAAAAGCATGGTTTCAGGCTGGGAATGCACACCTTTCTGTGAAAATCTCCATTCAGGCTACTATAGTCCACCTTCCATTTAATAATCTCTACTCTATCCCTTGTAATGTCACAGAACCTCCCCAACTACATGAGTATCAATAGCCCCAGGAGGAACGGGACAGAAGAAGCCTCAGAACAGCTGACACTCCCTCAGGCAAAGAAGCTACTCCATCCCAAGAGAAGATAGTAGAAGCCTCATCTGAAAGCTGAGTCCTATGGGACCCTGACAATGAGCAACCTTCTAAGTTGGGAAAAGAGAAATGGGATTTCACTGTAACATGACACACTGGGCATGTTCCATGGGAATTCAGTTTCTAACGGAGAATGGAACTGAGATTTTTAAAAAAATAAAGATAGTATGGCTTTATAAATAATTTTAATTTTTTTCTTTAAAAATACTTAGATTACATAAATGTTATATAAAAAATATAGGGGATTCCCATATGCCCTGCTCCCCACACCACCCACATTTACCCCCATTAACAACATCCTTCATTAGTGTGGTACATTTCTTACAAATGATGAACACATTTTGAAGCATTGCCACAAAGGATGGATTATAGTTTACATGGTAGTTTACACTCTCCCCCTCCCACACACAATTTTGTAAAATATAACAAGATACAATGGCCTGTACCTATCTTTGCAATGTTATTCAGGATGATTCCCAAGTCTCAAAAAATGCACCCATATTACACCTATTTTTCCCTCCCCCCCCCCCAGAAACTCCAGTGGCCACATCAGTGACAAGTTTTCTTCCATTGCTAAAGTCACAGTAAGTCTATAATAGAATAACAGTAAGTCTCCTCTAGTCCATCATTCATTCCCCAATCCTGAGGATTCTGGGATGGTGATATCCACTTAGCCTCCAACTGAGAGGGGGCTTAGATCCCTTGGGATAGAAGGATAGGACTATCTTGCTTGTAGTTGGAGATTCTCTGTGTTCCTTGGGATGGTCATTGTCCATCATCATCATCTCCCTGTTAATTGTCCTGGGGAGTCCAGTGAACTAAAGAGTAAGTGTGACAACTCTGTTGAGATTCAAGGCCCAACTGGCACATGGAAAGAACAAAGATTTCAGTCTCTTGGACATACATTTATCAACTCTAGTACAAACTATAGGTTCAACTAGAAGGGACAGAAGAGCCATGTGTAGCAAAACCACAACTGAGTCCAACTCTGTTACAAACCAGGAGCATAAATCCCAAAGTAAGGCCTAGTGGCAGGATGACAAACTCCTGAGCAGTCTGCCCTGACTATAGTGTCTGGATGTCTCCAGAGCCTTCAGGAGTCCCACTATTTCAGGCAATATTTACTTTGGCAGCCAATGACATACTGCTGAAACATGCAAAAGAATAACTTCTGAGATGACCTCCTGACTAGCAATATAACCTCTTTTATCTTTTCCCCTTCCCACTTTTGGCTAAGGTCTTTTTCCAATTTTGTTGCTAGTTGGTGTTTGGTAATAACCCCTCAGTGCCAGGGTGGCTCATCCCCAGGAGTCATGTCCCAAAGTGGAGGGAAGATAATGCATTACATGCTTAGTTTTGCTTAGACAGAGGCCACACTTGAGCAACAAGGAGGCTCTCAGGAGGTAACTTCTAGGCACCCTAAAATACTAGGCTAAGTTTCCATTTCAAAAGTTAAGGTTCAAAAGTACTGTCATCATTTTCAAGTGTCCATAATGGTCCTTCCTACTTCACTAGATATTGCTCCTGTACTCAGGGGACTCTTGCTGTCCCATTAGAGAATGGGGCAGAGCTCTCCAGGATGGTAATTTAATATTCTTTGATTAGTGTGTGAATCTCCTCTCACCTTGACAATTTCCCATGAACATTTGAACACATTCATATGCCTTATAGGTATGCCCTAGGTGAATCTTCTACCATGCATCCCCATCACTGTCACCCCACACCTATGATCCCCCCTGCCACAGGTATAATAACCCTTTTGTGAACAAAAATTTCTTCAAAAATGAAGCCAACAAAATAACCAAATACAATTAATAATAAAATGAAATAATGATAGTTTTAACAATAACAAAATTTTTTAAAAATTGGAATAATAAAAAATAATAAACATAAAATTTAAAAAAATTTTGTTACTATATCTTTCTTCACTGTAAGATCTGTTGTCTTGTGTGTATGGTGACTTTTTTCCTGTTCATTCCCACAGTGTCTTATATTTTTTCATTTTGTCTTCAAAGATGCTTTAGATTACAGAAAAGTCATATACAGAATATAGGGGATTCCCATATACTCATCATCCTCGCTCTTTTCCCCTTACCCTATCATTTTATATGTGGATGGAATATTGTTACAATTGATATACAAGTATTGAAACTTTGCTACTAACCATGGTCAATGATTTACAAGAGAACATTCACAATATTGTAGTTTCAACCACATACTCACAAACCCCAGAGTTCACCTGCTCTCTCACTCAACCCTCACCCCAGTTCCATAGACAGTTCAACCCACTCTTCCCATCCTATCCCTTCACAGACCTGCACTGCCCAACCCAATAGTATCACTGTACCATTGTCATGCCCATCCACTGCACAACTACATGTTTCCACTTTATCATAGATTTTGCCCATATGGGCATTGGATCACAAACTTCTTCACCCTTTCTGTCTCTGGTAAACCTATCTTCCAGACTCTAGCTCTGTGAGTCTGCTCAATTTACTTAATTCTTTTTTCTTTTTTTTTTTTATTATGGAATTTTTTTTTTATTGTGGGTAAAAATCAAAATTTTCACAATACATACCAATATTTGCAAAATGATATATAAATATGTATGCATATATGTGCATTTGCTTACAAAAATGTTATTTATGTATATATATAAATATATTTTAAGAGGTGCTTAGATACCCAAAATATTACACGGAACCCACTGGGATTCCCACATTGCCCACCTCCCACCACATCCCACACAAACATCTCCCACAAGTGTGGCCCACCACCCTCAATGGACTTACACATCCTGGGGCCTTGCCACCAACCATAGACCACAGTTCACCCCATAGATGGGTGGACAATCACACAACAAATGAGGGAATCTGAATTCCTAGCCTGGAGAGCTCTGCCACAGTCTCCAAGGGAGCAACAATAGTCCTCTGAGTGCAGGGACAATGTCTGTCAAAAGAGGATGACCCACGGAAATTTGCTTAATTCTTATGAGTGAGTTGATGTAATATCTTTCCTTCAGTGCTTGGATTTCTTCACTCAACACAAGGTCTGTGAGATTCATCTATGTTATTTCATGTGTTAATACCGCATTCCTTTTTACAGCTGAGTAATATTCCACTGTATGTATATACCACAATTTTCTTATCCATTCATCCGTTGAATCTGTTGATGAACATTTGGGTTATTTCCAATTTTTGACAATAATGAATAATGCCACTATAAACATTAGTGTGCATATATCTGTCCATGTCCCTGCTTTCAATTCTTCTAGGTATATACCGAGGAGTAGGAATGCTGCATCATATGGCAGTTCTATAGTTAGGTTCCTGAGGAACTGCCAAACTGTCCTCCAAATTGGCTGCACATTCTACAATCCCATCAGCAGTAGATAAGAGTTCCTATTCCTCCACATCCTCTCCAACATTTGTAGTCCTCTGTTTTTTTAAATAGCCATCAGTCGAATGGGTATAAGATGATATCTCATTGTAATTTTGATTTGCATTTCCCTAATAGCCAGTGATGTTGAAAATCTTTTCATTGGCTTTCTACTCATTTGTATCTCTATGGAGAAGTGTCTACTCAATCATTTGCCCATTTTTTAAGTGGTTGTTTGTCTTTATATTTTTGAGGCGTAGGATTTCTTTATATATGCTGGATATTATGTTCTTATCAGATATATGTTTGCCAAATATTCTCTCCCATTGAGTAGGCTATCTTTTCACTTTCTTAACAAACTCCTTTGAGGTGCAAAAGGTTTTAATTTTGAAGAGTTCACATTTATCTATTTTTTCCTTCATTGCTCATGCTTTGGGTATAAAGTTCATGAAACCAAACCCTAATACAAGATCTGGTAGATGCTTCCCTACATTATTTTCCAAGATCTTTATGTTCTTGGCTCTTATATTTAGATCTTTGTTCCATCTTGAGTTAATTTTTGTATAAGGTGTGAGATTGTGTTTCTCTCTCAATCTTTTGGATATGGATATCTATTTCTCCTGGCACCATTTTTTGAAGAAGCCATTCTCTCCTAGTTGAGTGGGCTTGGTGGACTTGTCAAATATCAGTTGGCTGTATCTGTATCTATATCAGAACTCTCAATTTGGTTCCACTAGTAAGTAAGTCTATTCTTGTGTCAATACCATGCCATTTTTACCACTGTAGCTTTGTAATATGTTTATAAAACCAGGTACTGTGATACCTCCAAATTCATTTTTCTTTTTCAATGTCTTTGCCTATTCAGGACCTCTTGTCCTTCAAAATACATTTCATAGTTAGCTTTTCCAATTCAGTAAAATATGCTGTAGTAATTTCTATTGGGATGTGTTAAGTCTGTAAATCAGTTTGGGTAGGATAGACATCTTAATGATGTTTAGTCTTCCTATGTATGGAAAGGGAATATTCTTCCATTTATTTAGGTCTTTGATTTCCTTCAACTATGTTGTGTAGTTTTCTATGTACAAGTAATTTATATCTTTAAATTTATTCCTAGGTATTTGATTCTTGTAGTTGATACTGAAAATGGAATTTTTTTCTTGATTTTCCCCCTCACATTGCTAATTATATTATCCTAAAGTTATTGCAGAACTATGGGCAGTGGGGGTACCCTAAGAATAAATAATGTTAAATTTTCCACCATTTGGTAAGCAGGTACCTCTGACATGGAGTTTCATGTATTTAAACTCATATGCATAAAATTACTTATTGCACATGTAGTTTTATGCACAGATTTGCATTTACAAATATTGATCATTCATTCATCCATTCAGTAAATATTTACTATATAATTATTACATGTAAGATACTATGCCAAACACTCTCAAAAATGAAATGTCTAGAAGGCCCCTCAATATTTGGAGTGAAATAGGGCCTGATTTAAATTTGTTTTAGTTAGGGGAGTGGATAGAGCTCAGTGGTTGAGTGCCCATTTCCCATGTATGAATTCCTGGGTTCAATCTCTGGTACCTTATTTTAAAAAAAGAAAAAAAAGTATTTTATTTATCTTTTGCCATGTAGCACATGAACCACAAATGTAGAGGCTTATAACAACAATCATTTACTGCACTCATGACTTTTAAGATTTGCAGTTTGAGATTCTTCTTGTCTGGTCCAGGCTCAGCTGCATTCAAGTGGACTTGCCTACATATCTGTATTCTCCTGCCAGGTTCACTGGGGTCAGCTGGTCTAAAATCAACTCAACTGCAATAGCTTCAAACTTTCTCTGTATGGTCTCTATCATCAACAAGCCAATCAGGACACATTCACATGGATTTTCTGTCCTCAAACAGCAAGAAGAAGGCAATGAGAGTGTACAAGTACTTAGAATTCTATGCTTTTTTCTGATTTGCTACTGTACCAATGACTAAAGCAATCATGATATCACGATATTGGTCTTATTTGAGGGGTGGAGAAAGTCTCCTGCTCTTGATAAAAGTATCTTAAAAGACACATTAGAAGGCATAGGTACAGAGAGAAGAAGAATGCATGGTCATATTTTGCAACCAAATATAACAAGTAACTTAATTAAGCATCTTTCAAGCAATGTAAAATGTTTGTTCAGTGCAATGAAATACACAACAGAGTAGGAAATTCTACAAAAAGTAAGGTCAGGAGAATTTCAACCAGGAAATTCTGTTCTAACAAAATTTATAAAATATAAATATAAATGGATGGCTAGGAGGTTGGAATAGCACAGGACATTCTGGAAATGCAAAGGGTTTGCCTGAGGCCACAGTGCATGGTGTGAGAAAAGTCTGAAGAGGTAGGATGGGCCACTGTAGCATTTTTCTACATCAATGAACAAGTACATATCTTCTTTTGTGTGTGTGTGTGTGTTGTCTAACCATGTGTCCCTGTTCTACATTCTGGATTCATACAAATCAAGCCACTCTCTTCCTCAGATGACATATTGTACTGTGTCCTAGTTGTCAGGTGCCTCCCTACTCACCACCCACAACTTTCTCAAATCCTCCCTAAAATAAAATTTCCACAATTTCCTAGTTCTCCTTTTCTAAATGGCCTCCAAAACAAATACAGAGTATTGACTCAAGCAAAAGACAGTGAATTTTTACTGGAATATACTCCTAAACATCCCAGAAATGTTGACCTCAGAGACCTTAACTCAGTCTTTTTTGTGAGGACAGTCATAACCCTGTTATCAAGGCCCCAAAGGGAAGTACATGGAGGGGCTAAGGACATTCAACATAACATTTCTTGCATCTCAGGTTCAGTAAGATGGAATAATATTGTCACCTCCAGCAGCCAGATCACACAATCCTAGTCTACTGAATTTCAATGCAGGATGTGTCCTTTGGAGTTATGATATATTTGTTGAATCTAATATGTGTCAGACACTGTCATAATTTCTGGAACTGCAAAGGTGAGATAAAATTGGTCTTTACCTCAAGTTGCTACAGTCCATTTGGAGGAGGCAGATTTGTGACTAAGAGTCTCCCATGAAACATGATGAGTGCTATAATTGAGAATAATTGCATGCCCTGAATACATTAAACATGAAAATCTTACACTCAGTAAGTATGACCTAACTATAGCAATGACAGAAAACATTCACATGTTCTTATTTTGTACCAGCCATTCAGTGTTCATGGTATTCATATATATTAACCTATTTCATTCCAACTACAGCAGTATATGATGAGCAAAGTCTTCCCTATTTTACAGATCAAGGAAGTAAGGCATAGAGTGCTCAAATGAAATGTCTAAGACCACAAGACCAGGAAGTATGGAGCTGGGTCCCAAATGCAGGAGCTTGGATGGAATCAACTCTCTTAAACACCAAGTGTCTCTGAGGCAAGGTGAGCCAGGCAAGGGAGGGGGAGAGGAAGTCTTCAAGTCAGAAGGAAGAGACTGTGTGAAGACTCAGAGGCAAAGAAAACTGAGAGTGGTTCTGAGTGGACATTTTGTGAACAGAGTTGGAGAAATAGGTTTCAACCAGAGTCAAATGAGTGTTTTGGGAGAAAGCAAAAGCTCATCTTGATAAGTTTTCATTCCCTCTACCCCCATCACTCTACCCCAATGGATGGCAACCTCTTTCAGAGCAGGGAGAAGATTCCATTTATTTTTATTATAAATTCTCTGTCTCCTTGCAACCAATCTCCTGCTTCAATAATTGTTCACTGTTTTATTTTGCCATTTTTAGCATCAAACATGGCTCATGGAACTGAGCTATGTCACTGATGATGTCACACAAGGGTTACTGCAAATCTTAGCAATTATTCAGGTCCCAACTCTTCTTCCATGAGGTTGTCAATCTGAGATCTACCTGTGGGAGACCAAATTTGGCTACCTATTGATGGATATTCAAGGCTAAATTAGAGTCCTTACCTTGGGACAGGTTGGGACATCACCTACGATTAGGAGGTAATAAAAATCCTTCAGAGGTTGTTCTTGGCTTACATTCACCCCGACAAGGTAAAACAGTGATCTGGGATGAGGAGGCCTTTCTCTAAGCCTTTAGGATAGGATGGAAGGAAAATTGTGTCTGATTGATGGGAGGTAGTTTGTGAGGGATCTAATTTCTCCTGGGTCAGATTTCCCCTGATTTCTCTTGGACCTGGTTTCCTCTGGGCCAGAAGAAACAAAATAAGGAGTTTGGAGTATATGTGTGAAGTTCACTGAGAGTTCCCCTTAAAAAGTGCTTCTTTTCAATTAAGAGACAATTAACATATGAATAAATAAATGAAGGGTAAATGAATGAGCAAACACCAGAATTCTACTTTGAGCATGAGATACATTCGACAATAGGAATAGACAAGTTACACAATTATCAGGACTGTAATTTAACTATTTTGTATAGATGAAAAAGGAGGAAATTAGAAGGCAACTGGAGCAGAGCTGTGTGTGCCTAGGAAAGAGTGGTTATGGAGATTTGTATTTCATTTTTATTACAATTTCTAATAAGATTGAATGCATCTTTTTATAAGAGAAATTGTGAGTTTACAAGGCAATCATGCATCAGCTATAGGATTCCCATACTGCCCCCACCAATCATATCTGGTATTGTTGTAGAAAATTTTTTATAAATGATAAAACAACATTCAAATACTACTAACAATTTTCTTGCTATGATGGATACAGGTTAGGTTAAATTTCATCAGAATTTATAAAATTGTATGTAAACCATAATGTAAAACATTAATCATGGTTAGTAGCTATGTTTCAATATTTTTACATCATTTGTAAAAATCATACAATCAACATATACAATGTTATTAATAGGGGAAGGGGGAAAGGGGGTGGATATTGGGTATATGGGAGTCCCTTGTATTCAGTACATTACTTTTTTGTAACCTAAAACTTCATTGAAGACAAAATGAATAAAATAAGACACTGGGGGACTAAATGGAAGAAAATGTCACTGTACATACAGGACAACAGATCCTATGTAGATGAAAGAAAATGTCAAAGAATCCTTAAAATGTTTTTCATTATTTTTATTATCCTAAAATTTTTAATTTTAATTTAAGAAAAAATTTTTAAATATTTTACTTCTTATTTTAAAAACTATCATTATTTCATTTTCTTATTAATTGTATTTGGCTATTTTATTGGCTTCATTTTTGAAGAAGTTCTGGATCACAGAAGGGTTACAACTGTAGTATGGGAGGATCATTGTTGTGCAGTGTCAATGATGGGGAAACATGGAAGGAAGGTCACCTGAGCATACAGATAAGGCTTATAAATGTGTTCAACCGTACATGGAGCATTGTCACAGTGGGTGGAGATTTACACAATAACCAAAAGAATATCAAATTCCCATTCTGGGGAGCTCTACTACATTCTCTAATGGAACAGCAAGCATCCCCTGAGTACAGGGGCAGTGACTGGTGAAGGAGGATGGGCCATTGATTTGCTCTTGATATTGATGACTGTGCTTGTGAACCTTTACTCTTGAAATTGAAACTTAGCTTACTAATATAGGGTCCCTAAGAGTTACCTCCAGAGGACCTCTTTGCTGCTCAAATGTGGCCTATCTCTAAGCTGAACTCAGCATATAAATACATTACTTTCCCCATGTATGGCACATGACTCCCAGGGATGAGCCTCCCTGGCACTGAGGAATTATTCACAAGCAACAATTAGCAATGCAAGTGGAAAAAGACGTTGACCAACAGGGGGAAAATGTAAAAACAAATGAGTTTATTTTCCTAAGAGACTTCAAAGTGAGTTGAGGGGTCACTCCAGAGGTTATGCTTTTGCATGTCTCAACAGGATCTCATTAACAGCCAGTGTAGATACTACCCCAAATAGTGGGGTTCCTGAATTCTCTAGAAACACCCAGAAACTATAGTCAGGGAAGATAGCTCAGGAGTTAGGTACCTTGCCAGTGGGCCATGCTTTGGAATTTATGCTCCCCACTGTGACAGAGTTGGACTCAGTTGTGGTTTCCTACACATGGCTCTTCTGCACTCCTATTTGAACCTATAATTAGTGCTAGAATTGGTAGGTGTATGTCCAAGAGCCATCCATGTGCCTGCTGGACCCTGAATCTCAACAGAGTAGCAACACCTACTCTCCAATTCATTGGGCTTACCAAGGACAACTAACAAGGAGATGATGGTAGACAATGATCATACAAGGGAACTGAGAGATTCGAAAACTGCAAGCAAGATTGTCCCATCCATCTGCCATGTGGGATCTAAGACCACTCTCAACTAGAGGTGGAATGGATATCACCTTCCTAGTATTTTTAGGACTGGGGAATGAACTATGGATTAAAGTAGACTTACTGGTATACTACTATAAACTTATTGTGATTCTAGCAAAGGAGAAATTATATAATTCATGTGGAGGCAGTGACCACTGGAGCTTATGCACATCTTGACTTATGTACATTTTGACTGCCAAAGTAAGTATAACCTCAAATAGTGGGGCTCCTGAGGCCTCTGGAGATATTCAGATACTATAGGCAGGGCAGACAGCTCAGAAATTTGGCACCTTGCCAGTGGGCCCTACTTTGGGGTTTATGCTCCCCAGTATGACAAGCTTGGGCTTGGTTCTGGTTTCCATACACATGGCTCTTCGGCCCCTTCTATTTGAACCTATAATTAATACTAGATTGGTAGATATATGCCAAAGAGACTTAAATCTTCAGGTTGTTCATGTGGTATTTGGGCCCTGAATCTCAACAGAGTTGCAACAATATCTCTCCAGTTCATTGGTCTCACTCCAGACAACTAACAAGGAGGTGATGGTGGACAACCACTATACCAAGGAACTGAGAATGCCTACAACTGCAAGCAATAAAGTCCCATCCATTGCCCTATGGAATTGAAGACCCCTCTCAATTAGAGGTGGAGCAAACATCACCAACCCAGAATCCTTAGGATTGGGGAAGAAACTATGGACTTCAGTAGACTTACTGATATTCTACTATGGACTTATTGTGATTCTAGTAATAGAAGAAATTATATCACTGATGTGGAGGCAGTGGCCATTGGAGATTCTAAGGGCAGGTAGAGGGAAATACACATGTAATATGGGGACACTTTGGGGATTTGGATTTGCCCTGAATGACATTGTAATGACAGATACAGGCCATTATATATCTTGCCATTGACTACAGAATTTGTTGGGAAAGAGTGTAAACTACCATGTAATCTGTAATCTATGCTTAGTGGTAATACTCTAAAATGTGTTCATCAATTGCAATGAATGTACCACAGTAATGAAAGATGCTGTTAATGTGGGAAGTTGTGGGAAATGTGGGGAGCAGGGCATGTGGGAATCCCCTAAAGTTTTTTATGAAATAGTTATGTAATCTAAGTAGCTTTAAAAAAAAATTAAAAACAATACGAAACTAAAGTAGTCCATAACTTATATTAAGTGTATTTTGCCCATAAACCACCCTATTGTTAATACCATGTATTAGTATTTTATATTTATGATAGTGCATGAAAGAATGATCTCATAGGTGTACTGTTAATCATGGTCTATCATCTTTCTCATTGTTCAATGTGTTATACAGTCCCATGCCTTGGAAAATTCGCCCAAAGTGTATACTCAGTGACTCTCAGTTTCATCACAGAGTTGTTCTTTCCACTGCACAATTTTAGAACATTTTCATTACTTAAAGAAAGACAGATCCCATACCTCCTTTTACTTCCCTGTTGTGGGCCCTTGGCATTGATATAGTATCTTTGTTGTCCTTGATGCAACGATATTACAATATGACAATCTATAGTCCATAGGTCACATTGATTGTATTTTTCCCCAGATATCACCATATTAACACCTTGTAATAGTAACATACATTTATTTTAGTTCATAGAAGAACATTCTTGTATTTGAGTTATTATTCACAATCCTTATCTCCCACCGAGCTCAATATGTTATGGGATCCCCAAATTCTACTCTAGGGTTCTGTCTATTGACTTCTACATCTCTAAATTATGCATTTTAGCCATAATCATATTTATAAATCAGAAAAGTTAGTTATACTACATATAATATGCTAACAACAACTCTATCAATTGCCAAACATTTAAAATCAACCTTAATAAAAATTCTACAAACATTAAGCATCAGCTCCCCTTTACCAACACTTGTTCTATTTCCTAATGTCCTATAATCTAGATTTTCAATCCATGAGTTTATACAGTGTATTTATTTTATATTAGTGAAACCATATAATATTTGTCTTTTTGTGTTTGGCTTATTCCACTCAGCATAATGCCCTCATGGTTCATTAAATTTGTCATAGTTACCCTGATTTCATTTCTTCTTACAGTTGAATAGTATTCCATTGTAGTTATATACCTCAATTTGTTTGTCCATTCATTGATGGATAATTGTGCTGGTTCCATATTTTAGCAACTGTGAACAATGCTGCTATGAACACTGGTGTGAATATGCCAGTTGGCATTTTTTCTTTCAGTTCTTCTTAGTATATTTCTTGTAATGGGATTTTTGAATCATATGGAGGTTCTGTATTTAGTTTCTTAATGTACCATCAAACTGTCTTTATCAGAAGCTGCACAATTCTACAACCCCACAATAGTGAATGAGAGTTCCTATCTCTCCACATCCTCTCCACCACTTGTAGCTTTCTGATTTTTAAATAATGGCCATTCTATTAGGTGTGAAATGGTATCTTATTGTAGTATTGATCAGCATTTCCCTAATAGCTAGTAATGAACATTTCTTAATGTACTTTTTGGTCATTTGTATTTCCTTTTTGGAAAAAAAATTCCATTCATGTCTTTTGCCCATTTTTAAATTAAGTTGCTTATCTTTTTTTTTTTTTTTCTTTCATCACTATAAAATGTATTCTCTTTAATGTATATTGACAATTTCTTCCATAAGTTCCCCCAGTGTCTTACTTTTTTTTCCTTTTGCTTTACCTTCAAAGAAGCTTTAGGTTATTGAAAAGTCACAAAGAAAATATTGGGGATTCCTATATACTCAAACACCTCCATTCTCCCATTCTCCCTTATTAATGATGTTTTACATATGTATTGTACATTTGTTACAATTGATTTACAAATTTTGAAGCACTGTTAGAAACCATGGTCAATGGTTTACATTTTGCCCATATACTTTTTTGTGTGTGTGGGTAAAAATCAAATTTTTCACAATACATACCAATATTTGTAATGTGCCAAATTGATGAAGGATGTTTATGTGGGATGTTGTGGGAGGTGGGGAACATGGGAATCCCTGTAATTTCTGTGTAATATCTAGGTAATCTAAGCACCTTTAAATATATATATATATACACACACACACACACATATATGTATGTATATATATATATATGTATATATATATAACATTTATGTAAGCAAATGACATATATGCTTATCTTTTTATTATTTAGTTTTGTGATGTTTTTATGTACTGTTGAAATCAAATGCTTATCCGATATGTGGTTTCCAAAAATTTTCTCCCATTAGGTAGGCTGCCTTTTCACTTATCTGGCACAGTTATGTGAAGTACAAATGTATTTTATTATTTAATAAGGAGGTCCTTATTTATCTTATTTTTTCTTTCATTGCTTGTGTTTGCATGTAATGCTTAAGGAAACACCACTTGCCACAAAATTTTTAAGATGCTTCCTTACATTATTTTCTGGGTGTTTCATGGTTCTAGCTTTTATATTTAGTTCTTTGATGCATTTTGACTTGATTTTTGTATAAGGTGTGATAGGGGTCCTCATTCCTTCTTTTGGGTAGGATATTTATTTCTCCCAGCACCATTTGTTAAATAGACTGCTCTGACCCAGCTGGGTGGACATGACAACCTTGACAAAAATCACTTGCCTGTATATGTGATGGCTATTTCCGAACTCTTAATTATGTTTCATTGATCTATACATCTATCATTAAGAGAGTACCATGCTGTTTTTACCACTGTAGATAATAGTGATTTAAGTAAGGAACTTAAAGGCCTCTAGTTTTTTTCTTAATTTTAAAGAAATTTCTGGTTATATGGGAAACTTTATCTTTCCAAATAAATTTGATAATTGACTTTTCCATTTCTTCAGAAAGGTTTTTTAGAATTTTTTATTTGGATTTCATCGGATCTATTAATAAATTTTGGTAGAAATGACATCTTAACAATATTTAGTCTACTAGTGCATGAACACAGATTGCTCTTCCATTTATTTTAGGTCATCTTTGACTTCTTTAAGGAATGTTTTATAGTTGTCTGAATATAGGCCCTTTATGTCTTTAGTTGGGTTTCTTCTTAAATATTTGATTATTTTCATCACTATTGAAAATGGAATTTTTTTCTCTATTTCCTCCTTAGATTGCTCATTAATAAGGTATAGTAACACCACTGATATTTGCATATTAATATTGTATCTGCCACTTTGCTGAACTTCTTTAAAGCTCTAGTAGTTTTGTTGTAGTTTTGTGGAACTTTGTACATATAAGATATCAGTGAATTGTGAATGTTTTACTTTTTCCTTCAAATTTTGATGTCTTTTAATTCTTTTTCATTAATTGCTTTCTTGATTCAAACATATCAATATATAGAAATATAAGGAAACTTTCTAAACATGGTAAAGTGTATATATGAAAAACCTAGTTATTAAACTCAATGGTGAAAATCTTTAAGCTTTCTTGCTGAGATTGTGTATAAGACAAGGATGCTTCTGTGTTTCTAGAAATATGTCCATTTTGTCTATGTTGTCTAGTTTGTTGGCATTAACTTGTTCACATTATCCCCTAATGATCCATTTTATTTATGTGGTTTCAGTAGTAACATACCACCTTTCAATTCTGGTTTTATTTATTTGCATCTTCTCCCTTATTTTGACAGTCTAGCTAATCTTTGACAATTTTTTTTATCTTCTCAAAAAACCAACATTTGGTTTTGTTGAGTCTCTACTCTTTTTCATTGTACTTAATTTTTTGTTATTTCCTTCTGTTTGCTTTGGGATAAGTTTGATGTTCTTTTTCTATTTCCTCCAGGTGCTTAGTTATGACTGATTTTTAAAATCTTTCTTCCTTTTTAAAGTAGGTGTATAGCACCATAAATTTTCCTCACAGCATGTCCTTGGCTGCATCTAAGGTTTATATATGTTGTGTAGTATTTTTATTCATCTTGATTTACTTACTAATTTCTCTTTCAGTTTCATTTTTGACACACTGGTTAAGAGTGTGTTCTTTAACCCACATACATTTATGTATTTTCCAGTCTTCTGCCTCTTATTGATTTCCAGTTTCATTCCATTATATCAGAGAAAGCACTTTGTAAAATTTCAGCCTTTTAAAGTTCATTGAGACTTGTTTTGTGACCCAACATATACTCAATCCTTGAGAATGATCCATGATCACTGGAAAAGAAAGTATATCCTTGAGTTTAGGGTTGCATTGTTCGGTATATGTCTGTAAGTTCTAATTCGTTTATCAAGCTCTTTAAGTTCTTTCTTTCCTTTTTGATTTTCTGCCTAGATGTTCTATTTATTGATGTCAGCAATGTATTGAATTATCCAACTATAATTATAGAGATGTCTATTTCTCCCTTCAGTTTTGCCAGCATTTGTCTCATGTATCTACACACTGGTTTACTGTATAGATATTCATGATTGTTATTTCTTCCTCGTGGATTGTCCCTTTAAATAATATATAATGGCCTTCTTTGTCTCTTATAAAAGCTTTACTTTTGAAGTCTATTTTTGTCTGGTATTACTATAACTACCTCTAATAGTCAGCCTAAGTGGTGCAGAAATTTGTTGACTTTTATAAAGTGTATTTATTTGGGGTAGAAGCTTACAGTTACAAGGCTCTAAAGAGTCCAAGTCAAGCTTGCTTTACTCATAAAAGTCTATTGCCAATTTGTCCAAGCATTCAGCCTTCCTTCTTCCTTTTAAGGCTCCATGGTCCCAACCTCTTCTAATCTCAGCTATAAGTTGGTATGAAGCTCATTTCTTTCTGGGCTCAGCTGCTTTGTTCTTTTCACAAGACCAGGTGTAAACAATCAGGTGAATGACTCATACCTCCCCCAGGGCTTCAGGATCAAAACTGACAAAGTTTTCTCTCTCTTCTTCTTTGTATCTTCTCCTGTGTTCTCCTATGGGTCTTCTTGAGTGGATGTCCATTTATTTAGTACACAAAAGGGGCAGACACTCAGCCCTGATTCACGACCTACTGATGTGGTCAAATCAAAGCCCTAATCTTGATTTAGTCAAGTAAATGTGAAACCTTTGAATTGAAATACAATCAAAGGGTATCACATCCAGAGGAACAAAACAATTTACAAACATAGTATATTTTTTATGGAACTCATAAGTTTTATAAAACTGATACAATACCCCAGGTTTTTATTTTACTGTATTGTGAAATATCTTCTTCCAGCCTCTCACTTTCAACCTATTTTTATCCTTGCATCTAAATGAGCCTCTTGTAAGCAGCATATAGACACCTCATATGTTTTTATCCATTCCACAAGTCTGTATCTTTTGATTTGGAAGTTTAATCCATTAACATTCAATGTTATTACTATAAAGATGTTATTTACATCACCCATTTTGTGCTTTGGATTTTATGTGTCATATCTTATTTTCCCAACTCTTTTTTCAGTCTTAGTTAATTTTCCTGGTAATTTTCCTTTCTAGATTCTCTGCCAAACCTCTCTCTCCCATCTTTTCCTTTCAGGCTGCAGCACTCTCTTTAGTATTTCTTGTAAGGCCAGTCTCTTGGTGATAAACTCTCTCAATTTCTGTTTATCTGTGACTATTCTAAACTCACCCCCATTTTTTTGAGGGATAATTTTGCCAGTCATAGAATTCTTCACTGGCAATTTTTCTCTTTCAGTATCAAATATTTCATACCATTGCCTTCTCGCCTAGATAGTTTCTGATGAGAATTCAGCACTTAATCTTATTGGGATCCCTTTTTATGTGATGTGTTACTTTTCTTTTAGTGCTTTCAGAATTCTCTATCTTTGGAATTTTTCATTCTCATTAGTATGTGTCTTGGAGGATGTCTATTCAGATATATTCAGCATGGAGATTTTGTGCTACTTTTACATGGATATCTATGTCCTTCAAAAGAATTTGGAAGTCTTCTACCATTATTTCCTCAAATATTCCTTGTGCTACTTTTCTTTTCTCTTCTCTTCTCCATCTGGGACACCCATGATGCAAATGATTGAACACCTCATGCTGTCATTCAGTTACCTGAGTCGCTGCTTGATTTTTTCCATTCTTTTCTCATCTGTCCTTCTGTCTGTTCAATTTTGGAAGACCTGTCTTCTATCACTTTATTCTGCCTCTTTAAATATCCTATTTTATGTCTCCATTATATTTTTTAAGTTTCATTTATTACACTTTTCCTTCCAAAAGACCTGTTATTTTTCTTTACATGCTTTCAAATTCTTGTGTTCATCCAGTGTCTTCTTAATATCCTCAATCTCTTTAGCCCTATCATTGAATTTTTTAAGGGTTGTTTGAACATTTGTGGTTAGTTGTCTCATATTCTGCATGTTTCCTGGAGGTTTAATTTTTCCTTTCACTGGGCCATATTCCATTTCTTAGTATGGCTTGTAATTTTTTGCTGGTGTCTTGGCATCTGATTTGCTTGATGTTTTTAAACTGGTTCAGTTTCACATTTTGGCTTAAGACTTTCTTGTTGATTGACTTTGTGCTAAAGTTCCTCTTTAACACTTACTTAAACTTATTTTAGAACTTTTTATTAGCTCATGTTTAAGCAATCAGGCTTTTTTCTGCTGTTATTCATTTCTTTCTTGCCCTTTTTACCGTGTCAGTGGTGGTATTGGTACCTAGGGTATGAGTGGTAATCTGAGCCATACAGGCTGAAACTGCCCACATTGCACCCTAAACTAATGAATTTCTTCCCACCATTTTATCCTACCATGAATGGTGTAAGAGTCTAGGCTGTGGTTGTTATTCTAAGCTGTGCAGCCTGAAAATGCCTGTGCTTCCATGAGAGACTGATGAAGGTCCACCCAACTTCCCACCTGGGGGCAGTAATGGAGCCAAAATTGTGGGCAGTAATCTATGCTATCTGGGCTGAAACTTTCTGTAGTTTCCAGGAAAGAATCGTGAAGCTCCGTCCACTTTCCCCCCCTGTTACTGGTGGGGTTGGAACCTAGGCTTGGACAGTAGTCTGGCCTGGATTGAAAGAATCTGATCCTACAAAGCAGTAATTCACTTTGCAAGGAATGTAGTTAAAAATGAATGCTACCAGTTTCTTTCAACCTCATCAAGTTCAAACTTTAGGTCTACTTAGAATTGGACTCTAGCCAGCTGAATTTGTTAATCAATAGCTAAAGTCAGTGCCTGGCCATATCCTCCTCCACAGTTTTAGGGAAATGGAGTCTCCAACTCAAGCCAGTGAGTGGCTACCAAAATGGCCACCAGTGGGAATAAGCACAGGCCTCTAAAGTGTGGAGTGTGCTACTCATAAATCTTCACCACAGATGGCCAGCCTCCTCATTCAGGTCTTCCAACAATGGTACACAGTACTCTGCTTGTCTCCTGAACTCCACAAACAGGGGTTTTAGATAGGTCCTTTATAATTACTAAATGCACTATAGGATGAGCTGACTTTTAGAGATCCCTACTCTGCCACTATCTTGTCTGACTCTCCTGAATGCAACTTTTGAAGAATTAAGAAAATAAAATTATTTGGGAGGTTATGGAAATGGGTGTCATCATGGAGTACAGCATCCCATCTTACCTCCAGAGGACCCTCTCCTTGTGAGTTTCACTGCCCAAACTTCAGCTCCCTAACACAGGGCCTACCCTACTCCTATCTCTTACCCACCACTTCCAAAGAGCCTAACAACCTCTAACAGAATAGTCTCACTTCAGGTTAATAGTGTTGATTCCTTCTTTACCTATATTGATATTCTACTGTAATTCTTCATTGTGCACACTTTCCCATTCTTCCCTTCACTCCATTTCTGATGTTCCCTTGTGCTCCCCTCCAGTTACACAACCTTGCTTCCTCTTTCCTTCTTGGTTCCTTGCCTGTACCCTTATAACCCCTGAGAGGTTCTTCCTCCTTATCCTATATTTCTTGCTGGGTGTTAATGCTGACCACACCCCCTGGCACCACAAAACTCATGCTTCGTCCTGAACTCTCCAATCTTTCCTTCTTTTTCCAAAATCTATGGATACCATTAGGCTGACATCACCTTGATTCCACAAACCTTATTTGAGGCTTTTGTATCATGGTTATCTGAGGTTTGTGGAATCAAAGCTTCAAAGCATGAACATCTATTTTCTACTTTCTAAATTTCTAAATTTTCTACTTTTTAATTTCTAATTTCTAAATTTGGAGTTAAGAAATAAAGGCTTTTGTCATGGCCAATTGATTTTTAAAAGCCTAAGGCCATGCAATTGAGGAAGAATAGTCTCTTTGACAAATGGTTCTGAAAGAACTGGATATTCATAGGCAAAGAAAAGAATGGGGACACCTGTCTCAAACTATATTCAAAAATTAACTCAAAATGCTTAAAAGACCTAAATATAAGAACCAGGAGTATAAAATGACCAGATTTTTGATTGACTGAACAAGGTGATTAAGAATGATCATCCTACCCCTGTATGACATATTTATACATTATGCCTAAACATTTTAAAGTTTCATTTCTCTTAATGATAAGATTGTGCTATGGCCCCTCTCTCCAACTACTCATATATACACACACAGACAAATATGTTGCAGCTATCATCTGAGGCTTTAGGCACACATTGAGTACCATGCAACAACCCATTAACCTGGGTTGTACAAATAGCTGATTGGAATAGGGACCACAAATCATGGTGCAGCTCCTGCCATCTCTGCAGACAGATCTCTTGCAGGTTTACCTTACAAAATGAACATTCTGTATATGCAGCTCTTTCTTCCTCTGAGATAATAATTATTTAGGGTCTTTTATCCAAATAAATTGTGTAACTGTGAGGGTAAGACTTTCAAAAGAGATATCCAAGGGTCAGTGTTTTGAGGTTATATAAATAGTATAAGCATACAAGGCATTCTGAAAATGGGACCATCTCCACATCTGTAATATTCTTCCATTTCCTCATTTCCTATGACCTCTCTGTCATTATAGACAAAAACAATTTGGCATTAAAATATTAATATATGGTGTTGGATTCTGGGGAATTTTCTTGCCAATATCCCAATAATCCTCAAATATTGTCACATCTGTTTCTTTTTGAAGTGTGTTGGAGCAAGATGGCTGCTGACATTTGCAAGGGTTTGGCTTCCTGGGTTCCTCTCTTCCTGGGCTCATTTCTCTCCTTGCTCAGCTGCTCTGCTTTCTCCACAAGGCCAGCGGTAGACTGTCAGGCAAATTGCTCATCTCTTTCCCTGGGGCTCGATTCTCTCCCAGCTCAGCTGCTCTGCTCCTTTTTATGGTTTCTTCCTGGGCTCCAGCTCAAAACTCCAGCATCAAAACTTCAACTAACTCCTTTGCTCTGTTGAGAAGGTTTCTCTGTGAGTTCCCACCCAGTGAGTGGGGACTCAATGTTCTACTGACTTGGCCCAATCAAAACCTTAATCAGTATTTAATCAAGTAAAAGTTAAACCTCTGAATCCAATACAATCTACTGTGAAAACAAGGCAGTTTACAAATATAACCCAATATCTATTTTTAGAGTTAATAAATAATATCAAACTACTACAAACAGAATCTCTTTTATTACTACTTGTCATAAATTGTGGCATGAAGCATTCACTTCACATTCCAAAATTTTTAAACTATCAGGCCATTGGACTAAATTCTGAATAATCACACAAATTTTTGGTTTAATTTTGGGTTTAAGTTTGGACATAATATTTAACCATCTAATTTTTTTTCTTATGGGAAATCTAGCTGAAGCTTTTCCATTTTGATATCAGAAGTAGTATCTCCTCAACATAAGAACATTAATTTTGATGAAGGAATAAGTGATCACTGAAAAGTTTCCTTCATTCATGACACTGAGGATGATTTATAGAGTGTGAATTCTCATATATTCTATAAGAGCTGCTCTATGAGTAAAAGAATTTCCATATGTATTTCATTGAATGGCTTTTCTCAGTTGAATTATCTGCTATTTAAGAGGCTTCAAACTTCTGAAAAAGACATCCTTATTTCCTGTTTGGGGATTATTCCTATTAAGATCTTCCTTTTGCACACAAAAGCTGGAGTCTGCTGGTTGCTTATATGCAGTGATTCCAGATATAGTGTTTTTCTCCAGTAGAGTTCACTCATGTTGTTTAAGGATATATTATACTCAAAAGCATTTCCATATGGATTACATTGATATAGAATTTCTCTGTGTGAATTCTCTGGCTTGTTTTAAGTTAGTGCTGTGGCAGAAGATTCTTACATTTGATACATTTATGTGGTGAATACTCTCATATCACATTACGACAGATTTTTGACCAATGATTTTCACATTGTTGTTATCCATTGAAAATTTGCTTCTGTTGATTCAGGGATAAAGAAAGCTGAAGCCCCTTCCACACTGATTACACACCTAGGGTTTCTCTCTCATGTCTTTTAGAGCATGCGTTCTTAAGCTTTTTGTTCCACAAACTCCTTTGGCAGTCAGGTGAAATGAATACTACTGTACTTTATTGCTTACATTCATAAATGAAAGAAATGCTAGATTTCAGTTAGAAGTCAGAGAAAATAAACATAAGTTGATTTTTTTTCAATTCAAGCTCACAGACCGCTTGGGGTCCATGGACCCCTGGTTAAGTACCACTGTTTTATAAGAATACAAATTAACAATATTGATATGTTTTTCCCATGTTCACATTATTTATATCATCTATCTCCCATGTGAATATTGGTGTCCATAAAAGCCATTGCTCTCATGGTATTCTTTCCTATATTCATTTACATGGTTTTTCTACAGTCTGAATTTTCTCAAGTTGCCTATTTAGAGGAATAACTAAGGATTTCACACATAGATGACATTCCTATTTTTACTAGCAATATGATGGTACTTAAGTTGATTAAATGATTACCATTTACTGAGGAATTTTCCACATTGATCAGTGATAAAGGGTTTCTTAAACATGTGAATTAATATATGTTGGGTCAATGGGGATCTCTGAGGAAACCATCAGGAAAATCATTACATTCAGTGTGAAATCTCTGCTGTTGGTGAGGAGATGAAAGACATACTTTAATTAATTGCTCTACAAATGAATTCTAGGTTGATCATTTAGTGAAAGTCTCCAGTTAATATATTTTCCATATTATATAAGTATACCAAATTACTTTCCTGTATGTATATAGATTTTCTCTTTTGAAGCAGCTCAACTGTAGAACTTTATGAATAATTTTGAAGACTACATTATGCTCCAAAGGCTAAGTATATGATCCAAGCTTATGCAAATATATTTTCATAAAAGCTCATGTGATGATTATGAGCAAAGGTAAATTTCTTCCCTAAATCTGAAGTATCCAATACTTTCTCCTGGGGCAGTGCTTGTTTCCATTTCTAATTGCAGTAAAATGTTTGTGGTGAATTCATGATATCCCTATATTGGTGCATGGTTTTCATGAACATGCTTACCACTGACACATGATGAATGTGTCCTTTCAGATATTTTGCATGGGTATCATTTCTGGTTTTACAAGACCTCTTTCCCTCCAGCAATCATTATTTTTAAAAATTCAGAAAGTGCTATTAGAGGAATGAAATGTTGAAAAAGAACCAATGCTCATAAAGTATATTTCAAATATTGAAACATGTCATGGCTAATTTCATGTATCAAATTTGCTAAGTTATAGTTTCCTGTTCTTTTTTCAAATAAGTGCCTGCTTGGTTGTTACTGTGATAGTATTTTTTGCAGGTGGTGTTTCATCTAAAATCAGTTGATTGTATCTAGCTGATTGCATGTACAATCAACCAAGGAGACTACCATCTGCAATTTGCAGTCTCCTTATCCAGTCAGTTTAAGGAATTAGAAGAAAAACTGAGGATTTCAAGAGTCATAAAGAATTTATGCCTCTACTTCAGTTTCCCCTGTAGAGTTCAATCTCACAGCTATCAGTTTCCACTTTGCAGCTTTCCCTGTTGAATTCAGATTTGACAGTTCCCACATCTGCATAAGTAAATTCTTATAACAAATCTCTTAATATTCATGTATATTCTGTTGGTATTGTTTCTCTGGAGACTAATATGACCCCTAAATGACAAAAGAGTAAGAAATGGAGGAATAAAGAAGCTTGTGGAAAATTAGGAAGGATATTTTGAATTAAAATAAGAGAGAAATAAAATGAAGAAGGGATGTTGAAGAGATAAAGAGGGGGAATTCATCACATTCATGGGCCAGGACAAATGCTATTATGGAATAGTTTACTCCAGTATGTACATTCCTTTCTTGAGGCCAAAGTATTTACAGAAGGACATATGAATAATGATTGATAAGTGCAAAATATAATGACATCATTTTTAGAATTTTCTCCTAATATCCCTGGTTCCATTTAAGAAAATATCACTCACTCAAGAAGACCTGAATTTGACACTACCAAGTTCCTGCACTCCCACTTATCAGTTATCACAGCATACTGAAGCACAGATTCCTGGAGTTCAATTTGTCTCTTATCTTAGTGAAACATCTTCCCTCCCAACAATGCTCATCTCCTTGCTCCAAAGGGGAAATCACATCTAATTTGCAGGCAGATATCCTGCAGATATATTGTGCATTCAATGATGTGAGGAGTGCATGATATTCAAGTCCAGGACTGGTGACCAATTAGAAAAAGTGAAAATTGGAGGTAGGTCTAGGCCAGGGGTTCTTAACTTTTTCTGGTCCATGGACCCCTTTGCAAGTCAGGTGAAAACCATGGACTCCTTACTAAGTCCTTAGACTTACTAAGTCGAAAACCATGGACTCCTTACTAAATATGCTCTGTATTATATAATTTTATAAAAAACACACCCACACCAACTTGTTCCCACAAGAATAGTGTTTTTTGAATCTCAATTCAAGCTCCTGGACCCCTTGTTAAGACACCCTGTTCTATGGAGAAGAAGCACCTTGAACATAGAAAACATTGATAATTCTTCACTGGTGAAAGAAGCACACCTGGGACTATGCCAAAGAAAATAAGGTATGTGGTTAATGATTTCCATGTAAAATTTCAGAGACATTTTATAGAATATTCAGTGATTTAAACCATGCTGATAATAAATTAATGTTTAAAATTTTAATCCACTAAATAAAAGCTCCAGCAGGACACTCTAAATGCTATGTGGACAGTCTTAAACCCCAGCTTTGTTCTTAGAGCTGAAAAGTAACTTAATATTTAATGCATTTATTTATTCATTCAAAGAATATTCTTTGACTTTGAAGCACAGGCCTGGTACTGAAGATTGAGTAGCAAGAAAGATGATATTGTGGTCAGGAATACTAAATTGTATTGAGGTGAAAAACTATGTTTAATTAAATAAATAAGGAAGACATTTCTTTCATGTAGATGTAAGTTCTATAAAACAATCAAGGCAAGCAGTGGAGGAGAATATATGGAAGCTTTTCTAGCTACTTGTTGATTGATATTTTATATATATAGTCAGAATCATCCACAGAGATCAGATGACTGATGTTTCCCAGCATCACATCCTTAAATAGCTTTCTTTTGGATCTACCAAGTAAGGTCCAATCTTCCTGGGAGAAGTCTAAAGCTACAACATCAAAAATCACTTATTCCTAAAACTTAGTGGACATTATAATTAATCCATGGCCATCCCTACTGTTTTAGTTTGCCATAGGCTGCTGATGCAAAACACCAGAAATAAGTTGGCTTTTATGATTGGAAATTTATTAGGGGTAAAAGCTTACAATTCTGAAGCTGGGAAATGTCCAAAGCAAGGCACCATCAGAGATGATTTCCCACTAAAGTCAGCTACTGTAGTGCCTGGTGATCTGCCACATGGGGAAACAAGACAGCTTCCAATCTCTGCCAAGGTCCCTGGCTTCCATTCTCTACACACAGACTCCTGGAGCCCAGCTGTGCATGATCAGGCATAGAACTAGTCTTTTTCTATGCCTTTTCAAAGAGTCTTGAGTTCAGCTGTGGTTTATCAGGTATTTGGCTCATCTCTTCAATCTTGAGTTTCTCTGTGGGCCCAGCATCCTGGAGGCTTCATGCTTTAGCCTTGGCTGCTAGTGACCCTTGTGTCCTCTCTCATAGGGCAAGGTAAAAAATGGAGCCTTCCTTTCTCTGTGAGTCTCTTTTTGGGTCTCCACTTATATAAAGCTCCAGTAAGAGGGTAGATACCCAACTTGAGTCATGCCTCACTGACATAGTCCAATCAAAAGTGTCCCATGCCTACAGGAGTAAATTATTTCAAGAACATAATCTTCTTGAGGGGATTCAATAAATTCAAACTGTCACACCTTCCAATATCCAAAGGATGATATTTATGATGATAGTACTGGGGAGCAGATGTTATATTTATAGAAAGCTCAGACTGTGTTTGAATTCCAGTCAAATGATTTGCTGGACTTACTTCAAAGATTCTGAACTGATTTTAACTTAATTGTAAAGGAATAACACATGTGAAATGTCCTAGCTATTCCATTTATAAACTTCTAATAAACTGGGAATTTCCAGCTTTTCTATATACAACTTGTACTTAAAAATCCATAATAAAATACTCCTCTTCACCAATTTGAAGTAAACATACAGGTTTGTCACAAGACAAGCAACAACCATGACCTACAACATTTAAACAATGTCTATGGGTAGATTATTAGCCTATAATGTCCTCAGGTTCCTCAATTGTGAAATGGTTTACTAATTTTTAGGAGTGTTGAGAGATCCAATGAAGTAATGTGTAAAATGATCCTTTCTAATAAACATTTCTTAAATACAGATGATAGGGCCTTATTTAAAGTGGCAAAAGCATTGAACCAATATCCAGCATTCTTCAGAAATGGAAAGATTTCCAAGAGAACTTGATGTTTGGCTTTCCTAGTCTGCTCCAACAAGTATCATGAAAATGGGTTTCTTGTGTAGAGGGATTTTATTAGCTTACAGTTTTGAATATGTTTAAATGTCTAAATCAAGGTATTATCAAGTTGATAAAATGCTTTCTTCCTAAAGACTAGCTGCCAGCAATATTTAGTTTCTCTGTCACATGTCAAGGTACATGGTGACATCTGCTGACTCTCCTCTCTTCTAGATTTTGTTGATTTCAGCATTTTGTTTCCTTGACTTTCTCTCTTTTGAGCTTCATTCTCTTATAAAAGACTTCAGGAAGAGGATTAAGAACCATTCAGACTGAGATGATCCTAACTTCAGAGTAATAACCTCATCAAAAGTACTTAAAATGGTTCCACACCCATTGGAATGGATCCAACTTTAGGAACATATTTTTCTGAGGTACATTCAACTTCCAACTACCACACTTGGGGTCAAAAGGTATTATTTCTCTTATCTATACATCTATGATATGCTCATTTTACTGTATGAGGGCAAAGAGTTTGGAAGTACAAACCAGGGACTCTGCACACTGCTGTATTGAAACAGTGTCATGACTTGCTGTGACAGGAAAGAAGCTGGGGTGACCTGCATCATCTCTATGTAAAACTGCAAGCCACATCTCAGAGGTAGGTGCCCATCCTACTCTAGCAGCACAAGCTGCCTCAGGAGCTATTCCCCATAGCTGGAGTTAGAAGCTCCATTTCTGATAAACAGTGGAGGAAGAGACAGTTGTCCACTCTTTTCAGGTACTGATTAGTAGACTTGGCTGGCTAAAGTATAATATTGGAAAAAACTAGTGTTTGAGACTGCCCATGTTGGAAAGAGTCTGGTAGTCACCATTTTGACTCCACACCTGGCATAAGGGGAAGCTTGCCTGACTGAAAATCCAGTAAATTTAGGGACTGGCTTCTTTCCACCAAGATCAGACTGCAGCTCTAGCCTAGGTTCCTGCTCAACTTCCAGTAGAGAGGAAGTTGGCAGGAGCTGCATCAGACTCTCCAGGCAACTGCAGGGGCTCTCTACTGGCACAGACTTACTAGTTGGACACCTGAGTCTGCATCTGTTTACCCCAATAAGATAAGAGAGGAGCTATGTATCCTCAACCTCTCTGGGCAATGGCAGGCATTTTCTGCCACATGAACTAGATTGTTGAGTGACTTTGAGTCCATCTCCACATTTGTCTCCCAATAAGATAGGAGGGGACTGGTGTTCCCTCAGCCTCTCAGGGCAACTGCAGACACTTTTGCCTACACAAACCTGACTGTTGTGCATCTGTTGCTCCACCACCTCCATCCCCAATAGGACAAGAGACAGACTGTATTTGCCCAGCCTCTCTGGGTAAATGCAGGTGTTTTGGCCCACAGAACCTTGACTGGTGAGTACTTGTGGATCCAACTTCGCCCCTCAATAGGAAAGGATTGGGCTGTTTTTTCTGCAGCCTTTCCAGTAAATGGGAGACATTTTCAGAATACATGGACTGGACTGTTGAATGTCTATGGATCCATTCCCACCCTCAATAGGATAGGAAGGGTTTGGTGTCACCACAGTCTCTCTGGACAATGGCAGGCACTTTCAAGTGTCCCCAACAGGGACTGAACTGTTGGGTGCCAGTGGATACAACCCCATGCCCTAAAGGGATAGGAGGGAGCTCATGTTTCCTTAGACTCTCTGGGAAAAGACAGGTATTCTTGGCCTAAAGGGACTGAACTGTTGGGCACTCATAGAACCACCCATACCAATCAATAGGATAGGAGGGAGCTGGTGTTTAATCAGACACTCCAGGTAATGGTGGGTACTTTCAGCCTACAGGGACTGTACTGTTGCACATTGGTGGCTCCATTCCCACTCCATAAGATACAGAATGGACAGTATTTCTCAAGCCTTTCAGTGCAAATGCAAGTGTATTTGGCCTACACAGATTAGATTGTTGGGCACCCCAGAGGATCCATTTCAACACCCAACAGGGAGGGGGTCTTGAACTATGTCAGTTTATCTGGGCAATTATAGTCAGTTTGCACACATGCCACATAGACTGTTTCCCACTACTATAGATCCATCCTCACCCATGGTAAGGTAGGAAGGGGGGTGAAGCTTCATCAGTCTCTCCAGTCAACTACAGAGAGTCTTTTCTTCCCTAACATGGATTATTATACAAGTTGCAGTCCTGTTCTTACCTCTGACAGAGAAGAAATGTGGGAGAAGCTTCATCAATTCCTGGTGCAATATGTGTAGCTTCAGTCTCCATAGCTTATAACACCAACTACATCCTTGACTCCTACTACATAATGAGCAAGGGAGAATAAACAAGAAAGCCATAAAATAAAGGGAGAAACTGCACCCAGAATAAATACACCTAGCCACCCAGATGTGAAAAGACCAAAAAAATTTACAATCCATACCAAAACTAGGAAGATATGAACCAGTTAAATCAATAAGATAAGCCTCTAGATGACATAAAGGAGTTGAGACAACTAATCATAGATCTTCAAACAAATCTTAATTAATTCAATGGGATGGCTAAAGAGATTAAGGATATTAAGAAGACACTGGGGAAGCACAAAGAAGAGTTTGATAGCATACATAGAAAAAATAGGAGACTTTATGGGAATGGAAGGTGCAGTAAATGAAATTAAAATACATTGGAAGCATATAACAGCAGATTTGAGGAAGCAGAAGAAAGGCTCTATGAGCTCAAAGACACAGCCTCTGAAAGTGAACATACAAAAAAACAGATGAAGAAAAGAATGGAAAAAAATTAAACAGGGTCTCAGGGTACTAAATGACAGCAAAAGACATGCAAACAAACATGTCATGTGTGTCTCAGAAGAAGAGAAGGGAGAAGGGGAAGGAGAAATATTTGAAGAAATATGGTTCAAAATTTCTCAACCCTATTAAAGGACATAGATATCCATGTCCAAGAAGCACGATGTACTCCCATCCAAATAAACCTGAATAGACCAACTCTGAGACACATACTAATCAGAATGTCAAATGCCAAAGACAAAGAGAGAACTGTGAAAGCAGCAAGAGAAAAGCAATGCATAATATATAAGGGATATCAATAAGATTAAGTGCCAATTTCTTATCAAAACCGTGTAGGGAAGAAGGCAGTGATATGATATATTTAAGATACTGCAAGAGAAAAACTCCCAGCCAAAAATTTTATATCCAGCAAGATTATATTTCAAAAATGAGGATGAGATTAGAATATTCACAGACAAACAGAAACTGAGAGAGTTTATTAAAAAAAAAAAAAAAAAAAAAAAGTTTTGTGGGAAATACTAAAGGGAGTTTTACAGCCTGAAAAGAAAAGATAGGAGAGAGAGGCTTGGAAAACAGTTTAGAAATCATGACTGTATCAGTAACAGTAACTAAAAGTGTCAAAAGAGTGGTGAAAATAAAATGACAGATAAAATCCAAAGATGAAAATTAATGAAATAAGAACTGCCTTTACTGTAATAACATTGAAAGTTAAGGGATTAAACTCCCCAATCAAAAGACATAGACTGGTGGAATGGATAAGAAAATATGAGCCATCTATATGCTTTTGCAAAAGACTCATCTTAGACCCAAGGATACCAATAGATTGAAAGTGAAATGTTGGTAATAGATATTCCACACATGCAGTAACCAAAAAAAAAAAAAGAAAGAAAAAGAAAAAAGTCTGGGATAGCTATATTTATATCAGATGATGTAGACTTTAAAAGCAAAACTGAAGAAATAACAATCATAATTCTATATGGATGTAACCAGGATTCCCCAAAATTCAGGAGGCAAACATTGACACCTTAAACAAGAACGAACTCAAAATGGATAAAAGACCTACATATAAAAGCAAGTACCATAAAGCTCATGGAAGAAAATATAAGGGAACTTCTTCAATACATGGTAGTAGGTGGTGGATTCTTAAACCTTAACCAAAACATGAACAATGAAAGAAAACATGGATAAATACGATGTCCTCACACTTAAACACTTCTGAGATTCAAAGGACTTCATCAAGAGGTTGAAAAGGCAGCCCGTTTAATAGGAGAAAATATTTGGAAACCACATATGTGATAGGGGTTTGATTTCCATTCTATATAGAGATCATACAACTTCAACAGTAAAAGAACAGGCAATACAATTAAAAAATGGGCAAAAGATTTAAATAGACATTTTTCCAAAGGGAAAATACAAATGGCCAGAAAGCACATGAAAAAAGTTCCACATCACTAGCTATTAGGGAAATGCAAATGAAAACAACAATAAGATATCATCTAACACCACATAGAATGGCCATTATTTAAAAAAACAGACAACAAATGCTGGAGAGGATGTGGAGAAATAGGAACACTCCTTCACTGTTGATGGGATTTTAAAATGGTGCAGCCTCTGTGGAAGATATTTTGCCAGTTTTTCAGGAAGCTAAATATAGAACTTCCAAATGATCCAGCAATTCCTCTGGATATATCCAGAAGATCTGAAAACTGTGACACGAACAGACATCTGCATACCAATGTTCATAGCAGCGTTATTCACAATTGCCTAAAGATGGAAACAAAACAAATGCCCATCAACCAAATAATGGATAACAAAATATGGTATATACATATAATGGTTTACTATGCCGTAGTAAGAACTGAAATTGGGACACATATGATAAAATGTGTCTTGAAGAAATTATACTAGGTATAGAAAACCAGACACAAAAGGACAAATATTGTATGGACTCATTAAAATAACTAAATAGGAAGAATAAACACATGGAGTTAAAACCTAGAATTTATTGAGATATATTTAAGTCCCATGAGGTATAGCAAAACCTAAAAGGAATGTTTGTTTTTAAAAAGCAGTTAATAAGACCTTTAATGTGAAATTGTAAATCAAAAGAGAAAAGATTTTGAAAAAAATAATAAATTTTAACAGAGAGTGTAAGTGACTTTCGGGTAACCCTGGAGGGTCATGGCACCATTGTCCGTGAATGCCCATCTCTGCTGGGTTTCTTGGCCCACTCTCCTTGATCCGGGGCTAGGTGGCCAGCGGCTCTGTCATGCATTCACGAAGTGGGAGCCTACTGAAGGGAGGGTGCACACCGGGCTGGGGCAGACTTCAGGGCAGACGACTTATTCAGAAGGTGCGAATTCTAAAGGAAATCCCTGGCTAGACCAAACATGAACACACCATTGGGTGACCAAACTCCAGAAGTGTGTCTTGGGGTGAGGGGTCCCATTAGGCACCCCTGGATCCCTGCGGAGATCATGGTAGAAACATGGGCAAAACAGTTGACAGCACTCACACATTCCACGTCCCTAAAATCACCCAAGAAACCCGCTTTGGAGGTGTGCCACAGAGCCCTGTGTCAGTAGGGACATGGGGACCTGGCGTGAGACTCAGCCATGAAAACCCTCCTGCAGGAAGCTCACCGGCATCTCCATGAAGACCGCACACCTCTCTTGGAACCAAGCGGGTGACATTTCCCAGGCACTTATGCGGCTTCTTGGAGGCGGCTGTTGGCTTACTATGCTCCCTATGGAACTGAGTCACAGACTTGCTGGAGCACAGACCACTCCACAATGTGCCAGAGTTTTCAGGAAAATCGATCTGCCAGTCTTTGCTACTTGTTAAAATATTCGGTGGGGAAATGGAAACTGAAACCTCAGGACTGAATGCCCTATTACACCTGGTGGAATGGGCACATGGTATAAAATCTAGAATACCATAATCTTTGTGGGAGACACAGAAAGAAAATAAAGAGAAAGTGGCAAAAGGAATTTTCAAAGATATAAACACAGGAACCCTCTCAGATGAAATGAAAGGCATGTATATGCACAAAGAACCAAAGTATCCCATATAGGATAAATTCATTGAAAAACATGCTCAGACTGATTGGGATCACACACTAAAATGCCACAGACAAGGAGAGAGTTCTGAAAGCTGTAAGAGTAAAGCAATGTGTTTTGTTCAAATGAGTCCAATAAGAATAAGCAACAATTACCCAACAGAAATCATGAAGACAGAAATGAAGAAGGCAAAAAAGCAAATGAAGATGAAATATTTCAATGATTGACAGAAAATGATTCACTTCTCATAATATTATACCTATTGAGACAGGCTCTTGAAAATGAGGGGTAAGTTAATATGGCATCCCCATATTAAACAAATAAACAAAAAGTCCTGAGGGAATCTGTCACCCCTTGTGCTGCCCTAGATACAATTTTAAGCAAGTTCTTCAGACAGAAATGAAAGGACCCTCAACAGTGGGTTAAATTACATAAAAAAAGATCTCTGGTAGTCTCAAACTTTTATGTAATTTTACATACCAGTAATACTGTATTGGGTTTTTGGTATGTAACTCCATATTTTAAAATCTCTAAATTTCAAGTGCATAAAAGTTAAAGAAACTCTATTGCTTGGGATATACAGGTATGAAGACAGAGTAAGTAATAATTACAAGAAAAAGAGTGGTCACAGAAGGGAATAGGAACAGTATATGTGTATATGGACTACTGTTAACTCTATACTAAGAAATATGTTGGTTCATCAAATGCAACAAAGATACCACACTAACATAAAAGGTTAATGATAAGGAAAACTAGGTGTTTGTGGGGGGTTCTATGGGAACTCTGTTCAATCTGCATGATTTTTCTGTAAATCAAAAGTGCTATAATTAAATATAAAAATGCTGCCTAGGACAAAGAAAAACACTATATAATGATAAAGAAGTCAATTAAAGACAAAGATATAAATTAAATATATATGGGTACAATTATATATATATATATATATATATATATATATATATATATATGCACACACAACAAAGCTACAAAATATAGGAACCAAATGTTGACAAATTGAAGGGAGAAATTGATAATGGAAATTGATAAACAGGAGAATTCAATAAACCACATTCTGTAATGCAGTGACCATTTAGACAGAATATCAAGAAGAAAGAGTGGAATATAAAGTGTTAAAGATGAGGAAAAAAAGTGGGGGTATACAGAAAATCTTTATTTTCTGCAAGAATTTTTTTGGTAAACCAACTGCTCTAATAATAACGAATATAATGAAAATAACTATCATGATGAAAGTTGTTTCAAGAGAAAAATAAACTTTAGAAACATTGTTCCCTACACTTGAGCTTGAGAATTTCCCAAAACTTAATGATCTCTCTGAGAGGATTGGAGATATTAATAAATGTGGTTTATTTTAGAATTGGAAATTGTTCTGTGGACAAATATTTTCCAGATGAATCCTACCTGTAGTTACATATCTATTAGAATAAAAATGTTTTCCAAAAAAAGAACAAAAAAGAGAGTGTAAGGCCATTTTAGTTTTAATATAATCCATCCTCAGAAATACACCATATAGGAAGCAACATTTAAATGTTAATAATAATTCTGACATAATTGATGATGACATAATTCTTTTTTGTATATATTACAGGCCTAACTATTGATACCAATACTGACTGAGAATGAGAAAAGTTACTGGTTTAGTGAGTTTATTTTCATTTATTCCATATTTAGTTCTGGGTTATCAAATTCCTATTTGTCACTTCTTCACACCTTATTGGAATGAATTAGCACTGATAACAGTGGGCCAACACTTTCTTTAAAGGGGCAAGAAATCTCAAAATCTTTTTCACAGTCCTCTTGAGAAAATATTATGTACCTAGATGGACCCTTTTAATTAACAAGTATGCATAAGTCTGTGCAAAGTAAAGTGATGTACCAGAAACCTATCTCTTCTGCTGTCCTGTGTCAATGAAAAACAGATCTATATTTTCTATGAGGAATCTTACAGAAACCTGGTCATCACACCACTCTTTCAATAGGCATCAGAGCAAGCAACCAAAGAGTAAGGGTGGGAGTGGAGGGAATGACAAGGAGAGAAGGATAATGGAGAAAAACATCCAGAAGGCCATTGCAGATCATGTACAAGGTCATTAGAGCCTTCTCTGCTTGCTCAGAAGAATGAATTCTTGTCATGTTTAAGTCTACATGGAATATGGCTAGCATGGATCTTATGCTTGGTTCAGACCGCTCTCAAGGAATTTCAAAATATTATAAACAGTCAGAGGCGGTCTCAGAAGAGAGTGAATTTAACAAGTATTCAATGCTTACGAGATTACTTTAGGAAAAAAAAAACATTTTTGCAAAAGTGCTCCTGGGATCTCAGTCAGCCAAGGGTCAGAGAAGAAATGACCACAAAAATGAGAAAATGTTTACACCTCAAGGACGAGACAGTCTATCGGAACCCATGTGACACCAGATATATGCTTGCTTACCCAGGGATTAAAAACTTTTTCCAGGAATGCTAAATTAGCCTGAAGTCCCTTGGTTCCAAAGTTTCTCGCTGCAGAGCTGGCTGAAACCAGTAGGGATAATTTCCAGCTCGAATTTGTGGTTCAGGGAAATGCGAACACCTGGTGGCGCTGCTTGCCCAGTGTGGTGATTCAGCTCACCCCTCCTCCACTGTGGGGATCCCTGGAGGGTGTGGCTTGAATATATCCACTGCCCATTGTTTTGGGACCAAGGGGAAGGGAGGCAGGGAGGCAGGTGGGAGGGAATCTTTAAAAAGAATTCTCCTAAAATGAAGACAGGCTGAATAGAACACACAAGCATGAAATTAAATAAAATAATAAATTTATTAAAAACTATTAAAAATGTTAATAAAATTCTTACATAATTGAAATAAATTATGACATAATTCTTCTTTATATAGTACTACCCTAAGTATTGGACCCAATAATCTCTGAGAGTAAGATAAATTGCTGGTTAATAATTTTTTTTTCATTTATGTCATATTTAGTTCTGGATTATCAAATTCCTATTTGGGAATTCTTCACATCTTTTTGTAATGAATTACCACTGATAACAATGGGCCAACTCCTTCCTTTTAGGTGTAGGAATACTCAAAACCTTTTTCACAGTCATCCTGAGATAATATTATGGACCTAGATGGACTCTTTGAATTAATGAGTGTGCATAAATATGCGCAGAGTAAAATGATTTACCAGAAATATATCTCTTTTGCCATCCTGAGTCAATTAAAAACAGGTCTATGTTTTCTACAAAGAAACTTACAGCATCCTGATCACTACTCTTTCAACAGGCATCAGAGCAAGCAAGCAAGAGTGAAGTTGGGAGTGGAGGGAACGACAGAGATAGAATGAAAATGAAGAAAAATATCCAGATGGACCACACAGATCATGTACAAGGCTTTTGGAGCCTCCTCTTCTTGCTCAAAAGAATGGATTCCTGGTGTTTTGAAATCTACCTGGAATACTGCTAGCATGGCCCTTATGCTTACTTAAAACTAGTTTCAAGGAATTTCAAAAAATACAACCAGTCAGAGGGTCTCAGAAAAGAGTGAATTTAGTAATCAATCCTAATGAGATTACTAGAAAAAAAACCATGTTTGCAAAAGGAGCTTCTGATATCTGTCAGCCAAAGATCAAAGAAGAAATGACCACAAAATTTAAAAAATGTTTACACCTCATTAACGAGACAGTCTATCAAAACCCATGTGACACCAGACATATTCTTCCTTACCCAGGGATGGAAAACCTTTTCATGAAATGCTAACTTAGCCTGCAGACCCTTGGTTCCAAAGTTTTCCCCCACAAAGTAGGCTGAAACCCATAGGAACAGGCCCCTCCTGGACTTTGTGGGCCCAGGGAAATGTGATCACTTGGTGGTGCTTGTTGGTGGTGTGGTGATTCAGCTCACTCCTCCTCAACAGTAGATATCACCAGAAGGTGTGACTTGAACAGTTCCACTGCATATTTTTTTCAGCCCACAGGGCAAGGAGGCATGTGGTAAGGAATCTTTAAATAGAATTCTCCTAAATTAAAGACCAGGCTGAATACAACAAAGAAGATTGAAATAAAAAATTTTCTCTTCTGAGAAACAGGGTCATCAAGCTCTTATTCTGTTTTGACATAGTGGCACAAATATAGATGTATTATGAATAAACTAGGAGTCAAATTCATGATTATGGGGGGAAAGTAGTAAACACATGAGAAACCATGAAAAACAGGCAGCATCCACACCAAGCATTATATATTGAAAATGGAAGACAATGGACAATGTGCCAAATATCCACTATGGACCATGCTTAGTGGCCATGGTCTGATGATATTATCTCATAATCTGTAACAAAGCTTCCATCACTGTGTGTGTGTTTATGTAAGGCTATTTTATGTGAAGTGTTACAATGTGCATGATTTTTCTCTAGTTCACATTCTATACTAAAATATATACTTTAAAAATAATAGTGTGTATTGAAAAATTACATTAAATATATGATATTGACTGTAGTCAGGAATAAGATTTTGTTGATACTTTCTTGTGCACATATTTAGTGCCTTTCAACTAAAAAAAATCCATTTTTAAAAAACCTAGAAAAACAAACTTTAAAAAGACTTCTAAATATCTGATATGATTTTAATATAAATTTTATCCTAAGAATGAGGGCATTACTCAAAAGATAAGTTCATACTACTTGAAAATGTAAGGCATATAGTTAACCCCTTTGAAAACTACAGTCTTTAAACATGAAAGGCTTCCATGATTTCATTTACAGTTGAATGCAATTGGAACAAATATTTCTGTATAATTTTTTAAAATTAATTAAATAATGGTAACTACACTCTGTGAGGGAATAATGAGAACATAGTAACAAATGTTTTTCTCTGAATTTTAATTTTGAATGTGCCCAATTTTGATTCAATAATATAGAGGAGATCTTTGTGAAATATTTTATGAATCTATCCTCTCTGGATAGTAAGCTCTAATTTTTCTTTCACATAAAGTATTTCTAATTAATCTCATAATTTTTTTAGTTTTTCTCATTTATATAGGGATTCTGATGTGGTTACCCATATGTAAATAACTGCTGTTCTGTCACATTCTACTTATTTGAAATTAGACCAGACATTTTAAAACTTTTTACTTGTTTGAAAGTAGACCAGAACCTTTACCACATTTCTCCTGTGTGCATTCCAATAAAAGTTTTCTCTCTTTATTGTGTTGTTTTAGGATACCTCTTGGCCAAGGTTTTGAAAAATTTCCAGTCTTATGGATACCATCAGGTTAAAAAAGAGAAGTATGCATGATCTGCTGTGTCCTCTGAGGCATAATCAGTGAATAAAAAGACACATATTTTGATGATAATTTTTAAATAAATGTTCTGGTCATTTTGCCTCTATTTCCTAACCAATGATGTGGCATCATGAGAAATGAAAAGAGAATTAACATGAAAAAGATGTTTAAGGAGAAATTCATGGATCTGTTGTCTTCTGGCAGAATGCATCCAAGTTGCCAACATGTATGATCTAGGGAGCTTTCTTCAGATTGGAGATATGTTGCTTAGCAGCTCTGACCCATGAGGCAGTTGCAAGATGAGTTGAACCATATTAGCAAACAGTCATAGCTGTGTGATATAGCTTTCTATTTCTTTTGAGGTGCTCCAAGTAAAATGTGAAATGAAATAATTTATTGTTTATTTTTTTCAAGAGTAAATGCAAAGCTAAATGGCTTCCTAACCCTGGCAAGGCCAGCACAAATATAGAAATCCACCAACCAAGAGATACAGATGTAGTGGGAAAAGAGGGCACAGCAGTCCTTGGGTCTGAAACAGTCCAGGATCCCAGTCAACAATACATGATGGTATCCACCATGAATCACTTGAGCTCATCTGTGGTGGTTCCACACTCGAATGTGTCCCAGTTATTTACAGAGTTTTTACCGAGTCATGAGGAAACCCACAGTTTTCAAGTCTGTCAGGAAAATATCCATATTGTTTCTAAGCCTGATCAAAGCCCTTGAAAAATCATCAGAGGACGATTTTTCCCTATGACCAAAACATTTTCAAGAAATGTTTCACCCAAGTATCCTGGGTGCAGAAGCTGAATGTCTCTTGTGAACACTGAATTTCAGCTTCCAGGGTTGCCCTGCAACTTGATACTTATCCCTCCAGCTAGAAATGTGCCATTTGCATTGAATTTCTGAATTTAAGTGTGCAAGGAAGATTTCACCATGAGATGTCTGGTTCTAGAGTCCTGGCCCCTGATGGCCATTCTTCATCTTTAATCTTGGTGTGGGTCTTTGATAGGACTTCACTGGACCAACACTTCATATGACTGAGCTTCAACCATGAACGTGTGTTTAGATCCTGTGTTGTTAGGTCCGAGGGTAAATTCACAACTATGTGGACTATGAAGTGATTTGGGTGTGGGGGAGTGGGTTTGGAGTGCTTTATTTCTGATTCACAAACAGCACCAGGGGCTCCATTTGGGCTCTTGGAGGGAGAGGTGACTGTTCCCAGTGGTGGCATGGGTGTTGTGCCAGGTGTGAGGAGAAGCAAGTTATTTCCTCAGTTTGATGGATGCATAATGGTGCTGATGGCCTTGAACCTCCATTGAAACTTTCTCTTGGTTCAAGGCTTGGGTATGAGATTTTCTCAACAGGAAGATCATGTCCCCAACCTCTCCCACCCCCACTGCTTGCCCAGGGTCTTGGGTGTTTGGGAGCTCACCCTTGGACAGTGATTGGTTTCACTTTTGCAAGCAGCCCTTCCTTTTCCTTTATAGCAGATAACAAAATATTTATTTTATTTGTGTAAAAGTAAATATAGAGACAGTCATATATAGAAAGACATTTGCAAAGCAGAGCAATACAAATATACAAATTATGGCAGTTTTAAAAGAAAAGTGTAAGAGTCAAATGATGTCCAAGTGTTTTTGAAACAACTTGGTTTTTAACACAGCAGTTACATTCTCTTTTTCTAAGTATCTTAGCACAATTCTGTAAACTACATGTCTAACAACAAAGAGATATAAGTCCAATAACTATACTATATGGTCCTCAGAATTAAAGCAGTAAGGTCAATTTCTACCCAAAGACACAAAAAGAAAATGTAGACATGGTATTTAATAGAAGTCACTAGTGAACACTTTTTAAACTGCCTCTTCTTAGAGATAGTGGGATGGAATGGAACATTCTAGGTATGAAGGAAGCAAGAAATATCCATTCACTAAAATTTCTTTGGCTTTATGTGCAATTGGGGAACTTTAACTAACACATTTTTGGGGGTGGTGTTGGGAGGAAGAAGCAGAGCATAGCACTCATTTCCATCATTTATTTTTTTTTTCACTTAGGTAAGTTTACAACCTTGGGATAATTGAATACACTGCAAAGCATTAGTAATCTGATTCTTAAGAAAGTATGCATTAATACTAGGTGTTTGAAAAAACATTCAAAAGCTAGAAGTTTGTTATGATATGGTTCCTATCAAGGTAACCATGACCAGAAGTTGTTTGATAGGTTAGATGTTGCTAGATGGGCATTTACAAAAGGACAAAGAGAAATAAAAACCTGAGATGCATGGCAGACCTTTGTTATTGGGATCAAATAATAGGCCTCTTCCAATCCATGATAATGTTACATATTGTGCTTTCCAAACTGCCACTGTTTAGCCAGAGACCCATTACCTTACTATCCTGATCAATGCACCCTCTACCCACTCCCACAAAATTAAATTGTCCATAAATTGTGAAGGGCTTTATCTCAGTGATTTCTGTCACCAGTTTCCTCAAATATTCATTTTCACCAGCCTGAAGTTAAAAATGTAATGAAAAATTGAAATGAAAACCAATTTCCTGGTTTTACAGCCACAGAAGAAGAACAGGTACTTGAAAAATAATTTGTGGAGGACTTTAATTCATAAGTCCTTAAAAATATTCAAATATCTTATTGTGCCATAAAATATCATCACTCAGTACACTAACTGGCATAATAAGTCAGAAAAAGTAACACTACAACAACATTATACTTTGACCTTTTACATTTTCATGTACATGTGACCTAGTTTCATGGTCACTAAATTAAGCCTCCTGACAATAAGCCAAACAAATAATTTATTCTTCAGTAAGGCCAACTTCATTTTTGTGTATATACTTTTTGTATTGCATCTTACAACAGTAATAACAAAAGGCTATTTCTTCCAAAAAACCATAACACCATCAGAGCTGGTAAACATGAACACACACAAATACATTCAAACAAATGGCTTAAGAGAAAAACTAGCAAACATTGACTGACCACTCTCAAGAGTGGAAACACCAAGGTAAAGGATATAGAAACAAGAAGGAAAGCACATTATAGCCATTTCCAGTGGCAAAATGTAGAGTAAAATGAAAACAAACAAACAGGAAATGTTAACATCTGTTAAGATGCCAACAATTAAATAGATTTTATTTTGACATGAATTTGATAATTTAAAAATGATCCTTAAATGGATATAAAAATCTGTGCGTCATTGACCTGATTCCAGAATGAAGGTTCAGCTTCATTTCCTGAAGAGGATATCAAAGGAAAATGCAGGCATACATGACCCTCCACCCCATGTCTGAGCATCAGGCTATATTCTGAGTGGCACCACTACCACCTCAGAACCAGAAACCAGCCCATGCTGGAGAGACAAACAGGTCAGAGGCCAGGGGTCTGTGTCCCATGACTGCCCAAGTGTTTGTACAAGGTATTCTCCAAGTCCATCTTGCCCACCCACCAAACCCTGGGGAGGATGAGTAAACCATCACACTCCTTGTCTGTTCTACTGGTCTTTGGGTGTCCCATACAGGCCACTTTTGTAGGGGCACATAACATTGACCCTCTCTCCCCAAGTAGCCTTGGGGAAGCTGTGGCCCCATTGGGTGTGCAATGCCATTTGTCTTCAGCCCTGGTGGGATTTGGGCCTGCTGGTGTTGGAGGATGGGTGGAGCCCTAATCCCTAAGATTCTGTGGCCTATGGCTGGGGATGGTTGTCCAAAGTGAGACCAGCCTTCCAGTCATCCCTCCCAAGGCATCAGACCAGTGAGTGAAGTCATCAGGGCTTATGAAACCTGACTTGATACCACCTGAATTCCATCAAGCATCCCCAGTGGTACCACATGGAGAAGAAGAATCACCAAAGTGAACTTCTGTGTTCCAAAGAGACTGATAGGGAAGATAGGTAATTGTACACAGCCAATGTTACAAATAATGCAAATATATATAAAAAAGACATGCAATTACTATAATAGCTGGTGATTTTTCCATTACATATTTATTCCCTTGAAACATTGACATTTGGAAGAAGACTGAGGACCAAGCTCCTGTCTAGATCAATATATAGATATAGATAACACATGTATATATATATAGATAACACATGTATTTATATATATATAAATTACTTAGAACATTTCAATAAGTTTGCACAAGAGAAAACATTTGTCAGTGATTTTCACAGAAATTAGAATGGGGAGATCACACAGCAGGAGTTAATTTTAATTTTCACTTTACACAATTTTCACAGCATGTTCCTGATAAGACTGTTCCTTTGTCCTCCAATCCATATTCCTGGAAGACACCCTAAATCTCTCTGTTAAGTCTCTTGGTTTCATTAACTGGTAGGTACTTTCATAGAAATTTCTCTAGAAAGAGGACTCTTTCCTCTCAGTTATGGGAAGGTTATCTGAGCAGGTTCTCTGATCAGATAATCTCTCAGGTAGTATTGGTTTGAATGTGATTTTGTTTATATGGATTATTTTGTGATTTTTATCTCATTCTCTTCCTCAGGGTATAAAGCACTTTTGGACAATGGTGACAAAGTATACATTTCTAGAGAAACATTATATTTATTATACTACCCAACCTGTCTGATAGTCAGCTAATAATCATTTTAATGGTACCATTCAAGAAAATTGAAACTACTCAACTAGAACTTCCAGCTATCCTTAATGGTGTTAAAAACAATTCAACCCAAATATGAAATGCCTTAAAATTTGCTTATGATTTACAAACAAATAAGTGTATGTCAGTGATATTGGTAAATGTGAAAGTTTGCTATGTTTAGGAAATTTAGTTTCTACAAATTTATTGCCAGCAAATTGCTAGGAGACAATGTTCTGTGTTCAGTAATTGTGATGTAGTTGACATTGTAGAAGAGACAATTTTGTTGTTGCAAAGATAAATCATGTGTCCCTATAGAATCCAGTGTTTAGAAGACTTAGGTCACTTATTCTTAGAATTACATTCATACATTCACTTTCTGCAAAAATTTGAAGTAAATTAAACTCAAACTAGCAATGTGCATGAGTTTATTTCTGTTTTCACAAAAGTTTCGTGTGCTTTCCTAACACCCTTTGAGCAAGGAATCTCATTTATGGTTGTATTCCATTCAACTTAAGCATAATTTAAAATGATATTTTTTCCTTGGGTCCTCTTTTCCCCAGAAAATTGGTTTACACACACACACACACACACACACACACCATCTTTTATGTCTAAGAGTAGTAGATGAAAGCAAGGAGCCCTTCCATAGGCCTATTTCTGCCTCACACTGAGCACTTGGGCCTGTGGATAATTACTGAAACTCTTTGTGTTACTTCATTTGACATGGAAGGTAAAAGATGAGTTATTGGTATTAAAATTCCTAGCTGCCAAGTGAAAATGGCAATCTTAAAGTCACATATTAGGTGATTCCATTTATATAACACTATTGAAATGACAAAATTATAGAGATGAAAACAAATCAGTGTTGCCAGGGATTAGGAATGATGAAGATGGGGTGGGGATCTGAGGAAAGTGGGTAAGACCTAAGGATTGAATAGTTCTGTACCTTGATGACATAGTGATAAGATAAACTGATACCTGTGAAAAAAATGTGAAAAAAAGAACTGTGAACACATTGTATCATTTCTATTTCCTGACTTTGATATCATTGTATAGTCATGTCAGAAGCTACTATTAGTGGAAACTGGGTAAAGGGCATATGGGACATCTCTGTATACTATCTTTGCAAACTCCTCTGAATATATAATTATTTCAAAATAAAAAGCAATAAATTGCACTGCAATATACCACAATGAAATGATATCAAAATAAAAATACTATTTATAAGAGCATCAAAAATATAAAATAAATACATCTATGAATCTGAAAGATGACAAGGTCAGTACATTGATCACTTATTATAAAAACCTTTCTTATAGAAAATCAAGTAAACGGAGATGTATACTGTGTAAATGGACCCCAACCACAGTATTTGTAAGGTCTCAGTTCTACCCAAATTGATTTATAGGTTCAATACAATCCCAAGTCAGTTGCCAACAGGTTTTTCTGCAAGTAAGGAACAGATTTTAAAATTCATGTGGAAATGAAAATAACTTAGCATAGCCAAAAAACTTTGAAATAAAAGAAATAGATCTAGAAGACCTAAACTACGTGATATCAAGACATTATTTAAAGCTCCACTATACAAGAACATGTGACATTGGCAAGTAAATAGCCAAGTCAACCTGTGAAACACAATGTAAAGACCATAAGTATCCTCATACATATGGTTAATAGATTTTCAGCAGATATGCTATGACAATACAGTGGAGAAAATATGGGCTTTCCAAAAAATAGTGTTCAAGTAATCACATACTGATAACAGACTGGAATGTGAAATGTAAACTCTAAATGTTCCATAAGAAAACTTATGAAACAAGTTCATGTTTTTTACTTAGGCAATGGTTTCTTAGCTATGACAGCAAAATCACAATTTCTAAGTAAATAAAAATAGGACTTCATCAAAATGAAGAACTTCTACTATTCCAAAGACACCATGGAGAGAATTAGAAAATAAGCCACAGACTCAGAAATAAGTTTTGAAAACCATATATCTGTTAAATGACATATCTAAAATATGGTGATCACTCACAGAACTAAAAAATAACAAAATTAGAGGTAAACTATTCAAATACTTTAATAAAAGGCAATGCATTGATGTCAAATAAGCACCTAAAAAAGATGCACAAAACCATTAGTCTTTAGGAAAAGGCAAATTAAAATCACAACACATAAACTCCAATAGCTAAAATTTAAGAAGACTGAATATATTAAGTGCTGACCAGCATGTGAAGGAACTGGAACTCTCAAACAGTGCTGGTGGGAATGTAAAATGGTACAACTGATTTGAGAAAAAAAATTGCAGTTTCTTACAAAACTAAATAAACTCCCTGAATAAGATCATATCATATCTGTCAGAGAGACAGATATCTCTGGGCCTGTCAGCAGAAACCACAGATTTTCTGTCACCACATGGAAAGTCAAGCAGGGCCCTAAAAGGGAGCCAAAAGGGAACCCAAACTAGAAACTAAAAACCAAAATTTTACTTGTTTGTCAATACCAACAATACTTAAAATATTTTATTCAAGAAGACAAGAGAAAAGGGGCAGACTGTTGGTGAGAATAATATGGGGTATGGCCCTATGTTCCTAGAAAAAATAGAAAGAGGCAATTGACTCATAATACTAGAGACTTAGAGACCCTTCTATATTTACATTTAAGAAGGAAGAGACAATGGCTGTCTAGAGCTCACTGATAGCCAAGGCAGATTCCTGCAGGCAAACAAGTCACAAGATCAAAGTTTCATTTAAAATGGTGGAGATGATGGAATGGGGGGGAGCATTTCTTTGACCTTTCAGATAGAAGAGACCTGGAATGCATCTGCAGCCCTGCAGAGGCCCCTTTGACTTAGAGTCATGGAAGATGATTTTTATTGGGATTCCCCTGACAATTGCATATACAAAATCATAGCGGGCCACTATCTGCCTTTCCTTCCAAACTAGGGGTTCATGGACTCTGCATCTTGCAGCAAAGGGACTTGTCAATATTGGGCAGTGGCTATTGGCTGGGCATCTTGGGAATGCCCCTCACCATCCACTTTCCCCCAGGCCTCCACAGGACTTTCTCAGCCAGGGTCAGATCCCAAGCAGAGCTATATGAAATGGTAGTCATGGTCTTTGTCTGATCCCCACATATGTCACCAACATGTACACCTTGCCTAAAATACCAATTGTATTACAGCTCTGAAGGAATCTAGTGTTTAGTAGGTCTCTATTAGCATGTTCAGATTTGAGGACCCTGTAGGCTTTGATACCTGGTCAATAGGTTTTCTGTAGATATGCTAAGACAATTCAGTGCTGAAAGCATTGATTTTTCAACAATGAGTGTTCAAACAACCACATGATCTAGCCACCATCAAGCTGGTGAGATTAGACATCCCCAAGATCAATTGGGACACCCTAGAGAAAGAGAAATGTTTGCCTATGAGTCTCCATTACTGCAAGGAAAGTAAAACAGGTCCCTGAAATGGAGTCCAAATTGGAAACTGAAATTGACAATTTTACGCAATAATATTTAAAGATTTTATTCAGAAGACAAAGAACACCAAATGACATCAACAACAAAACTGATGAAATTGACTTGTTTAAAATTAAAGATAATTGTTCAGAGAAAGACTTTGTTAGGAAGAAAAACATGCCACAGATTTACAGATTATATATGTAAATCTGATATATAATTAAGAGCTTGTATCCTGTATATAAGAACACTTAAAACTCAGCCATAAGAATACAAACATTCCAATTAAAAAATGGTTAAATGATCTTAATACTACTTTGTTAAAAAGATATATGGGTGGGAAATAAAAGAAGAAAAACTCAACATAATAGTTATGAGGGAAATACAAATTAGAACATAATTAGATAACACTACACACTACTTAGGAAAAAAATGAGAATACCAAATAGTGGCATGAATGCAGAACAACAGGAATGGGTATTTATTACTCATGTGAATGCAAAACAAAACAATACAGTCACTTTGGAAGATAATGCCAGTTTACACTTAATAAATGGTCCTTTAACCCCACTTGTAAGTATTTGCTCAAATGAATGGAAATTCTTTCCACAAAAAATCCTGCACATAAATATTTAAGCAGCTTTGTTCTTGGTCACAAAAATTGGAAAAAGTGAAAATGTTCATCAACAAGTGGAAAAAGACTGGGGTGAGGAGAAAGAGCAGACTTACCAACCTAAGAGTAAGTGACCCCTTTCATCCCAGAAAAGAACAGAAACAGGGAGGTAATTGACTAGTAACACTAAAGAATCCAAGCCCTTCCACTATTTACATACAAATGGAGGGAGATAGCCCTCTCCAGAGCTGCTTGATATCTGAGACAGAGGCCTTCAGACAAAAAATACATAAGGCCAGATTTTTACTTAAAAAGATGGAGATGACAAAATGGAGAGAGCATTTCTCTGAGCATTGCCATAGAAGAAACCCTGAGTGATTCTCCTGCCTGGGGAGGCCCCTTTGACACAGTCATGGAATTTTTTCCTGTGAAACCTCAATCCCAAGTTACCAGGCAGCCTGGCTCAACTAAAGCTCCTACTACCCGCAATGTTTTGGCCAGGTGATCTATCAGCAGGACTAGAGAGGGTCTCAAATTAGTCACAGATCAGGCCCAGGCAGGCACTGCACAGGAGCCAACACAGCCCCTTTCCTGAAGCATCCCTGCCTCCTCCTCCCACATTAAAAGCCCAGTCTCCTACCCCTCTGGTAATTGTGACTATAGGAACAATTCTTATACAAAAGCAACACCTTGTGGTGGCCTCTTTTGCTCTTACTTTCTGCACTATAGGTATTGTTGCTTTAACACCATGTCTGGAATAAACAGAAACCCTGACAATTGTGTACATAAAATCACAGATGGTCCTGATTTGCCTTTCCCCATGATCTAGGGATCAGTGGTCTCTATAGCCTCAGGTCAAGGGGGTCATCAGCCCCATGTAATGGCCATTGACCAGCCATCCTGTGGTCTTCCTCTGCTATCCTCCTTCCACAGGCCTCCCCAGGGCTTTCTCAGCCAGAGACAGAACCCAAAGAAGGGATATAAAGAAGTGAAGACCTGGGATAAAAGTGTCACCCAGAAATATTTCATCACCATGGATACTTTGTCTAAAATATTCACTGAATTTCAGCCCTGATATTGTCTGGATTTTATTAGGTCTTTCTAAGATTGTTCAGAGTCAAGGTCCTGATGGTCTCCCACTTTTGCAGAGGGAATTAGCCAGTGATGAGATGGCACATGGAAGTAGGTGCCCACATGTCCTGGAAAAGGTGCCCACCTGAGAAGATAGGTGTTCTTCCCTGTGGCATTCAGCTTAGGAATTACTTACCGGTAGAGATGAGACCTTGCTTAGTTATTTCACAGGAAGCTTCTTAGCATAGATGGAAGGATGTCAGGCAATTTAGCACCAGTTTCCAAAGGTGGCTCTAATCAAGACCTGTTAGTTATCTGTGAATGATTTCATGTAGATGATTTCAGTCTTGGTAAATCACTTAAGATGCAATCCCTAGCCTTTGCTCCTAAACACACTAGCAGATTTTATTCACTTCTTTCAAATGCAGACATCCTGAAAGCTAGAAGCTTCAGTGTAGATGAAACTGGGATATAGCCACTGTAATGGATAACTTCAAAGTCTACAATGGAAAATTTTAAGCTGTACATATTAACCACAGAACAATGGGTTGGCACCTTGCCTGAAGGCACCCACCTGCAAAAAGGCAGAAAAGCAGGTTACCCCACCCTACTAAGAACAAAAACCAGCTAACCACAAAAATCTGCTTCTGTACTAAGTGTGCTTACTTGCTGTGCCAATCCAAATTAGGAGTTATAGAACAGAGTGAGCCAATAACTGAACATTTCTTTCTTTCAAACTCCTGAACTATCCAAAATACTATAAAAGCCTTGTACTTTGGTTTCTCAGGGCCTCACATCTGTGTTCAGGACTGAGTGCCTGGCCATTAAAATAAAGGTTCATAAAAAAATAACTGGCTCTCCTGGGTCTGGTTAAATCATCTCCGAAGTCCTTCGTACTTCAGCCACAGGCTCCTGTCCACTCAAAGCCTTCTTCCAACTACCCCACCCCTAGGGGGTAGTTTAAAAATTGCAGGGCCTCTGGGAAACTCCCCAGTCTGGGGCATTCCCATTCCTCACTTCTCCTAGCCTCATTTGAGAATCACTGGCATGGAGGCAGACATTTATCTTCTAGACAAATGAAAGTTCTAGATCTCTGTTTGGACATCTCCTTAAAGGACAGAGTAGAGGGTTGATGGGCAGGAGGAAGGGAGGGCAGGACTTCCACAGAGGGAGCCAAGCAGCTGTAGGGAAGGACAGTCATGTGGAGTGGTGACCAGGCAATGTCACAGGTGTCTGATCATGATGTCTCTGGTGGCACAGTCAGAGACTGACCCCAAGACCTTGAGCTGGAATATATTGTGGACAGAGGGGTGTGTGTGCAGTGAGGATGCTCCCCAACTCCTGCTCCTCCCTTCTGACTCCCTACCACATGTTTCCAAGCTTGGGCTGACCCTCTCTATGAATCTGGGGCCAGTACACAGGTCTCTGCTCCCCTCCCACACCCACCCTCACTACCCTTGGGGCAGCTAAAGGAAAAGCAGAGGAACACTAACAAAGCCCCTTTGAGGTCAGAAAGGAAATACCACAATTCACATGCTCAGGGACTACAGAAAGCACTTTAGCAGAATGAGCAACTGAAGGGAATTTAAATGGAGGGTTTTGGAGTTGACCCAGAAGACATGACCACTAGATGGCAGTAACACCCAATATAGTCAGGGGTGTGTGGTGTTGACTGCTTTGTATGCAGGGACCCAGGTGGGAAACTTCCAGAGGCCACAAGTGGGAAGGAGTAGCCTGAAGGGGAAGCAGGGCCTGGGGGTCCAAGGCAGCTTGGGGCCTTATAAGTGTCCATGCTTAGCCTTTAAATTAAGAGCTTATTCTGTGCCAGGTTCCTGGGGTATGCAAATCATAAATGGCTAAAAAATGCTTATTGAGCTAATTTTAGGACCATTAGATGTGTAATTATTTGAGCTTGGCTGTGCCCCAAAGATCTTGAAATAACTTCAGTTTTTCATAAGTATATTCTCAAGAGACTTTTCTGTAAAAGGGACAGTAGGCAAGCCAGCTTTGAGAGTTTTGAGGAGTCTGAGATGACTTCTCAGTATTACCAAGAATGCTAAGCACCTTCCACAAATGCATTTGTCCCTGTCCCTATGTTGGATGAGGGCTTTTCAATGTGGAACAATTTTTCAGGGAAGCCTCCTTCTTGGGATGCATCCCCAAGGGCTGGTGCACAGGAAGGCATACCACTGGGAAGGCCTTTCATTTCTTGGTATGTAGGTGTTTGTTTATTAAGACACAATTGTAGGTCAAGTAATGCCATTTATAACAGCTTCTCAATTATTTTTAAAGCCAACTGACTTCTCTAAAGTAAACTCTGTCAAGGACTCCTAAATCAGGGCAAAGTCACAACTGGGACTCTTGTGACACTTTCTGCCCTGGTCTTCAGGCCACATCACTACCTCCTGCCTCAGACAGTTGCCTAAATAGGGCTGGCTTATTTAAATAAGGTTGGCCAGTGAGGGCCAAACTAACTGTGGATATATTTATTTATAGAAACATTCACACCAACATTGATGTCTACATTTTTATAGTTTATACATATTAACTTAAAGGTCCAAAAATAGCTTCTATATCACTCTGTTGTCAGGTGCTCAGACAAAATTGTACATGCTTTTATTTTCATGGTAACATGACAATTTATAACTCCTTTCCCTCTCCTCCTGTCCTTTTTATTCCCTACCCCACCAATCCCTCCCTGAGCTCAGGGCAAAAGCTAATTTTGGTCAGCAAAATCCTGCTCATTCTGTGTCTTTTTCCACCAGGACTCCCCTGAGCAGTGTCCTTCTGGGAGTCCCTGTGGAGGGCTGACAGTTCCTTGTGTCCTATATGGGGTCCTGGTTCCTCCCAGACTCCCCAGATACTTGATCCCCCCTTTTGTAGCTCTTATTCTTTGGACAGAAGATGCAGATCAATGCCATGTGGTAGCATGACATCTTGGTGTCATGTTGGGCCTAGGTGTTTCTGTTAGTCCTGATGATGATAAGGATGGAGGTAGAAACCCAAACTACTTTCAGATACTTTTACCTCTTGGTAGGTATTTTATTTAGAGAATTTCTGTGAACAGGAAATTCCAGTTAGGAGAATTTGGTATATAAATGAAATAACAAACTGGTATATTATAAAAAAAAAAAAAAAAATTAGAGGAATTTCTATAACTGGGACAGCCATGTAAGTGGATTTGATTTTTTTTTTTTTTTTTTAGATTCCAGGGTGAGGTATTGAACCTGGGACCTCATATGTGGGAAGCATTGGCTTTTCACATACCAAGAGAAGTGTGGAGAAGATGTGGAGAAAGGCAGAGGAATGCTCATTCACTACTGGTGGGATTGTAAAATGGCAAAGTACTTTGGCCACCATGTGGAAGACAGTTCATTGGTTCTTCAGGAAGCTAAATATGGAATTCCAACCCTGCTCACAGAGGCATGACTTACAAATACCAACTGATGTGAAAAGGGAAGCTTCCTAAAGAGGGATTGGGAACCAGGTTAGGTCCAGGGGACCTGGTTTGACCCATGGCCAGCCATTGGCCATTCCTGCCCTTATCCTGCCCAAGCCCTAACCCCTTCCCCTCCCAAAACCCAGATCACCACATTTGCTTTCTGATGTATGTACAATTATTGAGAGTGATCCTCTCCTGTTTCTGATCAAAGGGCTGATGTATCCTCTGATTCCCCATAGGTGTGTATCCCTCAGATGAAATAAACATTTTCATTGTCCAGTGTCCATGTTAAGAAACAACTGAGTTTTGCACTTTCTCATTGAGAGAACATAAGATAAATTATCTTCTTCATTTCACATTATATTTGAAAATATTAAAAATAAATAGAAAGCCATATCACACAGTCATGTGATTGACAGCAACCATGACTACCTGAGTGCTAATTTCATTTGATTCATCTCTCCCACTTCCTCACCAGTCTGAGTTGTAGGCAAATAGATAACTACAGAAAAAATAGCTTCCTCAATTGCCCATTTCCACACTTTTTGTGCCTTCTGTGAAAAGACAGGAACCCATGTATGTCTAAATCTGTATCTTCATTTTTAACCTTTTCCCATTTGTCATTATGCCACATAATTTAGCAGCTCCCTAATGCACATACAGAAGATAAAATATAATAGCAATTAAAACAACTTCATAATTGGAGCATTGGTAGCCAATGACTCTTTCACTGGCCAATGCTGCCCTATACACTAGGCAACTGATGGAAAATGGTGGGTTGGAAAAGAGGACTCACCACCAGTGTAAGTGTGGCCCTCTGCATGGGGTACTGTATTTGATTCAACTGCAAGAGACAGAGAGAATCCATTTTCAAAAACAGCTGTGATAACCAAGAAAACAGAAACTTGCCAAGCACAGAGCTGGGCTTTCCAATTTATCCAATCTGAAATGTACTGAAGCAGTTCAGAAATACTTCCTTGAAGAATTATAGTTCAGAAAAGGAGTTCCTAGCCCCAGGTGAATAGTAGAAGTATGTGGAACACTTGACCAATGCCACCACCCTGAGTGACCAGCTACCATTGTGATTGCAAGTTTTACTACAAAACCCTTCCAACACCAGTGTTCTAGGTGCTTCTGACTGAGCTCCTGACAATCCTTTAAGCTCAGAGCTTGATGGAAGATGAGGTGGACTGAAATACAAACATGGGGATGCTAAAATCTCAATTGAAAGTATTTTAATAATACACAGAAGATAAAACTCTGGGAGAATAAAATCATCTGTGCTTGATATGGAATCAAGAAACACACTGAAAGCTACCCAGGCTAATTTTTTCTTAATTTGTGTGAATCCACTTGTCTCTTTTGTTTATTTTTCCAGTGAAAAGTGTATTTTGATGAGGGCTTTGTATATTATAAATACACAGTTTTCTAGCTATGAAAATTTGAAATACCATGGGATTTGTATGTTCCTGAAGTATGCAATTAAAACATACATGCCAGTAACAATACTTATGGTAAAAAGATCAAGGCCTCCATTTTGAAATGGAAGCAAAAATTATATTTATAAATATATGTGAGAAAGCTGAAGAAAGTATATTTTTAAAGACTGTACAGTTTGCTATATATGAGAAAATTGGATAAAGATTTGATTGTTTATCCAAACTGAATATTTTAATATTTTGAGAGGATAAAAAAGTTTATAAGGAAAATGTGACTTTCTGTTTACTGACTGTGTTGCAGTGACCCCCACACCTCTCTTTCTAAGTCTGGTTTTCACAAGAGTGGCATATCTGTGATAGCAGGGGCAAGAGGTGTGCTAAAACAAGAAAAGAGAGGGAGGTTTTTTGGAGTACCTGTATCTGTGATTTGTAAATTATTTTTAAAATATCAAGTTTATGTCAAAATAAAATCTAATTTATTTTTGGAATTTTACCAGATATTCACATTTCTTGGTCTTTCATTTTACCATATACTTTGTCACTGAAAATTGTTCAAAAGAGCATCCCTTTTTATTTCTTTTTTTTTCCAAACATTTATAATTGACTTTATTATAAATTTTGCACAAATTAAGCATCAGCTCCACATTTTCTACCCCATTCTATCTTCTGGTGACTGTATTCTAGATATTAACTCCATGTGTTTGCTTATTATATTTAGTCCATCGCATAGATCATACCTTTTTATTTCTGTATTCTTTCCCTTGGTGTTTACAATGTTGGGGATTGTCAACCAATGTTTGCAAGTGATTTTCTTAAGTAATATTTTGAATCTATTTGTGCTTGCTCATGTTCACCAGTTTTAATTTTGTTACGGGTTTTTGGAAGAAATATGCTTTTGTTATTACTGTTGTAAGATGTAATATAAAATGTATATATAAACTGAAATTGGCCTTTTAAAAGAATAAATTATTTGTTTGGCTTATTGTTGGGAGGTTCAGGTTAGTGACCATGAAACTAAGTTACTTGCACATGAAAACCAAAAAGGTAAAAGTATAAAGTTGTTGTAGTGTTACTTTTTCTGACTAATGCCAGTTAGTTTACTGAAAGATGTTATTTTAGGCTACAGTAAGATATTTGAATATTTTAAAAACTTATGAAATTTAGTTCACTACAAATTATTTTTTAAAACATCTTTTCTTCAGATGTGGCTGTAAAACCAAGAAAATTGGTTTTCATTTAGGTGTTTAATTGCATTTTTAATTTCAGGATGTGTGGCAGAAATCCTTATGATAAAACAACCAACACATTCTTCTTTCCAAGCTAAATTTTCTGGGAGTGAGTAGAGAGGTAATTTATCAGAAAACTAAGGTAATGGGTCTCTGACTTAACAGTGACAGCTTGGAAAGCACAATATATGAAAGTGTCTTGGATGAGAGGAGAACTATAATGTTGTGTTTGGAAATAACAAGGATCTGTCATGTATCTTAGTGTTTTCATTTTCTCTTTATCCTTTTGTAATTGCCCATTTAGCAACATCTAACTTATTAGACAACTTCTGATTATGGTTAGGAAACATATTGTAGCAAGTTTCTAGTTTGAGTGCTTTTTAAATACCTAGTTTTATTACATAATCTCTAAAGAGTCAGATTACTAATGGATTCTAGTATATTAAATTATCCCACAGTTGTAAGCTTACCAGAGTGAAACAAAAGAAATCAAAGAAATGTGTAGTGTACTCTGCCAACTCCTCCCCCACCCCCAAAAGATTAGTTTAACTTCCTCCAAGTGCACATAAAGCAAAATAAATTCTAGTAAAAGTGTATTTCTTGCTTCCTTCACATTAAGAATGTTTGTTTGCATCCCACTACATCCAAAAGGATGCAGTTTAAAAAGTGTTCAATAGTGAGTTCTGTCAAATGCCATTCTGACATTTATTATGAGTATTAAATGTGAGTATTGATATTGCTGCTTTAAATCTGAGTCCATGTATTATGGTCATTGAAATTAATATCTCTTTGCTGTTAAAAATTTATTTTACAGAATTGTGTTAAGACATTTAGAAAAAGAAAATGAACTGCTGTGGTAAAAACCAAGTTAGTTCCAAAAGTTATTTGGACATCATTTGGCTTTTACACTTTTCTTTTAAAACTGCAATAATTTATTTATTTGTATTGCCCTGCTTTGGAAATGTAATTACATAAATGCTTGTCTACTATTTTTAATTTTACAAAAATAAAATTATTATTTAGTTATCCACTAAAAAATGACAGGTAGGTTGTGAAAGTTAAACCAATCACAGTCCTAGAGTGAGTCCCAATACCCCAATACTCTGGGTAAGAGGTGGGGTTAGGGTGGTGAGGAGGGTGGAATCTTATTCAGGTGTAAAAAGGAAGAAATCCTGATGCAAGAGACAACATGTATGAATCTGGAGGACATTATGCTGAATGAAATAAGCTAGGCAGAAAAAGACAAATATTGAATGACTTCAATGCTATGAACTAAGTATACAATGTAAATTTTTAGAGATAGAATCAAGAATATAGGCTAACAGGGTATATATTTATTGTGTCAGGGAATAGGGAGCTAATGTTTAATTCATACACAATTTCTATTTAGATTGATTGGAACAGTTTGGAAATGGAAAATAAAAAGTGAAAAGTCAGGGGGAGAGATTGAGGTATGTGGCAATCCTCTATACTTTCAATTTAACTCTTCTGAAATCTAAAACTTCCCTAAAATAAATATAATATTTTATTATATGAAGTTTTAAAAAGTAAAAAAAAAAAACTTCTTAACACGAGAGTAGAAAGGAATTTCCTTAAGCTTGTTTAATATGAACCTATGTTAACTGAATCAGGCTAGTTGAGGGAATCATTAGATGGATCTGGAACCTGGCAAGAAGTTAACATGGATATTGATGCCCCCAAGATGACTACTGGAAAGCTCTCATGATATTTCTGCTATCCAGAAAGATTTCCCCCAGAAGCCAAGAGAAGCCCAGATATTCTCCAGGGACATTATCATTGGGCCCACCTGGGAGATTAATGGATGGGGTAATTAATCAAAATAGCAAACACTTGAGACTCCTCCCATGACATTAGCAAAGGGGTGGGATAATTAATGGTTTAAAAGGTTCTCTCTCTCTCTCTCAGGCCTTCTGTGCCCTGCTCTCACTGTGACCCCTCCCCACATGGATCAACATGCAAGTCAAACTGTGCATTTACAATCTATAATTGGAAATTTTAATCTGTAAATTGATAGTTTTTATCACTCCTCAGCCTCTCCTTTCTCTGGGAACTATGATCTGTTATTTTCTCCCATTTCTCTTCCCTCTCTACTTTAATAAATTGCTGGCCTAAATAACCTGACATGCTCTTGAAATCCATTTCTGCAGCATATTCAAAAACCTAGACAAAATCCAGTAACATATTTTGTGTTGCCAATCAGGAGATTATTGGTGAGTGAAACTATGGCCTACAGTCTGTTTAATGCCTTCTTTTGCTTATCCATTTTAAACAGGTTTGCCTAAACAGCCCCAATGTGACATAATCCCAAGAGGGAAGAGGTTGGGGTATGGGAACGCTCTGAATCTGTGCTGTGCACCCAGGCCTGTGAGATCTGACCATAACTGGGAGGTCAGGGGAACAAGGCATGGGCTCAAAGCTGGGCCCTGCCAAGACAGAGGTCCCCCAGCTGAGCAGAAGGACACTGCAATGCTCCTTTTTCAAGCCCTTTTAGCAGCCAGGCAGCTTTGCACTTGGGCCATTGCCTTCTGCCACCCTCTCCCCTTGGTGGAAATGACAGCAATAACTCAGGGGCTTGCACCTGCAAAGGTCCATGCCTTTGGAAGCCAACCTTCATATTGACCACACCCAGCTACCTGATCTGGAATGGTGTGGAAATGCAGCAGTGGGCAAGGCCCAAAATTGATGCCATGGGAGTCCCTTCCCCAGTGGGGTCACAGGCCAGGTCTCTTCTCATAATTAACCTTTACTCATGTTTTACCTTCCTACTTCGTAGTTCTGAATTTCTCTTTACAAGTTTGTGTTAAGATGCTTTGGAATGTCTTAAAAACTATAAAGCTGAAAATACATTTGCTCGCAAGGAAGTTATTGCCTCAGGACCCCAAGGCCCATTAGCTAGAACAATTGATCTCTAATACTTAATGGCCTTTTGATGGATGGTCTAACCAATAAATTCCCAGTTATTAGGACTACTTTTAAGACCTTTGTAAGAATAGGAAGAAAAAGCTTTTTTGCCCCTTCTACAGGAAGAAACAATATTCATCTGATCTATTCCGTCTGTCTCCCAAGTCCAGAATGACCTCAGAAATTCCCAGTAGCATGGTTTCTGTGACTCCTGGGGTGGCAGGAACCAGAAAAGTAACTCTGAATGTCCCCCACAGCCAAGGAAGTCTTGGGCACTTCAATTCAGAGAACAGCCAAACATTCCCTGAGATTTATCTTTGGAGTTTCTGTTTGGATAACAGTGTTGTCAGTCTCAGACCCTGGAATGTAGGAGTGCTGAGAACAATAGCAATAAAATCTGAATGGCCACCATGCTTTGGGCCTTTTTGTTCAGAGTACAGCCAAACATCCTCTGAGATTTATCTCAGATGCTTTAGTTTGGGCAACTGCTCTCATCTCCCACCAATCTGGCTTGGGCAATTTGGTCTGAACTTTAGGGTTTAAGGTATCCCCCAACACCTAAGTCAGCCACAGGGATGCCTGTCAGCAAGGCTCTGGATTAAATTCTCAGGACACTGAGACCAGAACATTAGCTCCAAATTATTTGACCTGGTGAACCTCTAAGTCAGACTTGGACTCTGGGACACCAGATCACTCAACAAAAAAGCACTTCTTCATTATTCCTGGAATAATGGACATGATCTCTAGATCACCAGTAAACTCCCCAATGGTGTGTCTTCTCAAGAATCAGGAAATTCTGCCTATTGCTGGTCTAAATGGGCACAGTGTGGCTAAGAGAAACCTCTGTATAAGACCCTGAATTCCAGTAAACCAGTGTAAAAGAGAAGAACAGATAGATCTGAGGGCCAGAAATCTCACGTCATGTCTCCTTAATGAGGAAATACACCTCAAACTTCCATTAGTTTAAACTCAGTTGTGCCTATAAAAGCTGTGAATAGAGATCAAGGTCCTAACCAGTTACTAAACCTCTCCTGGAAAATAAGAATCCTCATGTGTCATCAATTAAGATCAAAGACTTCCTAGAAATGCTAAGGATATAAAAGTCTTTCTTCTGTTTTAAGCTGTGCTTAACTTTGTGTTTAAGTTTGTAATCTGTGTTTAACTTTGTTAGTTTGATTGTGCCTAGGAAATCAGATTTGGGGTTCAACTGTTACAAATTGGATAACAGTGAAAGGTAACCTAAAAATGAATCTTTCAACATCAATAATGCCTTTCAATTGGATTTAATTTATAAATCACCAGTGGAATTGGTTCAACTGCTAGAAAAGCAAGAAACAGTAAAGTTGTTACTAATAAAATTCTTATGGCTTTGTTAATAAAGGTACCCAATTTGCCTTAATGTAAAGACTTACTAGACGCTGTAAAAAAGAGTTAAGATGACTTGTAGATGCCTTTATATTATAAAACATCAGAAGGATACTAACTGAAATTATATCTGGGTAGTTTTTGCCTAAACCTACTATTGTAAGTGTAAATCTTCAAATGAACCTACCTTCATTTATGATCACTTCAAACCTAGTGTCTTCACTTGCCTTTGTTTATGATTCATTCATAACAGCTTCTGCCCCTATGGTTCAGGTGAAAGCACACTTGAGACATCCCTGTTTCCTGTCCTACTGGTACTAGTGACCCTGCTTTCTCTCATGGCTCCAAATGTGGACTAAATTCCTGCCTGGATGGAATTCTCAATCCCTGGATTTGAACGTCCACTCTTCCAGTCCAGCATCTGCTGGCATCCTGTGTTCTTTGAGCAGTCAGAAGGGAGGGAGGATTCCTGCCTTTACTGTTGGGGGTTCCCAAAAGCAACAAATCATGGGAGAAACCAGCTTCCCTGAGGCTTTGATAGCCTCAGTGAGTATACATAGCATTAGTCTTGCTCATTCAAGGTCTGTTTTAAAAAATTGGAGAAAAGTAGTTTTTCCTGTTACTGCTAAAGTAAAATACCTGTTAATTAACATCTTCATGGTAAAATTGTAGAAGTTAGAAGCAAAGTACTAAAATGTTAAGATCATTTGATATGTTACACATTGCATTGGAAGTGCTTAAAAAGTGTATAAAAATCAGGAGATAGACTTCAGTATTGTCAAAATCTTGTGCATTCAAACGAGGCCTTCAATACATTGCAGGTTGCTTCTCCATTTGAGTTATTGGTTAGGTTGGTCACTGGCCCCAAAAACAATAAAAATATCTACTACATCTCTGGTTGTGCTCCTGATGTGGATGGAGACTATGTTGCAGTTGCAAGCTCCTGCAGCAGCCAACAATGGCTCAATATAGCCAAATGTACAATGATTGCCTCCAGACTGGCTCTGTTTCATAGTGCTGAAGGGTGCTATGCAGTTGAATCCTGGAACCTACCTTCCTAGCTTCTTTCTAGGGTCAATAGTCTGGCAGCATGCTCAATGTGTGGAGGACATATCAAATGGAGCAATGATCACCAGAGTATTGTGAGTAGAACTTAAACAAAATTGCCATTATTGCCTGCTCCCATGGAGAGATAACATGTAAGGTATTGCAAACCTGGAACTTAAATCTATTAATTGCAGCTCAAAGAAAAACTTATGCATTGAGTAGAGCATTAATTAGTATTAAGTACTATACCTATATCTCTCCTACTCTTGATATATGCCTGATTATTATGGTGATATCTTTTCTATTCTAGAACATATGCAGAGGGACATTGAATACATTAAAAGTCCTGGTAAACTTCATATTCTAAGTAGTTAATGAACATGCTTAACCCAGGTATCCCTCTTAACCCTTGTTACAGAACCTGTCCCATTCATACCCTCGGGAAGAGTGGCAAACCCACATGCCATCCTGTAAGGGCTGTTTCCCACAAGAAGGGAAACAGCAAATGAGGTGGCTAAGACTCACTTCAGCTTAGCCCATTTGATATGGTCCATGGACAACCTTTCCTGACCCAGGGCCTGAAAACCAGGTTCTGATAAAAGAAACTTGGCAAGAAAACAAGCCTCTCTCTCAATTAGAGCCAAAATGGAAGGAACATTACTCTGTAGTTCTGATCACTCCCACAGCTATTAAAATTAAAGGAATTTCCAGCTTGGTACACTAATCCTGAGTAAAGCCAACTGCTCAAGAAAGTGTCCGGATGCATGAGTACCAGTCATTGGATGGCCTGAACTACTGCTTCAAGAGACAAAGCTAAGTAATTTCTGTCAAATACAGCTGTTACCACTAACTCTAGCCCAAATGCCTATTGTTAGGGGGAGGGCAAACCAGACATCCCTTTAAAAATCTTGTCTGTTTTCATCTCTTGTAGTGTAACAAAAAGGGCAATGCCTCTTCTCATTCCTCTCCTCTACCATAGTAACTGGGATTGGCAATTTATACCTAACCCCAATGTCTCTTGCAATCTCTCCCTAGAATTTACCAAAAGCATTAAATAACCAAAAGAAGAATACTGTTTCTCACTAACTCTGGGAAGATGCAGCTTTTACAGGCACCTGGCCTTTTCTACTTTTGTGGTCCAGTATCCTCTTAGTGGGACCATATATCCTCAAAATTCTAATCACATTTTTTTCTTCCAGAATCAACATCTTGTTAACTATATGGAGACTTCATCCAGCTTTTCCCAGGATGCCAGATACATGTTCCTCCAAATGAGATAGATTAAACAAAGGATTTTAAACCTTGTCGGGTAGGGCTTACTGTCCCTAACCAGCAGGAAGTAGTTACAGAAAAATGACCATCTCCCTTCAGCTCCCCTTTAAGGATAAAGGTGTAAATTCTCTGAGGGGGAATGAATCAGGCTAGTAAGACAGGGAATCAATAGATGGACCTGGAACCTGGCATGAAGTCCATGTGGATATTGATAACCCCAAGATGGCTGCTGGAAAACCCTCATAAGATTTCTGCTATACAGAATGAGAATTCCTCTGGAAGCCAGGAGAAGACCAAATATTTTCCAGAGACATTATCATTGGGCCCAACTGGAGGACTGATGGGTGGGGGTAATCAATCAAAACAACAAAGAGCTGGGACTCCTCCCATGCCATTAGGGTGGAATAATTAATAGTTTAAAAAAATCTCTCTCTCTCTCTCTCTCTCTCTCTCTCTCTCTCTCTCTCTCTCTCTCTCTCTCACCTTCTGTGCCCTGCTCTTGCTGTTCCTCCCTGTCTGGATCAACATGGAACTAAAACCTGGGCATTTATAATATATAATGGGGAGCTGTAGTCTGTAAATTAGTAGGCTTTATCACTCCTCAGCCTCTTTCTCTCTCTGGGGACTATGATCCAATATTTTCTCCCACTTCTCTTCCCTCTCTACCTTAGTAAATTACTGGTCTAACTAACCCACCATGTTCTTGAAATTCATATCTGCAGCATAATCAAGAACCTAGACAAAATCCAGTAATGGTAATGAGCATACTTAACATAAGATTGTTGGCAGATCAGCTTTTCTGCCAGGATCAGGACCAGACAAAGAAGACTATTCTACCTTGGAGTGGAAGGGCAGTCAGGGAAATAAGGCAACTAGAATGAAATGAAAATGTTAAATATTCATGGATGCTGTTATTACATGAATTGATAATCCACCACAATCTACAAATATTACAATCAGTAGGAGAGCACAGCATGTCTCTGGGTATATGCTCAAAAAATAAAATCAGTGTTGTTGCTGTACACCAGCAATAACTAGAAAATAAAGGCATTACCAAACTGGGAGAAAATATCATAACAAATAAACCAATAAAGGATTAATTTACAAAATACCTAAACTCAATATGAAAATCACAAATGACCGAACAGAGAATGAAGACAGTATGTGAAGGAAAAGAAGCATGCAGGGGTCAATAAACATTTGGAAAACTGTCTATAGCAGGAATGGCAAGTTCTAGAGTACAGGAGGGCCACAGGGCCTGGGGAGGGTGGGATCCCAGGACCAGGGTTAGGAGACAGTGTGGGAGGATCTCTGCAACCCTAAGGCTGGTGGCAGAGACTGCTCACTCTTCCCCTCCCTCCAGGACACCCCATTTGGCTCCCTCTCCCTCTCCAGGCTAGGAAAGATTATGATTGGCCTGTGCATCTCATGACTTGCATGTGGCAACACCTGGGAGACATTTCCACCCTTCCAAGGCTTCTTTAAGATCACTTAAATAAGTTGCGCCAGAAATGCTTTCTGAATATATTCAATAGTGAAGCAGATACACAGAGAGTATTTTCTGTTTGAACACAGGGTTTGGGGATTCTTGGTACAACAAGCTGAAACAATGAGGGATTGAATTTTACATGATATAATTCAGGAAAGGGACTCATTGCTCCATCACACCAGCAGATCATGTGCTCCAACTGCCTGGAATCCAGCATGAGCATTTTCCATCTGAGGTAAACTGATGAGAGTATCTCCCTCTGCCCTGTGGGTCACTGTGTCTTGAGGTCAAGGGTGGTCCTTCTGGGGATGAAGCATTTCACAGAAAGTGAGAAAACTCAATATCTGGAAAAAAGCAATCAATGGCAAATGGGAGGAATAGATAGGTAGAATTTTGATTTATTGCATGTTTTAAAAGAACCAGAGGAAAACCTCACCAGGAATTCACCAAATGGAATACCTGAGGTTTCATTTCAGGGAAATGAGCACTTTGAAATGCATGGAAACAATTTGCTTCCTGCTTTCATTTATCCCTTCAATCAGAGTCCCAGAGTTCTATAACATCCATAAAATTGAACATTCTTTCTCAACCTTGCAGATATTATTTCCATACCACAATATTCTTTCAGCTTTCCCTAAAACAGTGAATAAAAGAAAATAAACAGGAGGCAACCAGAATGAGAGATTAGAATTTTCACAATGATTTTTTGGTATACTGGGAAACATGACAAGAACTCAATAGGAAGAAATCTTGGAAATCTGAATGTGTATGTGCTTCATGGGACTATACACAATTCAAATTTTAATTATTAAGGAATTTCACTGCTTCAGGCAATGTACAGGGTCTGGGAATAGAAAGGTGGGAAAACAGGTATTATTCTGGCCTTAGGGAAACAGCAGGAGATGGTGAAATACCATTACACAATTATGAGACTAGTTTAAAAAGAGAATACCAAATAGTGGCATGACCACAGAACAATGCTTGCATGAATGCAAAACAAAACAATACAGCCACACTGGAAGACAGTGTCAGTTTCTTATAAACTTATCAAATGACCTGGTAACCCCACTTCTACCTATTTACTCAAGTTAATTGAAAGTATTTTCACTCAAAGTCCTGTACAAAAATATGGAAGCAGGTTTGTTCTTTGTTACCAAAAACTGGGGAAAAAATGACAATATTCATCAACAGGTGTTAAAAAAAAGTCAGGAGAAAGGATTGCTGAGTAATATGGGGGCCTGAATAGCCCCTCTCATCCCAGGGGTAAAAAGAACAGTTGAACAGTAACAGGAAATCATCAAAGCCCTCTTCTTTTTACATAAAAAAAAGGAGAGAGACACAACCATCCTCAGCTGGCTTAACCTCTAAGGTTAGGCTGGCTATAATTCATGATTCCCAAATTTACTTAAAAAGATGAGAAGATGCAATTGGGAGAGCAATTCTTTGAGTTTTCAGTTAGACTAGACCAGAGTTCATCCCCAGGGAGGACTCAGCTGACACATTCAAGGGACTGTTTTTTTACAAGGAAACCCCACCCCTTAAACAAGGCCCCTACTCACTTCCAGGCTAGGGGCCAAGTGCAGCTATTGGCATGGCCTGAGAAATTCTCATTACAATCATAAATCCTTGCTTGTCAGGCCCAAGTAGCCATACTAAAGGAGGTAGGACAGCCCCTTTCCTGGGACCACCCTGCATATCACAGGTCCAGTCCCCTGCCTCTCCCTGGTAATTATGCTTATTGAAACAATTCTTACCAAAAGCAATGCCTAGTGGTGGCTACTTTTGCTCTTACTTTGCCAACTATGGGATACATGAGCCACTATACATTTGGCACACTTTTTCTATTCTCCCCCATTGTCAACATGCCATGGTTGTTGTATTTTGTCTCTGTCTGTTTGAAATGATGATGTGTTTAATCCCCCCCCCCCACATTCATGAGTTTGACTAGTGGTTTATCCATTTTACTTCTCTATTTGAACCCCCACCACACCCCCACCAAAAAGCAGAATTAGAGTTTAGTTACTTTATTCTAGGATGCACTTATTTTCTCTTGCATTCTTGTCTGCTCTTTCAGCATTGCTTCCTTTCTAGATGCTTTCTTTTCAGGAGTGTCCCTCCTCCTTTTTGGGCCCAATTAATTCAGTGTTGGACCTGTTCAGGCCACACCTACAGCGATCCCTGCAGTGAAGGAAGGGACAGCACACTCTCTAAGCCAGTGCCAGCCACCACTGTGCAGCTGCATTTCTGTGATCCCACAAAGTGGAGGGGTAGGGTAATCCTGACTTGCCAGCCTTCACTGCCAGGAGCAAATCTGGAAACCAGGGCTTAAAGGCCAATTTCCAGTTCCTTGAATAGGTTATGTTCTAAGCTTGGATGTCTCTTGTGGCTTTTGATAAGACTGTCTCATCATTGAGTTGTCAATATTTTCTCATTTTTGTTGTCATTTCTTCCTTGACCCTTGGCTTACTGAGCTCTAAGGGGGCCTGGTTGTGAAATTTTGGGTTCTTCCTAGTGATCTTGTCATCTGTGGAAACTTATGCTAATAAGATGTGAGGAATTCCCAAATAGGAATCTGGATATCCAGAAAGAATTATGGCCTCAATGGAAATAGAATAACTAAAACAATATTTAATTTCATTCTTAGAGATTATAATGTCCAATAGTTAAACATGGATTATAAAAATTAGAATTTTGTTATACTTTCTTTATATTAGAATTATTATTTACTTTATAAATGTTTGTTGCCGTACTATCTCTCTCTCTCTCTCTTTTTTTTTTTACTTCCCAGCCAGGAACCATTTAATACTCTTTACTGAAAAGAATTTGTCATTTGTGCACAGCAAGTGCTGCTGAATTCACTCTCATGTTTGTCTCATCATTTATATATATATATATATATATATATATATATATATAGCCTATAAGAGAGCCACTTTATTTTTTTTAGGAGGTACCAGGGATTGAACCTGGAACCTTGTACATGGGAAGCATGTGCTCAAACACTGAGCTACCGCTGCTCCCTGAGACACACTTTATTTATTTATTTATTTATTTATTTATTTATTTATTTATTTATTT
>JAKSZT010050948.1:2677485-2881078 GCA_026826555.1 Tolypeutes matacus
TTTATTTATTTATTTATTTATTTATTTATTTATTTATTTATTTATTTATTTATTTATTTATTTATATTTAAAAAAGATGCTTAGATTACAGAAATGTTACATGGAATTTACAGGGATTCCCATATTCCCCACCTACCACACCTCCCATAACATCCCACATAAACACCTTTCATTAATGTGGCACATCACCTGCAATGGATATACACATCCTGGGGCTTTGCCACTAAGCATAGACCATAGTTCACATTGTAGACCACACTCTCTCCCAAACAGTTCTGTATGTTATACGCTGTTGTAAAATGGCCTATATCTGTCATTGTAATGTCACTCAGGATAATTCTCAAGTCCTGAAAAGCCCCTGTATTACAACTGCTTTTTCCTTCCCTGCCCTGAAAGTGTCCAGTGACCACTGGCTCCACCTCACTGTTGTAATTTCTTCCATTGCTTGAATCACAAAATATCAACAACAGAATATCATTAAGTTCACTCTAGACCATAGCTCTTCCCCCAATTCTGCAGAAATTGGAATGATGATATCCACTCCACCTCCAAGTGAGAGTGGGTTAATATCCCATGGATACAGTGGATGGGATTACTGAGCCTGCAGCTGCATGTTCTCTCCATTCCTTGGGATGGCTGTTGTCCATCATCATCTCACCAGGTGCCTTGGGTGAGTCCATTGAGCTGTAGAGTAGGAGTTTCAGCTCCACCGAGATTCCAGGCATATCTGGCACATGGGCAGGCCAGAGGCTCCAGTCTCTGGAAGGACACCTACAAACTCCAGCATCACATATAGGATTGAATAGAAAGGACTGATGGACCATGTGCAGGGAGGACATATTTGAGTCCAAACCTGTCACTCTCAGGATCACAGATTCCAAAGTAGAGCCCACTGATAAGGCATCAATCTCTGGAGCTATCCCCCCTTATATAGGACCTGGGTGTCTCCAGAGCCCTCAGGAGCCCCTCTGTGTGTGGTGATATCCACTTTGGTGTTCTATGAGATCCTACTGAGTTGTGCATATGTGTTACCTCTGGTATGACCTCCCAATTCTCTTTGAAGTCTCTTAGCCACATGAACTAATTTGTCTTTACATTTTCCCCCTTTTATTCAAGGTCTTTTTCCAGTCATATTGCCAGTTGGCACTTGGTATTAATCCCTTGTTGACAAGGAGGCTTATCCCTAGAAGTCATGCCACACTGGGGAAAAGTAATGCATTTATATGTTGAGTTTGGCTTAGAGAAAGGCCACATTTGAGCAACAAGGAGGCTCTCAGTATGTAACCCTTAGGCATCCCATAACAGTAGGCTAAGTTTCAATTACAAGAGTAAAGATTCATAAGACTAGTCATCAATAAAAGGAAATCATCAGTGGACCATCCTCCTTTACCAGACACTGCCCCTGCACTCGGGGATCTGTTGCTGCTCTCTTGGAGAATGTGGCAGAGCTCTCCAGGCTGGGAGATAATTTGAACAATTTTATATGTCTTTTGTGTATATTCAGGTGAAATTCCTCCCATGAAACCCCCAACCCAGAAACCCCACCAATGATACTCTGCTGCCCTGTTGTAACCCTTCTGTGATCGAAACCTTCCTTGAAGATGTAGCCCCTATAATTGCCAAATACAATTAAGAGGAAAATGAAATAATAATGATAAGCTTAAATGTAAGGGAGAAAATACATGGAAACTTAGAAAAAAAACCTATAAGTAAAATAAAATTAAAGGATTGGGACATTCAAAAAATGGGAAAAAAATTTAAAAATAAAAAATAAAAAAAATGATTATTATTGTTTCCTTTTATCACTGCATTATCGGCTGTCCAGTCTGTACCATGGTACCTTCCCCCCCCTCCACAGTGTCTCCCAATTGTTCATTAATTTTCAAAGAAGTTTTAGGTCACAGCAAAGTCACACACAGAATACTAGAAACTCTAATATACCCAACCTACTTCCCCTTTCCTTACCCCATATTAAAACCTTTTTTATGTGGATGTTAGCATTGTTATAACTGTTATTCAGATAATGAAACATAGTTATTAAACATAGTCAATGGTTTACAGTATAGTTTACAATTTAGACAGGATGGTTTAATAATTCTTGATATTTACCATGTCCTGTGTCCATCACTGTAAGGTAAATAAAAACATTTCCCCTGGCCACTAAATACCCCCTGTTTGATCCTTCCTGTTCCTTCCACCCCATCCCCCTAGGGCACATGATAATCCCCTGTATTGACTCATTGGATGACAAGATTCATAGTTACATGCAACAAGAGGTCTTGACATGCTGATTATCCTCTCCTATTAGGATCCACATTTGTGCATAAGAGACACCCACCTGTCTGTTTCTGGGTGAATCGGTCCTCCCAAAGATGGGGATCCATCTCCTTCCCTCTCACCATGTGGGTCTCCACTTCCCAACACAAAACATTATGAGGATGAACACACACACACTCCCCAGAAGCCTACTTCAGATGCACCCCTTCCTAAGTGCCCCATCAACCTATAACCTAAACCAGTGGCAATACCTTGTCATATTGCCATAAGAGCATTCCCACTCCTGCACTTTCAACATCATACATACAAATCCCATATTCACCTGGTCCCCCTGCCATCTCTCACCCCAGTATACTGGGTATTCTAACCCACCCATCCTAATCTACACACCAGTCAACCCAGCACCACCGAACCCAGTAATATCACTACCCACCTGTCCTATCCTTCAATATGAAACCATACTCTGTCACTTTATCATAGATTGTGTCTAAATGGGTGATGGCTTACAAACTTCTCTTCTCTTTCTCTCCCTTGTTAACTTATCTTTCAGACAATGGTTCTCAGATATTGCTCTCTTTCCTCTATTCAAATCAGTGAGATCATAAACTGTTCATCCTTCAATGCCTGGCTTGCTTCACTCAACATAAGGTCTTCAAGATTCATCCATGTTATTCCATGTGTTAACACTTTATTCCTTCTTACACCTGAGTAATATTCCATTGTATATATGTACCACATATTTTTATCCATTCATCAGTTGATGGGCACCAGGGTTGATTCCAACATTTGGCAATTGTTAACAATTCTGCTATGAACATTAGTGTGCATATAACTGTTCATGTCTTTGCTTTCAATTATTCTGGGTATATACCCAGCAGTTGAACCGCTGGATCATTCGGGAGATCTTTTGTTATTTTTCTGAGGAAATGCCAAACTGTCCTCCACAGTGGCTGGATAATTGCACAATCCCACCAGCAGTGGATGAGGGTTCCTATTCCTCCACATCCTCTCCAACACTTACAGATTGCTGTTTTTTAAATACCTGCCATTTTGATGGGTGTAAGATGGTATCTCACTGTAGTTTTGATTTGCATTTCCTTAATAGCTAGCTATGTCAAGCATTTTTTCATGTGCTTTTTAGCCACTTGTATTTCATCCTTGGAGAAGTGTCTTTTCAGGTCACTTGCCCATTTTTTAAATGGGTTGTATACCTTTTTATTTTCGAGGTGTAGGATTTCTTTATATATGCAGGATATTAGGCTCCTATCAGATATATCGTTGCCAAATATTTTCACCCATTAGGTAGGCTGCCTTTTATTTTCTTAATAATGTCCTTTGAGGTGCAGAAGTTTTTAATTTTGAGGATATCCCATTTATCTATGTTTTCTCTTGCTGCTCATGCTTTGAGTGTGAAGTTCATGAAACCATTACCTATTACAAGGTCCTATAGATGTTTCCCTACATTATCTTCCAAGGTCTTTATGGTTTTGGCTCTTATATTTACATCTTTCATCCATCTTGAATTGATTTTTGTATAAGGTGTGAGATGGTATTCCTCTCTCATTCTTTTAGATATGGATATCCAGTTTTCCAAGCATCAATTGTTAAAGAGGCCATTATCTCCTAACTGAGTGCAATTGGTGTCCTTGTCGAATATTAGATGAGTGTATATGTGAGGATCTATATCAGAACTCTCAATTCAGTTCCATTGGTCAGTATGTCTATCCTTGTGCCAATACCGTGCAGTTTTGAGCACTGTAGTTTTAAAGTCAGGTAATGTGATATCTCCAACTTCATTTTTCTTTTTCAATATGTCTTTTGCTACTCAGGGCCTCTTACATTTCCAAATATAGTTTGTAGTTACTTTTTCAAGTTCCTTAAAAAATACAGTGTTGACTTTTACTGGGATTGCATTACATCTGTAGATTAGTTTGGGTAGGATAGACATCTTGATGATGTTAATCTTCCTATCCATGAACAGATAATATTCTTCCATTTATTTAAGTCTTCTTTGATTTCCTTTAACAGTTTTGTGTAGTTTTCTTTTAGTTAAATTTATTCCTAGCTATTTGATTCTTTCAGTTTATATTTTATTTAAATTTAAATTTTAAATAAGTCCTTTACATTTTAGTTAAATTTATTCCTAGCTTTTTGATTCTTTCAGTTGCTGTTGTAAATGGTATTTTTTTCCTTGATTTCCTCCTCAGATTGCTCATTATTGGTGTATATAAATGCTACTGATTTTTGAGCATTGATCTTATAGCCTGCAATATTACTCATCTCCTTTATAACTTTTAGAAGCTTTGTTGTAGAGATATCAGGGCTTTCTACATATAGGATCATGCCATCTGCAAGTAATGAAATTTTTACTTATTCTTTTCCAATTTGGATGCCTTTTCTGTCTTTCTCTTGCCTCAGTGCTCAAGGAAGAACTTCTAAGACAATGTTAAATAGGAGTGGTGATAGAGGGCATCCTTGTCTTGTTCCTGATCTCAGAGGGAAGGCTTTTAGGATTTCATCATTGAAGATGATGTTACCTTTGCATTTTTCACATATACCCTTTATCATATTCAGACAGTTTCCTTCTATTCCTATTTTTGCAGGTTTTTTTTTTTTTTCAGGAAAGAGTGCTATATTTTGTCGAATGCTTTTTCTGCATCTATAGAGATGATCATGTGGTTTTTTTCTTTCAATCTGTTTATGTGGTGTATTACATTGATTGATTTCATTATATTGAACAATCTTTGCATACCCAAGGATGAAATCCACTTGGTCATGGTGTATAATCCTTTTGATATATTGTTTATGCAATTAGCAAGTATTTTGTTGAGGATTTTAGCATCTAGGTTCATTAGAGAAATTGGTCTGTAATTTTCCTTTCTGGTGGTATCTTTGTTTGGTTTTGGTATTAGGGTAATGTTGGCATCGTAGAATGAGTTAGGCAATATTCTTTCTTCTTATATATTTGCTTAAGCAGAATTGGTGTTAGCTCTGTCCTGAATGTTTGGTAGAATTCAGTTGTGAAGATATTTGATCGTGGGCTCTTCTTCATTGGAAGTTTTTTGTTGACTGAGTCTATCTCTTTATTTCTAATGGGACTGTTGAGTTCATCTATTTCTTCTTTCATCAATTTAGTCTGTTTGTGAGTTTCTAGAAACTTGTCCATTTCCTCTAAATTATCATTCTTGTTGGCATATAATTTTTTTTTTTAAGATTTTATTTTTATTTATTCATTTATCCCCCCCTTGCTGCTCGTGCTCGCTGGGTCAGCCAACCACGCCGCGCAGGCAGGCCTGCCCTCACCAGGAGGCCCCGGGAAACAAACCCGGGGCCTCCCACATGGCAAACGGGAGCCCCACTGATTGAGCCACAGCCGCTTCCCGGCATATAATTTTTGAAAGTATCCTCTTATGATACTCTTTATTTCTGTGGTGTCAGTAGTGATATCCCTTTGCTCATTCCTTATTTTGTGTATTTGCATCTTTTCTCTCTTTTTCTTTGTTAGTCTGGCTAAGGGTTTGTCAATTTTATTGATCTTCTTGAAGAACCAGCTTTTGGTTTTATTTTTTCTAGTGCTTCCTTATTCTCTATTTCATTTAGTTCTGCTCTAATCTTTGTTGTTAAGATTTCCTTCTTTCTATTTCCTTTAGGTTTAGTTTGTTGTTGTTTTACCAATTTCTCCAAGTGTGCAGTTAGGTCTTCAATTTTAGCTCTTTCTTCTTTTTTAATATATGTATTTATGGCTATGAACTTCCCTCTCAGGACATCTTTCACTGCATCCCACAGGTTTTGATATGTTGTGTTGTCATTTTCATTTGTTTCAAGGTAGTTACTGATTTCTTTTGAGATTTCCTCCTTGACCCAATGTTTGTCTAAATGTGTGTTTTTTAATTTCCATGTCTTTGCGCCTAATCTCTTTTTCTGGCCCTTAGTGACTTCCGATTTCATTCCATTGTGGTCAGAGAAATTACTTTGCATAATCTCAATCTTTCTGAATTCATTGAGAGTTGTTCTGTGGCCTAGCATGTCATCTATCTTGGAGAATGATCCTTGTGCACTCAAGAAAGATGTAAATCCTGCTGTATTTGTGTGTAATATTCTATATATGTCTATTAGATCCAGGTCTTCTAATGTATTGTTCAGAGTCTTTGCTTCTGTATTGATTCGCTATCTAGATGTTCTGTCTAATGGTGATAATGGTGTATTAAAGTCCCTCACTATACTTGTAGAGACATATTTCTCCACTTCGTTTTTCCAGAGTTTCTCTCATGTATTTTGAGGCACCCCGATTAGGTGCATAAAATTTTATGATTGTTCTCTCTTCTTCAGTGATTACCCCTTTTACTAATATAGAGTGACCATCTTTGTCTCTTACAATAGTTTTGCATTTAAAGTCTGTTTTGTCTGATATTAGGATAGCTACTCCTGCCCTTTTTTGGCTATTGCTAGCTTGTAAAATTGTTTTCCATCCATTCACTTTGAGCTTCCATGTACCCCTGGGGCAAAGTTTGGTTTCTGGTAGACAGCATATAGATAGATCATATTTCCTTATCCATTCTGTCAATCTGTTTCTCTTGAGTGGTTAATTAATCCATTAACATTCAGTGTTATTACTCACAACAAATTTCTTACTTCAGCCATATTTTCTTTGGGTTAATGTATGTAATATGTTGTTTCATTTCTGTTTTTGTCTTCTTAGTTGTTTTCAAACTCTCCTCCAACTTGCTCTCCCTTACTCTTTCCTTTCATCTTGTAGAACTTCCTTTAGTATTTCTTGAATTGCAGGTTTCTTATTGGCATACTCTCTTAATTTCTGTTTATCTGTGAATATTTTGAACTCTCCATCATTTTTGAATGCCAATTTTGCTGGATAGAGATTTTGTGGCTGGACATTTTTTTCTATTAGTACTTTGACTATGTCATACCACTTTCTTCTTGCCTCCATGGTTTCAGATGGGAAATCAGCACTTAATCATATTGTGCTTCCCTTGTATGTGATGGTTCTCTTTTCTCTTGCTGCCTTGAGTATTTTCTCCTTTTCTTGGGTATTGAACATTTTGACAAATATATATCTTGGGGTTTGCCTGTTGGGATTTATACTGTTTGGAGTACACTGTGCTTCCTGGATCTGCACATCAATCTCTCTCAATAGGGTTGGGAAATTTTCAGCCATTATTTCCTTCAACACTCCTTCTGTTTCCTTTCCTTTCTCTTCTACTTCTGGGATGTCCATAATGCATATTTTTGTGCATTTTGTGTTTTTGGTTAAATCCCAGAGTCCCTGCTGGATATTTTCTATTTTTGTCTATCTGTTCTACTATCTGTTGATTTCAGATTTATTGTCTTCCACATCATTAATTCTTTCTTCTGCCTGTTCAAATCTCCTCTTATGTGAATCCAGCGTCTTTTCAATTTCTTGGATTGTGCTTTTGTTCACCATCATATCTGTTATCTTTTTATGTATATTTACAATTTCTTCAGTATATTCTTCCAGTGTCTTCTTTTTTTTTTATGCATATATGTGTATTTGCTTCCAAAAATGTTATATATATATATATACACATATATTTTAAGAGGTGCTTAGATTACCCAAAATATTACATGGAACCCACTGGGATTCCCATGTTGTCCACCTCCCACACCTCCCATCACATCCCACACAAACATCTCCCAAAGTGTGGCCCACCACCCTCAATGAACTTACACATCCTGGAGCCTTGCCACCAACCATAGACCACAGTTCACATTGTAGACCACACTCTCTCCCACTCAGTTCTGAGTGGGGTGTGCTGATTTAAAATGGCCTACATCCATTGCCACAACAGTACTCAGGACAACCTCCAACTCCCAAAGAAGCCACTGTATTTCAACTGCTCATCCCCTCCCTACCCCAAAAGTGTCAAGTGGCCACTGGCTCCACCTCATTGTTATAATTTCTTGCATTGCTAGAATCACCATATGTGAACAAGAGAATACTATCAAGTCCACTCTAGTCCATAGTTCTTCCCCCAATCCTGAGGGGACTGGGATGGTGATGTCCACTCCAACTCCAAGTGAGAGAGGGCTTATATCCCATGGATATGGTGGGTGGGATGATCCTGCCAGTTGGCACTTGGGAAAAGTTTTCAATCAGCAATAATCGCGCCTCGGATAAACCTCATTGGCTACGATACTGCCACTGTGCAAAGCTGCCAGTTGGCACTTGGTATTAATGCCTCATTGCCAGGGAGGCTCATCCCCGGGAGTCATGTCCCACGTTGGGGAGAAGGTAATACAATCATATGCTGAGTTTGACTTAGACAGAGGCCACATATGAGCAACAAGGAGGTTCTCAGGTGGCAACCATTAGGCACCCCACAACTGCAGGCTAAGTCTCATTTACAAGAGCAAAGACTCACAAGTGTAGTCATCAATTAAAAAAACAAAAACAAAAACAAAACATCAGTGGGTCATCCTATTTTGACAGGCACTGTCCCTACACTCAGAGGACTATTGTTGCTCCCTTGGAGACTGTGACAGAGCTCTCCAGGCTAGGAATTCAGATTCCCTCATTTATTGTGTGATTATCCACCCATCGTGACCATGCCCCATCCCCCGATCCTTTGAATGATTTTGTATATCTTTCATGTATATTCGGATGAACCAATCCCCACGAACCCCCCCACAATAATCCCCCGCAGTACCCATTGAAACCCTTCTGTGATCCAAATCCTCCATGAACATTTAGTCCATAAAATAATCAAATACACTTACTGGGAAAAAGAAACAAGTGTGATAAGCTTACATGCAAGAAACAAACATAAGGAAACTCAGGGGAAAAAAAAAAGAGAGAAGGAAAAAAAACAAATAATCAAACAAAGAACAAAACAAAATAAAATATAATTAGTGGATTGGGACATTCAAAAAATGGGCAAAAAAGCAAAGGAAATGCCTTTAAAAATATATATATATATATATTCATTTTTTTCCCTTTCTCTTTTCTCTTTTCCCTTTTTTCCTTCCCTTTATCACTGTGTTATCGGATATCTGGTGTGCCATGACACCTTCCTCCTCTCAATCCCCATTGTCTCCCAATTTTTCATTTAATTTTCAAAGAAGTTTTAGGTCACAGCAAAGTCACACACGGCATGCCGGAGACTCCCAGAAACCAAACACCCCGCCTTCTCCACACCATATTAACTCCCCCCTCCTTTTTTTTTGGTTGTTAGCATTGTTATAACTGTTATGCAGATAGCAAAGTATAGCAACTAAACATTGTCAGTGATTTACAGTATAGTTTACAATTTAGATGATACAGTTTAACAATTTTGATGATATTTACCATTTCCTGTGGCCATTACTGTAAGGTAATGAAAAATCTTCCCCATGACCACCAAACAACCCAATAGATCTTGACTGTTCCCTTGTCCCAAGCCCCCCATGGCCCGTGATACCCCCCTCTCCTAACCCATGGAATGTCAAGATTCACAGTTACATGCCCTGGGGATTTGAACCTGCCCTTCCTAATCCACCCACCCCCCAGTGCTGCACCACCAAACCCAGGCACACCACCACTCATCTGCCCCATCCCCCAACATGCAACCACACTCTATCCCTTTACCATAGATTATGTCCATATGGGTGATGGCTCAAAGCCTGCTCTTCTCTTACTCTCCTTTGTTAACCTATCTTTCAGACAATGGTTCTCAGAGACTGCTCACTTTCCTCAGTTCAGATCAGTGAGGTCATATACTGTTCATCCTTCAGTGCCTGGCTTGCTTCACTCAACATAAGGTCTTCAAGATTCATCCACGTTATTCCATGTGTTAGCACTTTGTTCCTTCTTACAGCTGAGTAATATTTCATTGTATGTATGTGCCACATTTTGCTTATCCATTCGTCTGTTGATGGGCACCGGGGCTGATTCCAACTTTTAGCAAAGGTGAACAATGCTGCTATGAACATTGGTGTGCATATATCTGTTTGTATTTTTGTTTTCAGTTCTTCTCGGTATATACCCAGCAGTGGAATAGCTGGATCATACGGAAGATCTATTGGTAGTTTACTGAGGAGCCGGCAAACTGTCCTCCACAGTGGCTGGACAATACCGCAGTCCCACCAGCAGTTGATGAGGGTTCCTATTCCTCCACATCCTCTCCAACATTTAGTGTCTCCTGTTTTTTTAATAGCTGCCATTCTGATGGGTGTAAGATGGTATCTCATTGTAGTTTTGATTTGCATTTCCCTGATAACAAGTGATGTTGAGCATTTTTTGATGTGCTTTTTAGCCATTTGTATTTCTTCCTTGGAGAAGTGTCTTTTCAGGTCACTTGCCCATTTTTTATATGGGTTGTTTGTCCTTTTATTTTCGAGGTGAAGGATTTCTTTATATATGCAGGACATTAGGTTCCTATCAGATATATGGTTGCCAAATATTTTTTCCAATTGGGTAGGTTGCCTTTTTATTTTCTTAATAACATCCTTAGAGGTACAGAAGTTTTTAATTTTGAGGAGATCCCATTTATCAATTTTTTCTCTTGCTCCTCGTGCTTTGGCTGTGAAGTTCATGAAACCATTTCCTATTACAAGGTCCTGTAGATGCTTCCCTACATTATCTTCCAAGGTTTTTATGGTTTTGGCTCTTATATTTAGATCTTTGATCCATCTTGACTTGATTTTTGTATAAGGTGTGAGATGGTATTCTTCTTTCATTCTTTTGGATATGGATATCCAGTTCTCCAAGCACCACTTGTTAAAGAGGCCACTCTCTCCCAACTGAGTGGGTTTTGTGGCCTTGTCAAATATCAGATGACGGTATATGCGAGGATCTATATCAGAACTCTCAATCCGGTTCCATTGGTCAGTAGGTCTATCATTGTGCCAATACCACGCAGTTTTGATCACTGTAGCTTTGTAGTATGTTTTAAAGTCAGGTAATGTGATACCTCCAACTTCATTTTTCTTTTTCAATATATCTTTGGCAATTCGGGGCCTCTTGCCTCTCCAAATATATCTTGTGGTTAGTTTTTCAGTTCCTTAAAAAATATAGTGTTGACTTTTATTGGGATTGCATTAAATCTGTAGATTAGTTTGGGTAGGATAGACATCTTGATGATGTTTAGTCTTCCCATCCATGAACAGGGAATATTTTTCCATTTATTTAAGTCTTTTTTGATTTCCTTTAACAGTGTTGTGTAGTTTTCTATATAAGTCCTTTACATCTTTAGTTAAATTTATTCCTAGGTATTTGATTCTTTTGTTTACTATTGTAAATGGTATTTTTTCGTGATTTCCTCCTCAGTTTGCTGGTTATTGGTGTACAGAAATGCTACTGATTTTTGAGCGTTGATCTTATAGCCTGCAACATTTCTGAACTCCTTTATAAGGTCTAGAAGCCTTGTTGTCGATTTCTCAGGGCTTTCTATGTATAGGATCATGTCATCTGCAAATAATGAAATTTTTACTTCTTCTTTTCCAATCTGGATGCCTTTTATGCCCTTTTCTTGTCTCAGGGCTCGTTCAAGTACTTCTAAGACAATGTTAAATAGGAGTGGTGATAGTGGGCATCCTTGTCTTGTTCCCGATCTCAGAGGGAAGGCTTTTAGGATTTCACCGTTGAAAATGATGTTAGCTTTGGGTTTTTCATATATACCCTTTATCATTTTCAGAAAGTTTCCATCTATTCCTATCTTTTGTTTTGTTTTTATGAGGTAAGAGTGCTGTACTTTGTCGAATGCTTTTTCTGCATCTATAGATATGATCATGTGATTTTTTTCTTTCAGTTTGTTTATGTGGTGTATTACATTGATTGATTTTCTTATATTGAACCATCCTTGCATCCCTGGGATGAAACCCACTTGGTCATGGTGTATAATCCTTTTGATTTGTTGTTGAATGCGATTAGCAAGTATTTTGTTAAGGATTTTATCATCTAGGTTCATTAGAGAAATTGGTCTGTAATTTTCCTTTCTTGTGGTATCTTTATTTGGTTTTGGTATTAGGGTAATGATGGCATTATAGAATGATTTTCTACTTCTATTTTTTGGAAGAGCTTAAGTAGAATTGGTGTTAGCTGTTTCCGGAATGTTTGGTAGAATTCAGCTGTCAAGCCATCTGGTCCTGGACTCTTCTTAGTTGGGAGGTTTTTAATGACTGAATCTATCTCTTTACTTGTAATTGGACTGTTGAGTTCATCTATTTCTTCTTTCATCATTGTCGGCTGTTTGTGGGTTTCTAGAAACTTGTCCATTTCCTCTAAATTTTCATTCTTGTTGGCATATAATTTTTTAAAGTATCCTCTTATGATACTCTTTATTTCTGTGGGATCAGTAGTGATATCACCTTGCTCATTCCTTATTTTATGTATTTGCATCTGTTCTCTCTTTTTCTTTGTTAGTCTGGCTAAGGGTTTGTCAATTTTGTTGATATTCTCGAAGAACCAGCTTTTGGTTTTGTTTCTTGTTTCCAGTGCTTTCTTATTCTCTATTTCATTTAGTTCTGCTCTAATCTTGGTTATTTCCTGTTTTCTACTTCCTTTAGGTTTAGTTTTTTGTTGTTTTTCCAATTCCTCCATGTGTGCCGTTAGGTCTTCAATTTTAGCTCTTTCTTCTTTTTTAATATATGAATTTATGGCTATGAACTTCCCTCTCAGGACTGCTTTCGCTACATCCCATAGGTTTTGATATGTTGTGTTGTTGTTTTCATTAGTTTCAAGGTAGTTACTGATTTCTTTTGAAATTTCCTCTTTGACCCACTGTCTAAGAGTGTGTTCTTTAACTTCCATATCCTTGTGCCTAACCTGTTTCTCTGGCCCTTATTGATTTCCAACTTCATTCCATTGTGGTCAGAGAAATTACTTTGTATAATCTCAATCTTTCTGAATTCATTGAGTGTTGTTTTGTGGCCTAGCATGTGTTCTATTTTGGAGTATGTTCCATGTGCACTGGAGAAGAATGTAAATCCCGCTGTATTTGGGTGTAGTGTTCTGTATATGTCTATTAAGTCCAAATCTTCTAATGTATTGTTGAGTGCCTTAGTTTCTTGATTGATTCTCTGCTTAGATGATCTGTCTAATGATGATAGTGGTGTGTTGAAGTCCTCTGCAATAATTGTAGAAGAATTTATTTCTCCTTTTAGTTTTTCCAGAGTTTGCCGCACGTATTTTGAGGCACCTCGATTAGGTGTGTAAATGTTGATGATTGTTCTCTCTTCTTGAGAGATTACTCCTTTTACTAATATGTAGTGTCCATCTTTGTCTCTTACAATAGTTTTGCATTTAAAGTCTATTTTGTCTGATATTAGAATAGCTACTCCTGCCCTTTTTTGGCTATTGTTAGCTTGTAAAATTGTTTTCCAGCCATTCACTTTCAGCCTCCTTGAATCCCTGGGCCGAAGGTGTGTTTCTTGTAGACAGCATATAGATGGATCATATTTTCTTATCCATTCTGCCAATCTATGTCTTTTCATTGGTGAAATTAATCCATTAACATTCTGTGTTATTACTCGTAACGAATTACTTACTTCAGTCATTTTTTCTTTGGGTTAATGTATTTCATATGTTGTTTTGTTTCTCTTTTTGATTTTTCAGTTGTTTTTAAACTCTCCTCCAACTCTCTCTCCTTTGTTTTTTCATTTCTACTTGTAGAGATTCCTTTAGTATTTCTTGAAGTGCTGGTTTCTTCTTGATATACTCTCTTAATTGCTTTTTATCTCTGAATATTTTGAACTCCCCATCATTTTTGAATGCCAATTTTGCTGGATAGAGAATTCGTGGCTGGAAGTTTTTTTCTTTTAGTGTTTTGACTATGTCATACCACTGTCTTCTTGCCTCCATGGTTTCAGCTGAGAAATCAGCACTTAATCTTATTGTGCTTCCCTTGTATGTGATGGTTCTCTTTTCTCTTGCTGCCTTGAGTATTTTCTCTTTGTCTTGAGCATTGGACAATTTGACAAGTATATGTCTTGGAGTTGGCCTGTTGGCATTTATACTATTTGGTGTGCGCTGTGCTTCCTGGATCTGCACATCCATCTCTCTCAATAGAGTTGGGGAGTTTTCAGCCATAACTTCCTTCAACACTCCTTCTGTTCCCTTTCCCTTCTCTTCTCCTTCCGGGATGCCCATAATGTGTATGTTTGTGCGTCTTGCATTATCGGTTAATTCCTTGAGACCATACTGGATTTTTTCTATCTTTTTGTCTATCTTTTCTACAATCTCTTTGATTTCAAATGTATTGTCTTCCATATCACTAATTCTTTCCTCTGCCTGTTCAATTCTGCTGCCATGTGAGTCCAGTGTCCTTTTCATTTATTGACTTGTGTCTTTGTTCGCCATCATATCCATTACCTTTTTAGGTGTGTTAGCTATTTCTTCAGTATGTTCTCCCAGTGTCTTCTTTATATCCTTAATCTCTTCCTTCAGTTCTTTAAGTTGGTCCATAATATTTGATTGGATACCTTTGATTAGTTGTTCGATGTACTGCATTGCTTCCTGGTTTTTATTTTGTGCACTGGACTGGTCCATGTTTTCCAGTTTCTCAGAGTCATTTGTATTTTTCTGTTGCCCTCTGGTCATCATATTATCTTGATGGGTTTGTTCAGTTAATTAGCTTTTCTGTATGCTCTAGACTTTTATTTAGCTGTTGATTCTGTGTGTGAGTTAAGTTTTCTCTTTGGCAGTTTTTCTTCTTATTTTATTTCCTTGCTTCTTTCTATGTTCCCTTGAAGGCAAAAGGTTAGGGCCAGAGGAATCAAAAGATGTAAGGAAGGCAGAATGATTATAGAAATATTGATAAAATTTAGAAGAGGGGCAAAATGAGACTTAATGAGATGAATATTTAACTTGAGTAGGCAGTGTAGAGTACTAGGAAAAAATATGGAGTTCCTACAATGGACTGGGAAAACAAATGGAGGAATATATATATATATATATATATATATAGTGATTTAGAAGTCTAGAATTATGAGGAGGGAGAGAAATAGTAGAGAAAGTTCTGAAAGGAAAAAGTTAATATTAATAAAAAAATAAAAGAAAAAAAGAAGAAGTAGAAAACAAAATAGTTGGGATAGAAATTGACACCCTTAAGTTGTGGGCCTATGAATAAATGTTGTATCTAAGAGCCACAACAGAAAACAGAAGGCAGAAAGATGCAGGAAGGATAAGCGATAGTTTGTAATACAGAATCAATATATACAGCGCGTGGGAAATTACTGAATAAGAAGCCCAGCAAATAAGCGCCCAGCTGGCAGCACCTATTTAAAAAAAAAAAAAATAGAAGGAAAAAGGAAGGGGGGAGGAAAACGGGAATAATAGCAATAGACCAGAAAGTAACAGAGAGAAACCAAAGATCCACACAGGCAAGCAATCAAACAGAGCTAAGGGGGGTCAATGATTCCCCTATGGTCCACGTGGTTCCTTCATGCCTACTTGTGTTTATCAATGAATTTCCCCACAGGGTTCTATATGCAGGTCCTGAAGCAGCTTTTAGCTATTAAACTAAATTAAAAATTATTTATTTTTCATTTGTTCAGGTGGCCTCACTTTTTTTTTTTTTTTTTTTTTTTTTAGCCAAATGCAGGACCCAAAATAATTCCTCCTCTAGACCAACCCCCTTATGGAAGGGACCCTAGCTGGGCCCATGGAAATTATTCAAGCACGTCCCACTTTCCGGACTCCCCAGGTTAGCTGAAGCTCTTATGTTAGTCAGTGAGGAGTGCTAAAGATGGCGGATTCCGCCCCTTCTGGCGCCAAACTCCAGCGTCACCGGGCTGCTCAGTAAATCAGTTTGAGTGCAGATTCGCGTCTGCTCTCAGCCTAATGCTGCTTCAGGTTGGCTTATTTGCTCCCCAAAGCTATGGGGCGGTACAGGCAGCCAGATCGATATCTAAAAATATAAAATACCCTTCCCTGTCTTCCAACCGAACCCTCCCTTTTTTGGGAAGTGTCCCTTCCTCCTGGCTCCCCAGCGGCCCGGCTCTTATCCCTGGGTGGCTAGGGAAATCAGCTGCGTTGCCCGACCAAAATCCCCCTCCGGTTCACTGGGTGCTGATTAGCTCATTTGCTCTGTTCACACAAGGTCCAAGGGGCGCCAGCCAGCCAGATCCCCAGAAAATAAAACTTTTTCGCCCCGCCCATGGTTCAAAATGGCCATTTTATTTTATTTTTTCCGTAACCGCGGGGCTCAGCCTCCTGTGCCCACCTCCACCGGCAGCCTCAAAACTCACGAATCTCCACTGTTTGGTCCACGCCGCCAATCCACGCAGATAGATGTCCCTAGCCTCTCACTCCACGCGTGCACAGCACAGACCCCCGGGCAGGACCCCGTCCCCAATCCGCCTTGCTCTGGGAGCTTGCAGTGTGCGCCCTCCTACACTAACGCCATCTTCCCTCTCCAGTGTCTTCTTAATATCCTTAATCTCTCCCTTCATGTCATTAAGTTGGTCTGTATTTGTTTGGAAAGCTATAATTAATTGTTCAATGTTCTGTATCTCTTCCTGGTTTTTACTTTGTTCATTGAACTGGTCCATGTCTTCTTGTTTCTCAGTGTGGTTTGTAATTTTTTTGCTCTCTAGTCATCATTTTATCTTGATGGGTTTATTCAGTGGATTAGCTTCTCTTTCTGCTCCAGAGTTTTATTTAACCAGTGGTTCTTTGTGTATGTGTTAAGTTTTCTGTTTGACCCTTTTTCTTCTTATTTTATTTCCTTGCTTCTTTCTATGTTCCCTTGAAGGCAAAAGATTAGTGCCAGAGGAATCAAAAGATGTGAGAAATGAAGAAGGATAATAGTAATTTTGATAAAACTTAGAAGTGAGACCATTTAAGAATTAGTGAAATGAATGTTTAGCTCATGTATGCAGTGTAGAGTAATAGCAAAAAAAGTGTTGTACCTACAATGGACTGGGAAACCAAATGGAGGGATATATATAATGATTTCAAATGCTATAATGATGAGAAGTAAAGGAAAGAGTAAAGAAAGGGCTGAAAGGAAGGAGTTAATTTTAATAAAAAAGAAGAAAACAGAATAGATAGAATAGAAATTGACACCCTTAAGTTGTGGGCTAATAATAAAACATGGCATGTAAGAACCACAGAAAGCAAAAGGCAGAAAGATGAAGAAACAAATAGAGATAGCTTGAGAGACAAAATCAATATAGACAGAGACTGGAAAATCATTGAAAAGGAAGCAGATTAAAGAAGAGACAGGCTAGTAGCAACCAATTTAAAAAAAAGAAAAAAGGAAAAGGAAGGGAGGGGAAGAAAGAGGAAAGTAAAGCAAGAGACAGGAAAAAAAAAAAAAAAAGAGAAAAAACAAACAACCACACAAGCAAGAAGTCAATCAAATCTAAGGAAGAACAGTGTTCCTTCTTGGGCCCTTGTGTAAACTCTCAGGCTGCTTGTGTTTTTCCATCAATTGCACTGCTTGGTTCTATCTGCAGGTTTTGAGGCAGATTTTAGCTATTAAACTAAACTTAAAAGAAAAAATCATTTTTTATTTTTAAAAGTGACTGTCTTCCTTTTTTTTTTTTTTTTTTTTTTTTTTTTTTTGGCAAAATATGGGACCCAAAAGAAGTCCTCTTCTAGACCAACCCCTTCACTGAGGGAATGCTAAGTAGGCTCATGGAAACTAATCAAGCAGTTCCCACTTCCTGGTATCCCCAGGGGAGCTGAGGCTCTGATGATTGTCTGTGCGGAATGATAAAATTGGCTGACCCCACCCCTTTGAAGCCAAGTCTCAATGTCACTGGGCTGCTGGGTAAATTGTGCTTCCTCAATAGATTTGCCTCTCCCCTCAGCCTGTTGCTGCTTCAAGCCAGCTTATTTGCTCCCTAAAGCTATGAGGGGGTTCAGGCAGCCAAATCCACAGAAAGGAAACCCCTCTCCACCTTTGGAGAATGCTCCCTTTCACCAGGTTGCCAGTGGGAGTTGGGGTTTATCCCTGGGCAGCTAGGTAAATCAACTTCCTCAGCAATTTCACCACTCCCCTCTGTGTAGTACTGATTCAAGCTAGCTATTTTGTTCCCCAAAGCTGCAAGGGATTCCAGGCAGCCAAATCCACAGAAAGGAAACCCCTCTCAACCCTTCACTAGGACCCTCCCACACTCAGAGAATGCTCCCTCTCACTGAGTTGCCAGGGGGAATCATGACTCAAAGCAACATTTTACTCTGAGGGTGGAGCTCAGACATCTGTGTTAACCTCCACAGGCACGGTTAAAACTCATGAATCTCTATGGAGCAATCTATGTTGTCAAGCTGCCTCTAGACAGATGTCCCAAGCTTCTCACTACATGCACCCACAGCACAGACACTCGGGCAGGACTCTGTCCCCAATCAGCCATCCTCAGAGAGCAAGTCAACGTGGGCCCTCCTAAACTGACAACATCTTGCCTCTCTCCCCCCTACTATCCTTTTCTTGTAATGAATTATATTAAATCTAACCTGACCTTACACTCTCTTTTAAAATGTACCATATCTTTCAATCTAATTTCTCTTTTATTTTACAATTTTAGAATAAAGTTCTTTTAACAGATTAAAGAAAGCCATTGATTATACCCTTTGGCTAGATGATATGCTATGTGAATATATCTCAATAAAACTTCTTAATAAACAAATATTTGTGCAAGAATAGCTAGAATAACAGCTTTGTACAGCAGGGGAAACAGAGAGATTGAGAGGGCAGTAATTTCCTTGTTTATTTTTTCTTTATTATTATTATTACTATTGAAATAATGAAAAGGTTTAATAATGATTGAAGTGCTGAATGCACAACTTTGTGAATATACTTTACACCATTGATTGTGCATTTTGGATAAATTGGATGCTTTATTAATATATATCATTAAAATAGATTTGTTTAAAAAGTACAGTGGTATGGGGGGAAAATACACCAAAAGTGAGATATAGACTATAGTTATTGTAATATTTTGATAATGGGCTCTTGCTTAATTCACAACAATGCATGGTGGTGGATGGATGATGTATGAGACCCCTGTATGGTGTTATGCCTGTTTATTTTGTAAGTTCATAACATTTACTATACACTTCATGTTTATGAATATTCATGTGTGAATGATATTATTCAAAAAAAGATATTATATGAAAGCTGGTGGTGAGAGTTATATATAAAGGTTTTGGATTTACTTATTTCTTTAATCAGGTTTTCCATTTGTTGCTCTTCAAAGATGGAGGCTGTGATCATCGGTGCATAGAGAAGGAGGGGTCTACTCTCTGACTGGAGAATGCAGCCCTTGATTTTTATGAACCATCCCCATCACCCCCCTGACATCTTGTGAATAGTCGAGTAGGTCTATATCTCCTTGTTCAGCCTTGTTCAGCCTACACAGCCTTCCCTATTGGGTTTGATCAGGGTCTTCCACATGCCACAGGAGAGAGTTTGATGATGGGAGGCTTTTGAGCCTCTGTCTTTGTGCGTATATGTATGAGGGAGTCTCTGTGTTTCCCCTTTAATTTCTTTGTAAGAAAAACCTTCATTAATTTCATATACTTTCTAAAGAAGTAGAATATGACATATCAGCAGTTATTTATATATGAGTAACTGCATCACAATCTTTTCATGAGAAAAATTCAAAGGATATGGAAAGAAATGAGAAATGCTTTCCTTGAAACAAAAGCTAGAGCTTGTTATCAATTGAATAAAGATTAGTAAAATAATTCATTAAGATCTCCTCTAAATTATCAAATCAGAAGTGGGATTACCAAAAAAATTAAGGAATCAGAGACAAACATTTGGAACTTTCACATCGTTATTCTCACTCTTAGTGTAGTTATCACTAATTAACTACAAAAAAGACAAATTTGTACAATAAATTTTGTAACAAAATGCATTCACTACTAAATGAAATAATTGATGCCTCTTGTTTTTAAAGACTGTAACTTTTAAATGGAGCTAAAAACTTTCTTTTGCAAGCAGTGTTTAGTTTATATTTTGAGTAATGTTTCATTCTTAGCTAATAATGTTGTTGATTCTTTTTTCCATAATTTCAAATCTGCTGTTGTATGCCTCTATTGTATTTTTAATCTCACTTATCATGTCTCATTCCCACAAGCTCTGTTATTTTTCTATCAAAGATTTAAAATTTTTCTTTGTGCTCACCCAGGAATTTCTGTCTTTTATTTCTTTAGTCATGTTTTCCTTCCAGTCCATGAATTGTTTTAGAAGATCTGTGTGAACCTCATTCATTAGTTGTCTCAAGTCCTATGCCTCATCTGGGGCTTTGACTTTTTCCTTTGCCTGAGTTATAACTTCCTTTTTCTTAGTATGGCTTGTAATTTTTTGTTGATGTTTTGGCATCTGAACATGATACTGAATTTAAAGTTCAGTTTCTCTCTCTTGCTGAGGGATTTACTGTTAAGTAGCTGTGTTCTACCACTGTTCTTTGCTTCTTGGTTTTGGTTGTTCTGGATATTAAAGATTTCCCCTGGTTAACTGTTCAAACCAGGGCTAAGAACCCATTAATGAGGTGCAGGCTTGTTTCCAAGGGCCTTGGAGAGAGAGGCTGAAAATGAACTTGATGGTTATTTATTTATTTATTTATTTATTTATTTATTTATTTATTTATTTATTTTCCCTTCTTTTCTTGAACAGATGGTCTTTGGCAGACATCTTAGCTCAGAATCCAGGTGATGGGGGGAATGTATCATTGTAACTCCACAAGTGGGACAGAAGTGTTGTCCTCAGGGTGGGCCAAGATTCATAAACAATCTTCCTCATATGCTGTTTTCATCAATTCATTGGCCACACCCTCCATCTTTTGTGACCTCAACTGCAAGCCAAGGACAGTAGGGAGGGTGGTTAAGAAGGCTAATTATCTTTCATTCCCGTGGGCTCTCAGGGCACACAATATCATGGCCCCACCAGGCCTAGAAATGTGAAATCCTTTTAACTGTAAACCAAGTTCACCGGAAAAGACCTGAATTTGCTGCAGGCTGTGTCCCTCCCTCTCCCTTGTCTTGGGAAAAGGGACCCTGGAACCTCTTCAGTCTGAAGCAGCCTGTCAGGGGCCAGTGGACACACTTCTCTTTACTGTGAGGGTGGGGGCATTGGCACCAGCAACTACTGCTGCAGCTTTACTCATGATTTTTAAGTCAGCTGAGAGTTCTTTCATTCACCCCTCTCTCTTTGGGGTGTTGTCTAGTCTTCCCCTGGTGTTCTTAGCCCCATAACAGTATGTCAGACAGGCTTAACTTGCCCTCTAGCTATTTTTCTGGGAAAGAAGTGATCTCAATGCCTTTCTAATCCTCCATTTTCTAGACCATTATATTGGTCATGGTCTTTTTCTAACACTATTTTCCTTTCTTCTAAGTTTAACAACACATTCAATAAGACCTGTATATCCACCCAACTGAGAATATGAATTGCAATAATAGAATTGAATATATTTTCCATTGTCTTGGGATCTTCCCAGTTACTTGAGAATCAATATTTCCAATTTTACAAGTCTGAAGTAGAGAATGGAAGGTGTACAAACAAGTAACCACAAGCATAGCCTTGATTAACAATTCCAGCTGGCACCCACATTAGTGTGAATTGCAGAGATGTGACAGGGATACCTGGCTAAATTGTGTACCACTCTCAGTTTGAGGTGGGAAGGCCATTTCTGGAGTTATCTAAGGGCAATTCAGGATTGCCCTCTCCTTTTCTCCTTCATAAGGTGCTGGAGGAGCAGTTGGAACAAGGGACAAGTCCAGCACTTTGAAATATTGGAATCAGGGAGTAGTTTCTTCCCTTTTCTTGTTTGGCAGATTGTGTTAGGACTGTCATTTGCTTACACCATACCATGCCCCAAACACTGATGTTGCAGTTTAAGATTATTAGCTACAGCTATAAAACCTTAAACAAATGGAATTTCATCCCATTTACTAAGTCTTTCACACTATATTTCTAGTTGGAAAATAGCATTGTATTCAAGAGATCCCTTTGGTGGCCATTCCTGACCATGCTATAATTTATATGTAGCCATGCACATTTACTCAGAAATATCATTCTCTTTTTAGTCATGGGGATTCATAATCATATTCTTATCATTGTTTTAAGATGCAATCTAGAGTATCATGTTTTCCTTTCATTCTAGAGCCCAGTTTATTGCCCATTGTGACTCCCTGTCAGATCTTGGGTTAGTTACAATTTAGATTTTTGATCAGAATTTTAGTATTAACCCAGGTTACCAGTGGGAGATCTCCCATACCTGGGCAATGGATTCTGGGGTAGAACTCTAACCTACAATCCCAGGCCCACCTGGCTATAAACCTAAGCCAAAACCAAGGACCAGTAGTGGTCTAGACACCTACAGCTTCAGCTGGAGGTCCAAACCTTCACTTTAGAGAACAACTAATACTTTTTATAAGAAAATCACTATTGACTGAGGCAGCAGGGATCTCATGGGCTGCTTGTTTCCTTCCTGACCTGCTGTTTTCAAGATCCTCAGTGTCAGAGGCAGAAGAATCCTGATCCTGGCTTTCAGAGATAAGGGGCTCCTGCAGTCATGGAGCTGAGCTCAGTGGTGCCCTACCTGGGGAACCAATGAATCAATCAGGCAGCAATCCTCTCAGACATCAAAGGATGCCAACTGGGATGCCAAGCTTTAGAGGATCTCCTCATAGATCCTCTGGGTTCATGGCCAGTCCAGAGAATTGGCTACCACACTGAGTTTGGTCACTCAAGGAATGAGATTTATTAAATAGGTGGGGCACTGGAGATTGGATGTTTCAGGTCTAACCCAACAGAAGGTAGAGTGGAATTATATTGCCTTGTGTAGAGAAGGAGTTAGGTGTTGAGTTAAGAAGATTAATAGGTGGTAGGGGCTGCATCTTGCACATGATCTCTAACATTACATGTTTAACAGGGAAAGCTACATGCTTGGTCATATATCATGCATGAAGAGAAAATGGAATCTAAATCCTATCCAGAGTCATATAATTTACTATTATAATGAATTAAATTTCAGAAAAGTTCATTCCACAAGTAATGAGTCTGCACTGGGAATAGGAAAATCCCATTATGTGGTTAACTAACTTTTGGGGTCAGCTACTGACTGCAACTACCCTACCTTGATTGGCTGGTTTATATGTAGGGCAATGTTAACCTTGGGAGAGAAACAGGTGTGGGATGGCTAAGGAAGCAGGACAAAGGTTTGGGCCATTAGGGAGTAAATGAAATTCATGGGCATCTTCATTATGGGATAATCACCTGGATGGATATGACAAGAGGGAGTGAATTTGCCCCTCAGAGGCTCTGAATCATAAGAGCCTGGTGATATCATATTCCAGGCCAGTCTTGGATGGGCAGAGAATCATTGGTTACAGACAGAGACCTTTCCATGTTCAAACCCACTCTCTGTGGTCAATGCAGCACCCCTGGTTCTGAGAGTGCCAAGACTCCACTTACACTGGCATCTCCCTCCTCTGATTGGGAAGCACCTCGCCCCACTTGTTGCTTCTCTCATGTCTTTGTGTTCTGCACTTGTAGAGTCTGCAGAATTGAAGTTGGATTTAATACCTCAACTGCCATCTGCCTGATCTCCATGGGGCTCCATGTCCAATATCCTCAGATATTAATTGATGGATTTCCCAAAACACAAGAAAATAAAAATATATTTCATGTAGATACAGAAAAAATCCCCCATGCAACTTCTTTCACAATGGGTTGAGGAGTTAACCCCACCTTCATTATGTCCTCACAAATTGATGGCCCTTTCTGAGACATTGACCCTCTTCTGCCATGATTACCTTCCCCTTGAATAAGATCCCAGGTTAATCAAGACATGCAACCTCCAGTGAATTTTGATTAGCACCCTTGAGTGCCTATTTTTGTAGACTCTGTGAAGGTCTATCTCAATAGACAGTATTAAGAAAAAGAAAGTTATCATTTATTCAGAGGTACAAGGAATAGAAGGCTCTGAGATGCTATGTCTAATCTTGTGGCAATCATAATTGAAAACCTACATTAATGTATGTTTTTCTCTTCAAAATTCAATTGCCATATTTGGAATGAGAGAAGAAATTTACCAATAACCAATTAACCCTGAAAATATTTTTCTCTGCCATTAGATTGGGAAATTCACAGTAAGTGGTATAGAATGTTATATTTACTGCTTTACCCTCAGCACCCTAATTTTTCTTTGATTTCTATTAAATGTAATATGAATATGTTTGAACTGAGGATGAACAAATCCATTACTTATTCTTTAAATGACTTTGGCAAAAGACAGGCTTCTATCGCTCCTCATTTATAGTCCCGCCCAAAATTTATTGACATAGATTTCCTTGGAAATTTGAATCATAATGTGTTACTTAGCATTTAGATTCACATAATTTTTGCATCAATGCTTAAATAAAAACTATGATAAATTAGAGACTCAATCTTAAAGCCACACTTTAATTCTCCCACTGTATAATTCTCTGAGGTATACACTGAGGTCCAAAGTGGAAAACAACCAGAAATCCACCTGTGATAATGCTGTCTGCCAGGAGATTTTAGGATGGTGGATGCTGGACAAATACTGCTGGAAGAAATGTAGCTTCCAGAGTCATTAAGAAAGGGTATTTAAGGGATATTTCCTTCCCAGGCAGATCAAACCACATTTGATCAAACCATATGTGATCAGACACTTTATTTAAACAAATCTAGTGGATCCAAACATCATTGATCCTTTTGCCATTTCCAATCATTTATAAAATTTCAGTAGCAACCTGTGTGTGTTTTAGCAATATAGATTTTATGCAAGTTTACAAAATTTGTGCATATGTCAATATACTGTCTGTATCTTTCTGCACATTGCCTTTTTTATTTCCTCCCAACCCCTTGCTGTTTTTCACTTACTGTGCCTATCTTCCTTGTTTCTTTAGGAGACACTGGCAGCTGAACCTGGGACCTCTGATGTGTGAGGGAGGAGTCCAATCACTAGAGCCACCTCTGCTCCCTTCTTTTGTTGTGTCTCTCATTGTTTTTCTTCCCCATGTCTCTTCTTGCATCATCTTGTTGCATGAGCTTGCCTGTCCATCATATCAGCTCACTGTCTTCTTTTAGGAAACATTGGGAACCTCTCTCCTTGATTTTCTGTGTCTTTCATTATGGTTTTTCTTCTTGTGTCTCTTGTGTCAGCTTGCCATGCCAGGCCATCACCACAGCTCACTGTCTTCTTTAGGAGGTACCAGGATCTGAACAAGCAACCTCCCATGTGGTAGGTGGGAGACAAGACACCTGAGACACATCCACTTTCCCACATTGCCTTTTCACTCAAATAATTCCTCAAAAGTCTCCATTAGACTCCACCCTAATTCATTCAGTTTCCCTGCTGTTTACCACTGACTTGTATTATATATGGGTATCTTTTTAATTTGTTCTTCTTTGGGTTGACATTTCTGTTCTTTACATTTCTCTTTCATTAGTGATATTGTTGTGGGTAATTTTAGGGACAAACACTTGTTGAAATGAAGAGAATGTGAAGAATAGAAGTGCTAGGTCCTTGTTTTGGGATATTTTCAAATGTTATCCAAGTTACCATAATGCCTTCCAAGTGATTAGACAAAGAGCAACCCCGCTGACACTGGAGGAGAGTCTCAATTTTTACATATTGTGACTCCACTGGGTAGAGGTTGATTTAAGGAATTTTATATATGTGAAATTGTATTGATTATTTATTTGCATTTCATTTATTGTTTATAGTGCAGTTTATAAAACTATTTACCACATGATGTTACTAATGTGTGAATTGTCTTGTCATATTCCTAGTGTGTATATTTGTTGGTCATTTTATTTTGGGCTTTGGATTTGTAAATATTTTTTTTCTAACTCTTCTGGATACTATTACTTTGTTGGTGATATCATTATCAATATATTTTCCCATTCTGTAGCTGGTCTTAACTTAGATTTTCAGATAGGCTTTACTCATTTTTTATATTGTTGGGAGTTTGGTATTAACTTAGAAATTCTAAGCTGGTGTGAGTCCAGTAGAATTGCACAGTGGTCATCTCATTTATTCATGTAGGAACAATGGTCTGAGGACTCACCCAGTGCCACGTGTTGGGTTAGGCCCTGGGTGCAGTGATGAAATAATCAACTTGCTCTCTGCTTTCCAGAAGCTCATAGTCTGGAGGTAGAGATGGAAGAAAGTAGCAAATATGTACATGTGAAAGAGAACTGCAAGTGCCAAACTGAAAATCAAGCAGGGTGTTGTAAGTGGGTTCTGGAGGCACTAGGTGGGTGGGCCTGAAAGGAGTTACTGAAGTGACATTTATGTTGCAACAAGAATGAGTAACAGGAGCCAGCCCTACATAAGTCTGTGAACAGTGTGCCAGGAGAAGGCACAAGTTTGCAGACTCTGAAGCTGAAAAGATGTTAGCCTGAGAGGAGGTTAGAAAGGAGGCCAATATAGATGGAGGGAGCTTGGTGGGAGAGGTGGGGTGGTAGTGAGGAGGGGGGAAGATCCTGGAGCCTGGTAGATTGTATTAGTTATCTATTAGCATGTAAAAGCACTACCCCCAAATTTAGTGGCTTACAAAAGCAGATGTTTGTTATTGGATGTTTCTGAGAAAAAAGAATTCAAGTAAGGCTAAGCTGTGTGATTTTTCTCCAATACTCTCCCAAGATTGAGTAATAGTCCAAAGTGAGGCTTGAATTTGAAATATCTGCTTCCAAAGTCACTCATGTGTTATTGGCAGGGTTCAGTTTGGACTGCAAGCTTGAGTTCCTTTCTGTCTGATATGTGGGCCCTCCCTCAGTTTCTAGCAATATGGGTCTCTGCACATCATAACCTGTTTCTCCAGAATGAGATATAAGAGAACAATAAAGAATTGAGATAGAGATAGAGATAGAGATAGAGATAGATAGATTGATTGATAGAAAGAGAGAGACACAGAACAAAAGAGAAAACTAGTGAGATAGAAATCACAAGTGTTTTATCAATCTTGGAAATGATATATCATCACTTGGGCCATATTATATTCATAAAGCGAGTCACCAAGTCCAGTTCACATCTAAGAGGAAAAGATTAGACAAGAACATATATACCAGGAGGCAGAGATCCTTGGAAGTTATTTGGAGGCTTTCCACAACATAAACTAAAAGGAGGCACTTAATCTGACACTAAATATAATGGGTAGTCATTGAAGGGTTTTAATTCATATGGCAATTACTGATTTTCATTGAATTTCAAGATCTTTATTTTAGGGACTGGAAAATGATCCAAGAATATAAGTTACATTCCCCATGATCGTACCATCAAGAACCAATCCTGCTTTGAGTTGAACTCCCTGCTTCTTTCTATTCCTTCATGTAATTCTTCCATCTCTAAAGTTCATGTATAAGTAATCTGTCACATTAGCTCATGAGTTTTATAGATATTCCATATAAATCTGCTAAAGACCTTATGATGTGGAAGCTAGAATGATCCATGTGGTTCAGTTGAAGAGACTTGGAAGGACCAAGAGGCACAATGACTTGTCCAGGTTCATGGATATGGCAGAAAAAGGAGATAGGTCTGAAGTAATCCCTATCTCCTCAATATAGATCCTGAATTTCCCAGACCTTTCCCAGACACTGCATGGAGGACAGTTTTTGTGTAACTGTATAGTTAAATTGATGACATTAGAGAGGAGGCTGGAGAGTTATCAGCTTTAGGAGACAAGGAAGTGGGACAGGTAATGGGAGCCCAAGAAGTAACTTCACTTCCTTGGAGATATAACCCAACAGAACTTTGGACCCTGGTAACCAGGAACCCACATTCTAAATACAACCGCCAACCCAGCTCACTTAAGCAGAGATGGTTGGGAGGATAAAATGTTTTCTTGTTGTTTCCCAACATCCCAAGGCTCTCATTTCAGGAAAACTGAAATGGAGAGCCTTTTTAAGCTTCATGAATTCTTTCAACCCCCACCGCAGAAGACTCTGGCCATTACCAGGAGACACACAAATGTAATATAGGTGTCACAAGGCAGTGAAATGAAGACTGGGCAAATATTCTGATTCTTCTTGGGCAGGCTCACAGCACCTCCCACTCTCAGTGTGCCTTAATTGGGGGTCTGGGCTGTTGGAAGGGACATGAGGGGTGGACAGACCAAGTGCATGAGCTGGTTTGCTAGGATGTTGGAAGACTGGTTGGCCCATCATGTTCACAGCCATTCTCATTGCTGGCAGGGTGGGATGGAGAGGACTGGGGTGGTGATCATCTGCCCAGATGTTAATCTGCAGATATGGAGCCATCATCTCATCTCTTTTTTTCATGGGCTGAAGATCTGTGCAGTCAGTGTTCTGTTTCCATTCTGGGGAGAAAACTTTATATAGAGTCATCCCTATGGGGACAGCCAAGCAAGACCCTGATGACAAACTGATAATGGGAGTGGACTTTGGGTCAGGTAGGAAGACTCATTCTTTACTGAGCAGTGGGGAATGTGAATGGGGTCTCTGACTGAGGAAGGGGAAGATGGAAACTTTTGTCCCACACATCTGATGGTTTCCACTGGAAGACTGATCTTAGGGCTTCCCTGTAAGGGCAAAAGTGTCAAATAGTGCTTGGATGGTGCCCAGGGTACCCTGGGGGGGAAGGGATGCCTGGAACTCAGAGGCAGCCTTTGGGAGAATCCAGCCCCACTAACACCACTTCTAGGTCATTCTTGCCCCAGTCCTGCCTGCCCCTACTCCACAATCAATGGTCAAGACAAGAATGTGTGGTGAGAAACAGGCTCAGAAATTTTCCTCGAACCTCAGTCATGGGTCCTTAGCTGTACGTGTGTGTGGACTAAGCTGTATCCCTGCCCATCAGGAGAATGGGGTTGGTGGGAAGAAAAGACCCACCAGTTGCATGCAGAGAATAAGGTAGTGTTGCACCCAGGCTCCAGATTGAGGTGCAAAGAGGGACCAAGGAATTCTGGGGTAGGAAATGGATTCTGATTTTTCCCCATCCTCCAGATACTTATGGAGCATCTACCACATGTCACTGCAGGACATAGACAGGCCATCAGAACTCCTGGAATTTAAGTTTGAAGGGGCTTTCACAAGACATAGCAACATCATCTAAAAGGTCAATGTCTGTAAAAATCACATTAACAAGGGCCATTTCCTGACCTAGGACAGTGGATTCTTTTCTACAGCTTTGAAGGAAGAGGGAATATGTTCTGCTTCTGGTGCAAAGATTTCTCTGACCACCAGTTAAGAATATATAGCTTTCAAGATGAACTCTGGAGTTGCATCAGCAATGGGTGGGGAGGGGAAATGCAAAAATATCAAAACTTATAATGTACAAAGAAAAAGGTCACAGGAAGATTGTTAGCAAATTACCAAAGGGCAGGCAGGACTTTGCATTGTCAATCCTCCTCGAGAGGTCCCATGGCCCATCTTTTCTCTTAGATTTGAATCCTTCCGAGATCCTGGTGTCTGATCTCAGAATTCCTTTTCCTGCTACATTGTGATGTAGCTTCTCACGCCACAACTGACCTCATTTCTTAATCTTTTCTCCTCCCTGTTAACTTGGATTTCTAGCATCCCTGCTATTCCTTTCACAATTTGTTTTAACCAAGAAATTCCCCAGAAGACTGTCAGCTTCTCTTTCAGGTTTTTGGAGGCCACTCCCCTCTGACAGGGTCCTGATGATTAACAGTGAGCTCTAGTGTCTGGATAAGTGTCTTTATTCCTTACCATGGAAGGAAAACTCACACTTCCTCACTGGCCAAGATGACGCTGTAGACATTTGGTTCTCAGGTCCACTGTCTGGGGAGTTCACCAGTTTTCACATTCAGTTATGTCATTATTGACATATCTTGGAAGAGACACCTGGCCCGAAGTCCTTAGAGCTCACAGCCCCTGGGATGATGGCAATCTTTGCCTAAGTCTTGTACCGTGGTTATGTCCAGAGGGTAGGAACCTGTCTGACAGGGAGAATTGAAATATGTGACATGTCAATGGTGGGGGAAGGAGGTGGTCACTAAGACTGAAGACCCTTAGGCATGTAAAGCATAGCATTAGCAGTTGAACACTGCAGCCCTTCCAATCCAGGTGGTAGAGTCCCTACCCTGAGCTCACCTGAAGGTCTTCTCTGGACTTCCTATGACCTGGACCTAAAGGGTTAACCCCTGGCTCTGCCATGAACTTCCAGGGCTGTGTCCCAGCTTCAAGCCTCCACCTTGTTAAGGATTTTGACCATCATCCCTTGGCTTCATCTAGAATGGGGAGGTTCAGATCAATTGTGGGGTGATTCTGAGTTTTCCATTGTAGTTTTTCCTCAGTTATCCCCTACTTCTCCAGGGCTACAGGTGTCACCCAGACACCCATGGTAACCTTTACAGGACAGCTGAGGGCAGAGCACAAACCCTGGCTCCCAAAACACAGGCACTTGGTGACAAAGCATAGCCATCCACAGATGGGATTTGTTAAATGAAAGTACAGCTGTGCTTTCCTTTCAAAGATAGAAGTGACAAGTCCCAAGCTAGTCCAGGACACAGTGGAAGGCATTGGTATCTGAGGAGTTTCACCTAGACAGCTGGGAGCCTCCTGAGAGTAGAAACATTGTGTAGAAACATGTAATAAGTCTATTGCAATCTGATATGGCAGAGGATGAGTTTTTATTGCATCTTTGGGCTTACACTGGCCTAGAGTACAGTTAGAGCCACCCAGCAGAGACCTACATTTAGGGGGACAGTCCATCTCACTCAGTCTCTGATGGAATCCTCCCTTTACACTAAGACACCTTGACCAACCAGAAAGTTCTGCTGGCCAAGGTTGTCACACAGTGGCCCAAAGTTTCCCCTGCTCAGGCTCTGCTGGGTAGGACAGCAGGACCCCATTGGACTTGATTCCCCACAGGAAGGGGTTACATTCATTTTTGGCAGAAAGCAGCTATTCCAGCAGTGAGTGTTGAACTTGATTCCCCATGGAAGGGGTTACATTCATTTCTGGCAGAAAACAGGTGTGCTAGCAGTGACAGTTGGACCAGAGAATGAAAGTGAGTGAGGTGGCCTGATGTGTCCTGGGGCTGCTTTTGCACAAGAAAATCTGCCCTCCAACAGTTCAAGGTCTCAGATCTCTTGCTATGGGCAGTGTGGCCCCTTCTGCCTGGCTTCAGTGTCAGCAGTTTATTATTAGTGTTCTTTTCTGACAGAACACTCCCCATTGGTCCAAGGGAAAGAAGTCAGCAAAAGCATGGGTGAATTTACAAGGCTTTACAAATGTCCACTCTCATCTACTTATTGAGTGCACACAGATATCTATGAAGATACCAGTGAATAGAAGGCCCTTTCTACCTGTGCACTTTTGACTGATGGCCACTGAGTCACCTTGTCACATGGGCTTCACAATCAAACTTGCATCCAATCAACCTGAACATTGATTGGAGGTTAGGGAATGTCAAGCTCCTTGTCAGTTTCTGTGTCCACTGAGGGCCTGACCAGCAGGGCCAGTCCTCCAGGGCTGTTGAGCATCAGAGTCATGCTGAGTGAATCCAAGGTTCCCCTCCCTATCTCTTGTGCTTTTCCATGGGGACAAATCTCTGCAACTATCCAGAAATTACCATTTATACATTTTAATGAGAATGACCTTGGAACTCAATTGATATAAAAAATATTTTGCGTAGTCATAGTTTTGTTTTACCCCTGTGCATGCACAAGACATAGTAAGTATTTAACTTTCCCAAACAATATAAATTTAAATATTTTTATCAGGGCTTTGAGTTAACAGGATAGATGACCACTGAGAATGAGAGTGGGTTGGAGGCTGAAGGCTTTCTTCACAGGATCTAATGACAACCTTGATGTACAGGTGACTCACGGGGCTCCTTTGGTAAGAATAACATCAATGAGGTCAGTTTTATCAGGCAGAATAGAATCTGCTTCCCTGCAGCTGTGAGGCAAAACAGAATATTTTTTCTTCTAGATATGATTTATTTTGCCAGTTTATGTGCTGGAGTAATTTTGGGATGAAAGAAATCATGTGGTAACCAAATTTATAATATAGAATATAAAAGCAAGAAAAAGATGACTAAGATATGAAATAGAGGCATAGTTTAGTGCTCTGTACTTCTGCCCACAAAACCTTTGGTCTTTCATGCTTATACCTGGCTCTGGATCGGGTCACCAGGGTACAGGTCAAGGATAACCTGAGACCTAGACACCCCTGGGCCTCAATATTGCAGCTCCAGCCTTAGGTGGAGGAAGAGGGGCCAAATGGTGTCCTGGGTGCTGCTGTCTCACCCCTGCCTGGCTGAACTGGCTGTACGATTCTACATTCCCACCAACAGTGAATAAGTCTTCCTATCTCAGCATATCCTCTCCAACCTTTGTAGTTCTCCATCTCTTTAATAGTGGCCATTCTAATAGGTGTGAAATGATATCACACTGTAGATTTGATTTCCATTTTCCTAATCGTTAGTGATGCTTAACATTTTTTTTAATCTGTTTTTTTTTTTTTTTTTTTTTCATTTCTAGTTGTTCTTTGGAGAAATGTCTATTCAAGTTGTTTGCCCATTTTTTAATTGGGTCAATTGACTTTTTATTGTTGAGCTCTTACAACTCTTTTTATTTCATGGATATTAAACCCTTATTGGATATGTGATTTCCAAATGTTTTCTCTCATTGAGTCAGCTGCCTTTTAAATCTTTGACAAAGTCCTTTGAGGCGCAAAAGTGTTTAATTTTGAGGAGGTCCCATTTATCCATTTTTTCTTCTGTTGCTATTGCTTTGGGTGTATGCTCCAAGAATCCACCACCTATCACAGGATCTTTAAAATGTTTTCCTATATTTCCTTCTAGTACTTTTATGGTCCTGCATTTTATATTTAGGTCTGATCCATTTTGAGTTGATTCTTGTATAGGGAGTGAGAGAGGGGTCCTCTTTCATTCTTTTGGTTGTGGATAACCATTTCTCCCAGCACCATTGGTTGAAAAGACTTTTGTCCCAGTAACATGTATTTGGTAAGTTTGTTCAAAACCAGTTGGCCATAGAGGTGAGGGTTTATTTCTGGACTCTTAATTCTATTCCACCAGTCAATGTGTTTATCTTTATGCCAATAACATGCTGTTTTGGCCACTGTAGCTTTATAACATGTTTCAAGGGCAGGCAGTGAAAGACCTCCCACATGACTCTTTTAGAATGTTTTTGGCTTTTGGGGAGCATGTTTCCTTCCAAATAAAATTGGTAATTGCCTTTTCTATTTCTTTAAAGTTGGCTGTTGGAATTTTGATTGGTATTGCATTGAGTTTAGAAATTAGTTTGAGTAGAATTGACATCTCCATGATTTTTATTCTTCCAATCTGTGAATAAGAATGCCTTTAAATTTGCTTAGGTCTTCTTTGATTACTTTTAGCATTGTTTTGTAGTTTTCTGAATATAGGTCCTGTACTTCTTTGGTTATATTGATTCCTAGGTATTTAAGTCTTTTTATTTGTACTGTAAATGGAAATTCTTCCCTGATTTCCTACTCAAATTTTTCAATACTAGTATAGAAACATAACTGATTTTTGTGTGATCTTGTATTCTGTCACTTTGCTGAACTCATGTATTAACTGAAGTGGCTTTGTCATAGACATTTCAGAATTTTTAAAATATAGAATCATGTTATCTATGAATAATGAGTTTTATTTCCTCTTTTCCTATTTGGATGTCTTTTATTTTTTCCCTAATTGCTGGATATAAAACTTCTAACCCAACATTGAGCAACAATGGTAACAATGGACCTCTTTGTCTAGTTTCTTATCTAACAGGGAAAGCTTTAAACATTTCCCCACTGAGTATGATGTTGGCTGTGGGTTTTTCATATATGACCCTTATCATGTTGAGGGTGTTTCTATCTTTCTAGGTGTTTTTGTCAAAAAAAGATGCTGGATTTTGTTTAATGCCTTTTCTGCATTGATCAAAATGATTATGTGATTTTTCCTTCAATTCGTTAATGTGCATTGCATTAACTGATTTTATGTTGAATCACCTTTGCATACCAGGAAAAAATTATACTTGTTCGTGGTGTATAAGTTTTTTGATATGCTGTTGGATTCTATTTGCAGGCATTTTTGGTTAATTTTTGTATATATGTTCATTAGAGAGATTGGCCAGTAATTTTTCTTTCTTGTAGTATCTTTATCTGACTTTAGTATTAAAGTGATGTTCGCTTCACAAAATATGTTGTGTAATTTCCCCACCTCTTCAATTTTTTGGAAGAGTTTAACTGGATTGGTGTTTATAGTTCTAAAAATGCTTGGTATAATTCACCTGTAAAGCCATTTTTGATCATCTTTAATGATTGATTCAATCTCTTTAAATGTCTTGTTAAATTCTTATATTTCTTGTAGCATCAGTGTAAATTGTGCATTTCTAGGAATTTTTTTCATTTCATCTAGGTTGTCTAGCTTGTTGGCATGTAGTTTCTCCTAATATATTCTATTTTTACTTTTAATTTTTTAATTTTTTTTCATATATATTTTAAGAGATGCTTAGATTACACAAATGTTACACAAAAATTACAGGGATTCCCATGATCTCCACCTCCCATACCTCCTATATCATCTCACATAAACATCTTTCATTACTGTGGCACATCACCTGCAATGGATATACACATCCTGGGGCTTTGCCACTAAACATAGACAACAGTTCACATCATAGAACATACTTTCTCCCACACAGTTCTTCATGGTATATGCTGATGTAAAATGGCCTATATCCATCACCACAACATCACTCAGGACAACCTCCAACTCCTGAAAAGGCCCCTGTATTACAACTGCCCTTCCCCTCTCCGTTCCAAAAGTGTCTAGTGGCCACTGGCTCCACCTTACTCTTATAATTTCTTCCATTGCTTGAATCACAATATGTCAACAACAGAATACCATTAAGTCCACTCTAGTCCATAGCTCTTCCCCCAATCCTGAGGGGACTGGAATGATGATGTCCACTCCACCTCCAAGTGAGAGTGGGCTTATATCCCATGGATACAGTGGATGGGATTATCCTGCCTTCAGCTGCAGGCTCTGTCCATTCGCTGGGATGGCCATTGTCCTTCATCATCTCCTCACCAGGTGACTTGGGTGATTCTATTGAGCAGTAGAGTAAGAGTTGCAGCTCCTCTGAGATTCCAGGCACATCTGGCACACAGGCAGGCCAGAGGCTCCAGTCTCTGGAAGTACACCTACAAACTCCAGCTTCACATAGAGGTTTGAATAGAAAGGACTGATGTACCATGTGCAGGGAGGACTTATTTGAGTCCAACTCTGTCACTCTCAGGAGCACAGATTCCAAAGTAAAGTCCACTGATAAGGCATCAAACTCTGAGGCTACCCCCCCTTATATAGGACCTGGGTGTCTCCATAGCCCTCAGGATCCCCTCTGTGTGGGATTATATCCATTTTGGTGTTCTATGAGATCCTACTGAGGAGTGTGTAAGTGTTACCTCTGGGATAACCTCCCAATTCTCTTTGAAGTCTCTTAGCCACATGAACTCATTTGTCTTTACCTTTCCCCCTTTTATTCAAGGTTTTTTTCCAGTTGTGTTTCCAGTTGGCACTTGGTATTCATCCCTCATTGTCAGGGAGGCTCATCACCGGGAGTCATGTCCACGTTGGGGGGAAGCTAAGGCATTCATATGCTGAGTTTGGCTTAGAGAGAGGCTACATTTGAGCAACAAGGAGGCTCTCAGGTGGCAAACATTAGGCAGACCATAACAGTAGGCCAAGTTTCAATTACAAGAGCAAAGAGTCATAAGGCTAGTCATCAATAACAAGATCCCATCATTGGGCTATCCTCTTTTGCCAGACACTGCCTCCACACACAGGAGACTGTTGCTGCTCCCTTGGAGAATGTGGCAGAGCCCTCCAAGCTGGGAATTCAGTATTCCCTCATTTAATGAGTGATTGTCTACCCACTGTGACCATGCCCCATCTGTTCATCATTTGAACAATTTTATATATCTTTCATGTATATTCAGATGAACTAACTCCCATGAATCCCCCATCCCAGACACCCCCCACCAATGGTCTCTGCAGCTTCCTTTGTAACCCTTCAGTGATCTAAGCCTTCCTTGAAGATGAAGCCCATATAATAACCAAATACAATTAATAGGAAAATGAAATAATAATGATAAGCTTAAATGCAAGAGATAAAATACAAGGAAACTCAGAAAAAAAGAACTAAAAATAAAATATTATTAATGGATAGGGACATTCAAAAAAAGAAAATGGGAAAAAATAAAAAAAATTAATTATTATTATTTTTTCTCCTTTTATCACTGCATTATCAGATGTCCAGTATGTACCGTGACACCTTCCCCCTCTCATTCCCCAGTGTCTCCCAAATATTCATTTAGTTTTCAAAGAAGATTTAGGTCACAGGAAAGTCACAAACTGAATACTAGGGATACCCAAGTACCCAAACTCCCTCCCCCTTCCCCACGCCATATTAAAACTTCTTTTTTTTTTTTTTGGTGGATGGTAACATTGTTATAATTGTTATACAGATAATGAGACATAGCTACTAAACATTGCAATGGGTTGTAGTATAGTTTACAATATAGATGGTAAAGTTTAATAATGTTTTATGATATTTACCATGTCCTGTGTCCATTACTGTAAGGTAATGGAAAACATTTCCCATGAACATACCTCGTTTGATCTTTTCTGTTCCTTTTTCCCCATCCACCTGGGGCATATGACACTCCCCTGTCCTGACTCATGGAATGACAAGATTCATAGTTACATGCCCATGTATTCTAACCTTCCCTTCCTAGTCTACCTGTTAACACTGCACCACAAAATCCAGTAATATCACTACCCACCTGTCCTATCCCTCAATATGCAACTATACACTCTCACTTTATCATAAATTATGTCCATATGGGTGAAGGCTCACTACCTACTCTTCTCTCTCTCTCCCTTGTTAATCTTTCTTTCAGACAGTGGTTCTCAGGGACTACTCACTTTCTGCAATTCAAATCAGTGAGGTCATATACTGTTCATCCTTCAAAGCCTGACTTGCTTCACTCAACACAAGGTCTTCACGATTCATCAATGTTATTCCATGTGTTAGCATTTTATTCCTTCTAACAGCTGAGTGATATTCCATTGTATGTATGTACCACATTTTGCTTATCCATTCTTCTGTTGATGGGCACCAGGGCTGATTCCAGCTTTTGGCAAACGTGAACAATGCCCCTATGAACATTGGTGTGCATATATCTGTTCATGCCTTTGCTTTCAATTCTTCTGGGTATATACCCAGCAGTGGAATTGCTGGATCATACAGGTGTACTATGGGTAATTTTCTAAGGAATGGCCAAACTGTGCTTCACAGTGGCTGGACCATTCCACAATCCCACCAGCAGTGGATGAGGGTTCTTATTCCTCCACATCCTCTCCAACACTTATATTCTGCTGTTTTTTTAATAGCTGCAATTCTGATGGGTGAAAGATGGTATCTCATTGTGGTTTTGATTTGCATTTCCCTAATAGCTAGCGATGTCGAGCATTTTTTCATGTACTTTTTAGCCATTTGTATTTCTTCCTTGGAGAAGTGTCTTTTCAGGTCACTTGCCCATTTTTTAAATGTGTTGTTTGTCTTTTTATTTTCAAAGTGTAGGATTTCTTTATATATGCAGGATATTAGGCTACTTTCAGATATATGGTTGCCAAATATTTACTCCGATTGGGTAGGCTGCCTTTTTATTTTCTTAATAACATCCTTTAAAGTGCAGAAATTTTTAATTTTGGGGAGATCCCATTTATTTAATTGTTCTCTTGCTGCTTGTGCTTTGGGTGTGAAGTTCATGAAACCATTTCCTATTACAAGGTCCTGTAGATGCTTCCCTATATTATCTTCCAAGGCCTTTATGGTTTTTCCTCTTATATTTAGAACTTTGATCCATCTTGAGTTGATTTTTGTATATGGTGTGAATTGTTATTCTCTCATGCTTTTGTATGTGTATATCTAGTTCTCCAAGCACCACTTATTGAAGAGGCCATTCTCTCCCAACTGAGTGGGCTTGGTGGCCTTGTTGAATATCAGATGACTGTATATATGAGGATCTATATCAGAACTCTCAATTAGGGTCTATTGGCCAGAAGGTTTATACTTGTGCCAATACCATGCACTTTTGATCACTGTAGCTTTGTAGTACGTTTTAAAGTCATGTAATGTGATACTTCCAAATTCATTTTTCTTTTTCAATATGTTTTTGGCAATTTGGGGCCTCTTACCTCTGCAAATATGTTTTGTGGTTAGTTTTCCCAGTTCCTTAAAAAATACTGTGTTGATTTTTATTAGGATTGCATTAAATCTGTAGATTAGTTTGCATAGGATAAACATCTTGATGTTTAGTCTTCTTATCCATGAATAGGGAATATTTTTCCATTTATTTAAGTTTTCTTGATTTCCATTAATAGTGTTGTATAGATTTCTGTATATAAGTCCTTTACATCTTTAGTTAAATTTATTCCTAGTTATTTGATTCTTTTAGTTATTATTGTAAATGGTATTTTTTCTTGATTTCCTCCTCAGATTGCTCATTATTGGTGTACAAAAATGCTACTGATTTTTTTAAATTATTTATTTGAACTTTTTATTCATATAATTTTAATGAACAGAGGGTTAAAGAATGCCCTTTATTTTTATAACAATTTTAAATACATTTCTTTAGACTATAACATATTAAGTAAACTCAACTATTTTATTACTTCACTTTTTTAAGGTGAAAGAACAACTTTTTTTGCAATAGTTTGAAATAAAAAGCTACTTTCTTGACACTTTTGGGGTAGGGAGGGGATGAGCAGTTGAAATGCTACTGATTTTTGAGCATTGATCTTACAGCCTGCAGCATTACTGAACAACTTTATAAGTTTTAGAATCTTTGTTGTAGATCTAGCCGGGATTTCTAGGTATAGGATCATGTGGTCTGCAAATAATGAATTTTCACTTCTTCTTTTCCAATCTGGATGCGTTTTATATCTTTTTCTTGCCTCAGTGCTCGAGCAAGTACTTCTAAGACAATGTTAAACAGGAGTGGTGATAGTGGGCATCCTTGTCTTTTTCCCGATCTCAGAGGGAAGGCTTTTAAGATTTCACCATTGAATATGATGTTAGCTTTGGGTTTTTCATATATACGCTTTATCATATTCAGAAAGTTTCCTTCTATTCCTATCTTTTGCAGTGTTTTTATCAGGAAAAAGAGCTGTATTTTGTCAAATGCTTTTTCTGCATCTATAGAGATGATCATGTGATTTTTTTCCTTCAATCTGTTTATGTGGTGTATTACATTGATTGATTTTCTTATATTGAACCATCCTTGCATACCCTGGATGAAACCCACTTGGTCCTGGTGTATAATTCTTTTGATATGTTGTTGAATGCGATTAGCAAGAATTTTGTTGAAGATTTTAGCACCTAGGTTCATTAGAGAAATTGGTCTGTAATTTTCTTTTCTGGTGGTATCTTTGTATTGTTTTGCTATTAAGGTAATGTTTGCATCATAGAATGAGTTAGGCAATATTCCTTCTACTTCTATTTTTTTGGAAGAGCTTGAGCAGAATTGGTGTTAGCTCTTTCCAGAATTTTTGGTAGAATTCAGCCGTGAAGCCATCTGGTTTTTGACTCTTCTTAGTTGGGAGCTTTTTGATGACCGAGTTTATGTCTTTACCTATAAATGGACTGTTGAGTTCATCAATTTTTGCTTTCATCAATGTAGGCTGTTTGTGCATTTCTAGAAACTTGTCCATTTCCTCAAAATTATCATTCTTGTTGGCATATAATTTTTCAAAGTATCTTCTTATGATACTCATTATTTCTGTGGGGTCAGTAGTGATACCCCTTGCTCAATCCTTATTTTGTGTATTTGCATCAATTCTCTCTTTTTCTTTGTTAGTCTGGCTAAGGATTTGACAATTTTATTGATATTCTCGAAGAACCGGCTTTTGGTTTTGTTTGTTGTTTCTAGTCCTTTCTTATTCTCTATTTCATTTAGTTCTGCTCTAAGCTTTGTATTTTCTTCTTTCTCTTTCACTTTGGTTTAGTTTATAGTTTATTTTTCAATTCCTCCAAGTGTGCAGTTAGGTCTTCAATTTTAGCGCTTTCTTCTTTTTTAATAATTGTGTTTATGGCTATGAATTTCCCTCTCAGGACTACTTTCACTGCATCCCTTAGGTTTTGATATATTTTGTTGTCATTTTCATTAGTTTCAAGGTAGTTACTGATTTCTTTTGAGATTTCCTCCTTGACCCACTATTTTTCTAAGACTGTATTGTTCAACTTCCATATCCTTGTGCCTAACCTGTTTCTCTGGCCCTTAGTGATTTTCAATTTCATTCCATTTGTCAGATAAATTATTTTGTATAATCTCAATATTTCTGAATTCATTTTGGGTTGTTCTGTGGCCTAGCATGTGGTTTATCTTGGAGTACAATCCATGTGCACTCGAGAAGAATGTAAATCCTGCTGAATTTGGTTGTAGTGTTCTGTATATGTCTATTAAGCAGGTCCTTTAATGTATTGTTGAGAGCCTTTGTTTCTTTATTGATTCTTTGTCTAGATGTTCTGTCTAATGATGATAATGGTATATTAAAGTCCCCTGCTATAATTGTATAGGCATTTATTTCTCCACTTAGTTTTTCTAGACTTTGCCTCATGTATTTTGAGGCACCCCGATTAGGTGCATAAATGTTTATGATTGTTTTCTCTTCTTGAGAGATTACCTCTTTTACTCATATAAAGTGTCCATCTTTGTCTCTTACAATAGTTTTGCATTTAAAGTCTATTTTGTCTGATATTAGAATAGTTACTCCTGCCCTTTTTTGGCTATTATTAGCTTGTAAAATTGTTTTCCAACCATTCACTTTCAGCCTTCTTGAATCCCTGGGTTGAAGGTGGGTTTCTTGTAGACAGCATATAGATGGATCATATTTCCTTATCCATTCTGCCAATCTGTGTCTCTTGATTGGTGAATTTAATCCTTTAACATTCAGTGTTATTACTAGTAATCAATTTGTTAATTCAGCAATTTTTTCTTTGGCTTAATTTATTACATATAGTGTTTTGTTTCTGTTTTTGTTTTTTTGATGTTTTTAAACTCTCCTCTAACTCTCTCTCCCTTGTTTTTCCTTCAACTTGTAGATCTTCCGTTACTATTTCTTGAAGTCCATGTTTCTTATTGACATACTCTCTTATTTTCTATTTATCGTGAATATTTTGAACTTTCCATCACTTTTGAATGCCAGTTTTGCTGGATAGAAAATTCATGGCTGGAAGTTTTTTTTCTTTTAGTACTTTGTCTATGTCATACCACTGTATTTCCTCCATAGTTTCCACTGAGAAATTCAGCACTTAATCTTATTGTGCTTCTCTTGTATGTGATGGTTCTCTTTTCTCTTGATTCTTTGAGTATTTTCTCTTTGTCTTGAGCATTGGATATTTTGACAAATATATGTCTTGGAGTTGGCCTGTTGAGATTTATACTGTTTGGGGTGCACTGTGCTTCCTGGATCTGCACATCCATGTCTCTCAATAGAGCTGTGAAGATTTTAGCCATTATTTCCTTCAACACTTCTTTTGTTCCCTTTCCCTTCTCTTCTGGTTCTGGGATGCCGATAATGTGTATGTTTGTGTGTTTTGTGTTGTTGGTTAATTCTCTGAGTCCCTGATGGATTTTTAAAAATCTTTTGTCTATCTATTCTACTGTTTGATTTCAGATGTATTGTCTTCCACATCACTAATTCTTCCTTCTGCCTGTTCAAATCTGCTGTTATGTGAATCCAACATCTTTTTGATTTCTTGGATTGTGCCATTGATCACCATTATATCTGTTATCTTTCTGTGTATGTTTATAATTTCTTCAGTATGTTCTTCCAGTGCCTTCTTTATATCCTTAATATCTTCCTTCGCTTCTTTAAGTTTGTCCTTGATATTTGTTTGGTAATCTTTGATTAGTTTTTTGATGATCTGCATCACTTCCTGATTTTTAGTTTGTTCATTGGACTGGTCCATGTTTCCCTGTTTCTCAGTGTGGTTTGTACTTTTTTGTTGCCCTCTAATCATCATTTTATCTTGATGTGATTATTCAGTTGATTAGCCTCTCTCTCTGCTCTATAGTTTTATTTAGCTGGTGGTTCTGCATGTGTGTCAAGTTTTCTCTTTGACCCTGTTTATTCTTATTTTATTTCCTTGCTTCTTTCCATGTTCCCTTGAAGGCAAAAGACTAGGGCCAGAGGAATTAAATGATGTGAGAAAGGAAGATGCATAATAGTAATATTGATAAAAAGTTTGAAGATGAGCCAAATAAGACTTAATGAAATGAATATTTAACTCATGTAGGCAGTGTAGAGTAATTGGAAAAAAAGTGGAGTACCTACAATGGACTGGGAGACCAAATAGAGAAATATATATATATTGTTAGAATGCTAGAATTATGAGGAGGGAGAGAAAGAGTAGAGATAGGGCTGAAAAGAAAAAGTTAATATTAATAAAAAAAGAAAACAAAATGGATAGAAAAGGAATTGACACCCTTAAGTTATGGACATATGAAAAAACATTGTATATAAAAGCCACAACAGAAAGCAGAAGGCAGAAAAATGAAAGAAGGAACAGATAACTTGGGAGACAAAATCAATATAGACCGAGAATGGGAAATCACTGAAGAAGTAGCACAGAAAAGAAGAGACAAGCTAGCAGCACCTAATTTGAAAAAATGAAAGAAAAAAGAAAGGGTAGAAGAAAGAGGTAAGAAAAGCAAGAGACAACAAATAAACAGAGCAAAACCAAACAACCATACAGGCAAGCAGTCAAACAAAGCTAAGGAGGATCAGTTTTTCTACTAGGGTCCTTGTGGTTCCTCTCAGCCTGCTTGTGCTTATCAATCGATTTCCCTGCAGGGTTCTATCTGCAGGTTTTGAAGCAGCTTTTATCTATTAAACTAAATCAAAAAGAAGAATTTATTTTCATTTTTTAAAGTGACTGTCTGTTTTATTTTTTGGCAAAATACAGGACCCAATACTAGTCCTCTTCTAAACCATCCCCCTCACCGAGTGGATCCTAACTAGGCTTGTGGAAACTAATCAAGCACTTCCCCCTTCCTGGACTCTCCAGCTGAGCTGAACCTCTGATGCTTGTCAGTGTAGAATGATAAAAATGGCTGACTCCGCCCATTCTGGAGCTGAGCCTCAGCATCACCAGGCTGCTGGGTAAATCAGGTTTCCTCAGCAGATTTGTCTCTTCTCCAGGCAGCCAAATCGATGGTAAAGAATCCCCTCTCTGCCTTCTGTCAGAACCCTCCCTCTCTTGGAGAGTGCTCCCTCTCCCTGGATTGGTGGGGTTTGGGGCTTATTCCTGGGCAGCTATGTAAATCAACTCCCTCAGCAGATTTACTTCTCCCCTCAGCCGGGTGTTGATTAAATCCATCTGTTTTGTTTGCCCAAGCTGCAAGGGGTTCCAGGCAGCCAAATCCACAGAAAGGAAAGCTCTCTCACCCCTTGCCAGAGCCCTCCCACTCCCTGTCACCCGATTGCTGTGCTGAGGGGCATGGCTCAAACTCGCTTTTTTCCCCCTAAATGTGGTTCACAGCCATCTGTGTTAACCACCACATGCAGGCTAAAAACTCATGAATCTCTACCGATCATTCCATGCCATCAGTCTGTGCAGATAGATGTCCCAAGCTTTTCACTCCATGTGCCCACAGCACAGACCCCTGGGCAGGACCCTGTCCACAATCCTACATCTTCAGGGAGCTCTCATCAAGTGCCCTTCTCAACCAATGCCATCTTCATTCTCTCTACTCTCATAATATCTTCTTATGTTACTTTTTATTCCTGTGCAGTCACTTATAACTTCCTCCATTTCATTTCTGATTTTATTGATTTGAATCTTCTCTTTTTTTCTTTGTTAGTCTTGCTAAAGATTTTTCAATTTTACTGTTCTTCTCAAAGAACCAGCTTTTGGTTTGGCTGATTTTCTCTATTGTTTTATTTGTACTGAATTTCTTTTTTTTCTGCTCTAATCTTTATTATTTCTTTCCTTCTGCTTTGATAATTGTTGCTGTTTTTTTTTTTTTTTTTTTTTTTTTCTGGTTAATCCAGTTGTTCAGTTAGATCTTTGATTTTAGCTTTTCTTTTTTAATATAGGAGTTAAGGGCTATAAATTTCCCTCTCAAGACTGTCTTTGCTGTATCTCATAAGTTTTTGTTTTTTCTTTTTTTTTTCAGGTGAGAGTGTGAACACAGTCCCCCACTACCACAAAATATGCAATTGAGTTTCCTGCATTTGGGGAAATCGCAGGCGTCAGCACATCCGGAGTGCAATGGATAAGGCTCACCCTGGGAAAACCACTTTTGTGATCATAGTATCTCCCCTGCCAGGTAAGTAAATCTCATAAGTTTTGATAAGTTGTGTTCTCATGTTCATACATGGCAATATATTTACCAATTTCACTTGCAATTTCTTCTTTGATCCATGCATAAAGATTGTGTTCTTTAGCCTTCACATGCTTGTTAATTTCCCCCTTTTCCATCTATTATGTGTTCCAGCTTCTTTCCATTATGATCTGAGAAATTGCTTTGAATAATTTCACTCTTTTTATATTTATGGAGTCCTGCCTTGTGATATACAATGTGGTCTATCCTGGAGAAAGGTCCATAAGTTCTTGAGAAGAATGTATAAACCGATTTGGGATGTAGAATTCTGTATATGTCTGTTAGGTCTACCTCATTTATATTTTTTAATTTCTCTGTTCCCTTGTTGATTTTCTGTCTAGTTGTTCTATCTAATGATGTTAAGGGTGTCTTGAAGTCTCTGACTATTGTTGTAGAGATATTTATTTCTCCCTTCTGTTTTACCAGAGTTTGCCTCATGTATTTTGGGGCACCCTGGTAAGGTGCATAGATATTTATGATTGTTACTTCTTCCTGATGGATTTTTCCTTTTATTAATATAAAATGGCCTTCTGTATCTCATACCTTTTTAGAATTAAAGTCTGTTTTGTCATATAGTATTATAGCTACCCATGCTCTTTTTAGGTGTCCATTTATGTGTCTGTGACTCACAGTCCATTGGTATATCTGGATCAAAGATGAGGCTCTTGTAGGCAGAATATGGTTAGCTCATGTTTTTTTTTTTTTTTTTTTTAAATCCATTTTGTCAGCCTATATCTTTGATTGTAGACTTTCACATTCAATGATATTACTGTAAATGCATTATTTACTTCCACCATTTTATTCTTTGATTTTTGTATGCCAAGTCTTATTTTTGTCTGTCTTTTTACTCTTTTTTAATACTTTCTGATATTCTTGCCTTAAACACTCTCCTCCAAGCCTCCCATTCCTTTTTATTTCAGATTGTATAACTCCATTTACTACTTCCTACAAAGGTGGATTTTTAAAAGAGGTCTCTTACTTTTTGTTTGTGAAAATTTTAAATTCACCTTTGTATTTGAACAATGCTTTTATTGGATAAACAATTCTTTGCTGACAAGTTTTTTCTTTCTGTATTCTAATTATATCATATCACTGTCTTCTTTTCTCCATGACTTCAGATGAGAAATCCACACTAAATCTTACTGGGCATTCCTTGTATGGGGTGGTTTCCTTCCCCCTGCTGCTTTCAGAATTTTCTCTTTCTCTTTGACATAGTATCTTGTACTATGTATCTTGACATAGTATCTCTTTGACATTTGACATTCTGAGCAGTAAGTGTCATGGAGTAGGTCTATTAGTATTTATTCTGATTGGGGTATTCTGCACTTCTTGGACATGGAAATTAATTTCTTTCATAAGCATTGGGAAATTTTCAGCTATTATTTCCTTAAATCCTCTTTCTTTCCCCTTTCCCTTCTTTTCTCCTTCCATAAATCCCATGACATATATGTTGTTGAAATTCATGATATTATTCAGCTCATTTTTTTTTTTGTCTCTTTGTTCTTCCATCACATACAAAGGATGTATGAATGCAGAAATTGACCCTCACATCTACATTCAAGCAATTTTTCACAAGGCTGGTCCTAGCTGGACTAAAACAATCTATTCAAGAAATGGTGCTGGGAGAACTGGATAACTATATCCAAAAGGAATAAAGAAGACTCCTGTCCCACACCATATATAAAAATTAACTCAAAATGTATCAAGAAATTAAATATAAAAACAACATCCAGAAAACTCTTAGAAGACAATGTTAGAAAACATCTTCAAGATCTTGTGGTAAGCAGTAGTTTCTTAAACCTTACTCCCAAAGCACAAGCAACAAAACAAAAAATAGAGAAATGGAACCTCATCAAAATTCAACACTTTTGTACCTCAAAGGACTTTGTCAATAGGGTGAAAAGGCATCTGACTCAATGGAAGAAAATATTTGGCAATCACACACCTGATAAGCATTTAATATCCATGATATATAAAGAGATCATACAACTCAACAATAAAAAACAAAGTATTTGATTTAAAAATGGGCAAAAGCCTTGAAAAGACAACTATCCAAAGAAGAAATTCAAATGGAAAGAAACACATGAGGTGATGTTCAGCATCATTGGGAATTGGAGAAATGCAGATTGAAACTCCAATTCACTAGGTAATTTTTAATGAAGTCTCTTAGTTTCTGTTTATGGTAGCTGGAAAATGTGATTACTAAAAATTTCCTCACTTAAGGAGGTCTGAAATTTCTAGTACACTAATTGAGCTGATTTTCTATTAATCTAATTTTAGAAATTTACTCCTTGTTCTTCCTTCCCTGAAGGATACTAACCAGACCTTTCCAATTTTGCTTACAGAAATAAGATAATGTCTCAAAGAAAAACAGACAGAATAGTGTCAGCAATATAACCCAGTAGATTGGTGGCTTTCCTCAGAAACAAAAAAGCTTGATATCTTTGAACAATCAGCTAATAAAGGACTCATGAAGACCTTGCTAAACTGTGACTAAGTAGCTGATGAAAACAAGGACACATTTGATGTGCTTGAGACAACAAAGACTAAGAAATTGCACATAACCTCCTCACAAAACTGGCATCATGTTTTTCTCCCCCCTACCCCTCTCCTTTGCCTATAAAAATCCTAGCTCCCATTCTTGCTTTGTACTGATTTGTGGAAGATTTCCCCAGTTCCTTGTTTGTGCACTTGCAATAAATTACCTTCTATCTGAGAGAGGTTTTTCTCCTTTGTGGTGCTGGATTAGTTGGGCCCTTCTTTTGGAGATAGCCCTGTTTATGTTTATATTTATTTGTGAATATTTTTAACTCATCTTCAAATTTTGGACAATTTTGCTGGATAGAAAATTCTCAGATGGCAGTTTTTCTCTTTCTGTATCCTAATCATATCATAACATTGTTTTCTTGCCTTTCTTCTATGTTTTCTGATGAGAAATCCACACTGTCTTACTGAGCATCTTTTGTATGTGATGGTTTGCTTCTCTATTGCTGTTCTCAGAATTTTCTCTCTAGCTTTAGTGTTTAACACTTTGAGTAGTGTGTGTCTCACAGTAGTTCTATTCAGGTTTATTCTGATTGGGTTATGTTGTAGTTTTTGGATATATAAATTAATTTCTTTCATGAGAGTTGAGAAATATTCAGCCATTATTTCTTCAAACTCTCTGCCTTTTTTCCTTCTCTTCTCCTTCTGGAGCTTCCATGTTATATATGACATTATGCTTCATGTTGTTTTTAAACTACCTGATTCTTTGCTCAACTTTTTCCATTATCTTCTCTATCCATTCTTCTCTCTCTTCAATTTAAGTTGTTTTGTCGTATGCATCACTTATTCTTTCTTTTATGATTTAGAGTCTTCTGTTTTGTTCCTCCAAGCTGTTTTTTAATCTCATCTACTGTGTCTTTCATTCCCATAAGATCTGTTATTTTTTCTATGCTAGTTTTCAAATTCTTCTTGTGTTTGCTCACTTTCTTCTTGATGTCCATTATCTCTTTAGCTATATTGTATTTCAACTCTTTGATTTGATTTAGGAGATTTGTTTGAGCCTTGTGATTAGTTGTCTCAAGTCATGTGTCTCATCTGGTGCTCTGATATATTCTTTTTGCTTGGGCCATATCTTCCATCTTCTAAGTATGGTTTGTTATTTTTTGCTGATATCTAGTCATCGGTGAGTTTACTCTGGTGCACAATTTCTCATTCAGCTTAGGGATTTAGTGGTGGGAGACTGTGTTTACTGCCCTTCTTTTATTCTTAGTTCAACATGTTCTAGCTCTTTAGGATTATCACTCTTTAAGTGCTCAAAACTGTACCATGTGGACCCAGTAATGGTTGTAGTCCCACACAAAAGTCCATAGGGAAGGAGGTTGTAAAGTTCAGAAAAAGCACTTCCTTGGCCTGTCAGCAGATTTTCTCATTGACAGTCCTCTCTTTTCAAACCCTGGTCAGAATGTGTTCACTGCAACACTAACCAAAACAATGTGAAAGTCCTTCCTCAAGTCTATTCAGAACCTCACAAATCACACTTTCCTAGAGGCTCTTCTCCAATTGTTGCTCGCAGCCCTGCCCCTTTTTCTGGGTGGGAATTAATCAATCACCTTTGTGTCCTCATCAACCAGTCCCAGTAAGTAAGGAGGGCATTTGTGAGAATTGGATCTTTTTCATCCCATGCTGGCTTCCAGGACAAACTTGCACAACCCCATCAGCATGGAAGGGCTTGTGGGACACTGAAGACCAAATTTGTTGACCAAAAGCTGAATCAGCCTTAGACTTCATCCCTCTCTCCCTTTTCCTAATGAGGTAGAACTCTGTGGTCCCCTCTGTTCATAGCTGTCAGCCAGAGGCATGATAATTCAAAGCTGTCTGCTCCAATAGTGGGTGTATTTACACTAGCAGCTGTAGCTGTAGCTTTCACTCACAGGTTTCCCACCAATATCCTTTTCCATTGCCATTCTCTCTTCTGTGTTGTGTCCAGCCTACCCCTTGTGCCCTAAACCTTTAAAAAAAATTTTCAGGCTATTTCTGTCTATTGTCTAACTATCTTTTGGGAGAGAAGTGATTTCTGTTTCTCTCTAATCCGCCATCTTCCTGGAAGTTCTAGAAGTGTTCATTTTTTATGCAGTCCAACTTATTCTTTTTCTTTAATGGAGTTTTCTTTTAATCTAAAATGTCATTGTTGAAGTCAAGATCACCTAGATTTTCTTCTATATTATAATCTAGATTTGACAGTTTTGTATTTTAAATTAGGTACAGAACCTATATTGAATAAATTTTTTTTGTGAGAAATTAAAATTGTTTCTAGACTGATTTTCCTGATAATTATGTTGAATTGTTCTAACAGCATTCATTGAAAATACTGTCTTTTCAACAATGAATTTCTTTGCTCATTGTCAAAGATCAGTTAAATACTTTTGTGTGGGCATATTTTGGGGCTCTCTATTCTCTACTATTGATATATTTTCTTTACTCTGTCATAAAAACTAGATTTATAGTAAGTCTTGACATCAGGTAGTATCAGTCTTCTGACTTTCTTCTTCATCATTGTGTTAGAAATTCTGGGTATTATATAATTGCATATACTCTTTCGGATCAGTTTGTTAACATTCACAAAATAACTTGTGGGAATTTTTATTAAATGTCATTGAATCTATAGATCAAGTGGGAAAGAAGTGACATATTAATTATATTAATTCTTCCAAATCATGAATGGGATATATCTTCACTTATTTAGATTTTCTCTGATTTCTTTCCTCAAAGTTTTGTAGTTTCCTTCACATTAGGCCTTGTATATATTTTTAATGCCTGTATGTATTTTTTGGTGCTTATGTAAATGGCATTAAGGTTTTAATTTCATATTCCATTTGTCCATTGTTGGTATACAAGAAATCAACTGAATTTTGCTTATTAATTTTGTATCCTGTAACCTTGCTAGAAACTCTGATTAGTTTCTGGAGGTTTCGTTAATTATTTGGGGTTTTCTACATTGACTATTGTATCACCTGTGAACAAAGACAGTTTTATTTTTCCCTTCCTAATCTGTATACGATTTGTTTCATTTTCTTTTCTTTTTATATTGGTAAGATTTCCATACAATATTGAATAAGTGTGTTGAGAGGGGCCACCGTTGTCTTGTTCTTGGTCTCAGGGTGAAAACATCTACTTTTTTCCCCAATAAGTATGATGTTATTTCTAGATTATCTGTAGATGTTTATAATCAAGTTGAGGAATTTCCATTCTATTCATAGTGTGCTGATTGTGTTCAATCCTAGTGTTCAATTGTGTCAAATGCTGTCTCTGCTTCTATAGATGATCATATGATTGTTCGTCTTTAGCTCATTGATGCATTAGATTGCACTAATTCATTTTTGAATAATGAGTCACTTCATTATCTGGAATAAATGTCATTAGTTGTGGTGTATAATTGTATTTAAATATTTTTGGATTATACGTGTAAATATTTTGTTGAGGATTTGCATCTCTGCTCATGGGAAATATCTGTAATTTTCCTGTTTAATAATATCTGTATTTTTCATATCATAGAATGATTTAGGAAGTTTTCAATCTGTTTCCTTTTATGGAGGGGATTGTAAGGATTGGGATTATTGCTTCTTTAATTGTTTGGTAGAATTCACCAGGGTAATCATTGGACATGGTGCATTCTCTTTTGAGAAGGTATTAATTGTTGATTTAGTTTCTTTAATAGATTTACACCAATTCAGATTAACTACTTCTCCTTTTACTAGTGTAATGGTTAAGTTGATGTATCAACTTGGCTGCATTATATTGCCCAATTGTATGGTCAAGTAAGCTCTGACCTGATTGTGATTGTGACCCATTAAAAATGGGTGAATAATTAAATAGATATTTTTCCAAAGAAGATATACAAATGGACAGTAAGCTTATGAAAAGATGTTCAATATCATTTACCATTAAGATAATGCAAATCAAAACCATGATGAGATGTCATTTAACTCCCACTAAGATGGCTACTATTTAAGGAAATAAGAAAGGGAACTAACAAGAATTCATTAGAGAGGATGTGGAGAAATTGGAACTCTAGTGCATTGTTGGTGAGAATATAAAATGGTGCATCACTGGAAAACAGCAATATGACAGTTCCTAAAAAGAATTAAATAGCAAATTACCATATTATGCAGTCTTCTTACTTCTAGAAACATACCAAAAGACAGGAAAAACAGGGTCTAGAACAGACAATTACACCAATGTTTATAACAGTATTATTTACAATAGCAAAAATATGGAAATAACCAAGTGTACATCAACAAATGAATGGATATATGAAATGTAGTATATATACACAATGTGATATTATTTGACTATAAAAAAGAAAGAAGTTCTGAGACATCCTGAACCATGGAAGAACCTTAAAAATAGTATGTTCAATGAAATAAGCAAGATACAAAAGGAAAAATATTGCATGATGCTACTCATTAGAAATGTCTAGCAATAGCAAATCCAGACAGAAAATAAGTTACAGGTTATCAGAGGGTGGGAAGAGAAAAAAGGCAGAGTATAGGCTTGGTGGGTATAGAATCTATGTAAATAAAATTAATAAAAATTTTGGATTAGAGATAGGGTTAGGGTTAAAATCAATGTTCAGTTTAATGTTAGCACTTGGGTTAGGTGTGGATTGTAGTTAGGATGAGACTGTGTTAGTGTTGGGGTAAATCTTAAGTTTAGAGTTAAGCTTAGGTTGTCATTGTCATTAGAGTTAGATTTAAAGACAGGATTAAAGTTTATTGTAGACATTTGGTTATGGGAATGGTGTGATGGAGTTAAGGTTCAATTTAGGGTTAGTGTTAGATTTGCTTATGGTTAGGATTATGAAAAGGTTTTGTTAGGATTAGGTTTAGTCTAAACTTTGTGTTTTTGTTAGGGTCATGGTTAGATTTAAGATTCTGCTTAAGGTTAGGCTTAGATTTGGATTACTTTTTGATTTAGGGTTAGGACTGGAATTAGGAGGTGGATTAGGGCTATACTTTGGTTTAGAGTTAATGTTATGGTTTGATTAGGGGTTACCAGTAGGTGGGGCTGTATGTTAGGATAAGGGTTTAAGCTATGTTTGGTGTTAGTATTGGTGTTAATGGTTATGTTTAGGGTGAGAATTATGCCTATAATTAGTGTTAAGTTTGGGGTTAAGTTTAGCAATAAGATTAATCTTAGGGTTACAGGTAATGTTAAGGTCAGAATTTGGTATATCATTTGGGGTTGTTTATGGGTTAGGTTCATGTTAGAGTTAGGATTTTGGAAAGTATATGGTAGGGGTTAAGTTTAAGGTTAAGGACAATATTATTGTTTGGTTAGAGTAAGGTTAACGTAAATCTAAATTGGGCATTGGCTTCAAAGGAGGAGGCTGCTAACATTTTTTCCTTCATGATTTTAAAATTTTTTAACATTTTTAAACTTTTTAAAATTGACATTTATCATACATACATGATAAACAATAAGTGTATAGTAAAATTGTGAACTTACAAAACAAACATTCATATCATCATACAAGGCTCCCATACATCACCCTACCACTGATACCTTGCATTGTTGTGAAACAATTGTTACAAACTTGAAAGAGCATCATCAAAACATTACTACTATCTACAGCCAATATCTTATATTTGGTGTATTTCTTCACCAAACCACCTGGTTATTGACATCCTGTATTAGTATTATATACTTGTTATTGTTCATTAGAGAATGATCTCATAATTGTTCTGTTAACCACAGTCCATCCTCCACCACAGGATCCACTGTGTTATACACTCCCATGCTTTGTACAATTCATTCTAAGTACACACTCGGTGGCTCTCATATTCATCAGAGTTGTGCTGTCATCATCTCAGTCAATTTTAGAACATTTTCATTGTTCCAAAAGGAAAAATCCCATAACACCTTATAAACTTCTAATGTTGTCTCTTAGAGTTGATATAATATATCCTTTGCCATTTTTTCAAAAATTTATAATTTTACTGTTTATTACAATACATATGTTACATTACCTGTAATTTTCCCATGTACCACCATATTCTTAACACTTTGTAAAAGATGAACATTTTTATACTATTAACTACTATCTTCATCTACCACAAAAATCACTCTGTTTTACAGTCCCTAGATTATTCTTTAGCTTCCTTTCAATTGATATATTACATCCACAGACTACCCCTTTCAGGCACAATTACATTTATGAATTAGCAGTGTAGTTATTCTCATTATAATGTATTACCATCAACTGTATTCATTTCCACACATTTACAATAAACCTTATTAAAAATTCTACACACATTAAGCATCAGCTCCCATTTTCAACTCACATTCTATGTCCTAGTAACATACACTCTAGAGTTTACCTCCATGAATTTACTCATAATTTTAATTCATATATTGAGAAAATACACTATTTGTCCTTTTGTGTCTGCCTTATTTCACCCTATATAATGTCCTCAAGATTCATGTTGTCATATTCATCCTGATTTCATTTCTTCTTACACCTGAATAGTATTCCATTATATAAATATACCACATTTTGTTTATCCACTCATCAGTTGATGAACACTTGAGTTGTTTCCATATTTTTGCAATTGTGAGTAATGTTGCTATAAACATCAGTGTGCAAATGTCAGTTTGTGTCCCTGTTTTCCATTCTTCTGAATACATTCCTAGTAACAGGATTGCTGGATTATATGGCAGTTTTATATTTGGTTTCTTAAGGAATTTCAAATCTGTCTTCTACAAAGTCTCACCCTTCTACAATCCAACCAACAGTGAAGGAGTGTTCTTATTTCTTCACATCCTCTTCAGCACTTATAGCTTTCTGCTTTTGTAATAATAGCCATTCTATAAGGTGTGAGATGATATCTCAGTGTAATTTTGATCAGCACTCCCTTAATAGTTAATGATGTTGAACATTTCTTTCATGAGTATTTTGGCCATTTCTATTTCCTTTTTGGAGAAATATCTAGTCAAGTCTTTAGCCCATTTTTAAATTGGGTTCTGTGTCCTTTTATTGTTGGGTTGTAGTATCTTTTTATATAACATGGATATCAAACACTTTCTGGATATGTGGTTTCCAAATATTTTCTTCCGTTGAGAAGGCTGCATTTTCATCATCTTGACAAAGTCCTTTGATGCACAAAATTGTTTAAGTTTGAGTAGGTCCCTTTAATTTATTTTTTTATTTTGTTTTTCATGCTTTGGGTGTAAGGTTTAAGAAACCACCAATTACCACAAGGGTTTGAGTAGCCCATCCCTATACCAGAAGAGAAATAAGAGAACCATGAAGCGAAGCAGGGTGGTGCTCCTGACATGCACCAGAGTTTGAGGGTCACACATCCCCCTTACCTGTGGAGAATACAAGCTCTTGAAGGCCTGGTGGTAAGAAGGAGGAGGTTGTAAATGCCTGAAATAATCATTTCTTTGTGTACAATTCATGTCTTATTTAAAATTTAATTGCCATTAAAAAGTTTACTAGATTTTTCTGAAATTAAAACATTTCAGCCATGGTCAAAAAGGAAAAATATGCTGGAGAGGATATTATTCAAACTTTAATTGAATATGGTAGGATGATATCCAGAATTGCTTTACCCAAAATAGGGAGTTCAGGTTGGGATATTGGGGATCTACAGAAGTGAAGCACTTCAAGAGTCAGGCTGCCCTGAGAACTTACATCTGAATCAGGGTAATACCATGCCCAGGAAGGATTCAGTCTGCCTCATCAGTGAATCAAAAAAGGCCTCTAGGTGTCTGTGGGCAGTTTCCATCTTCTCAGGTTTCTCCTCTGGTGGACTCATGGCTGTTGACATCTCTAGTCTAGGTTCTTAAAATAAGGTTTAAAAAGAGAAGTTTTTGAGGTCTGTGTGGCTGGCTTCAAGGGACAGTATTTGGTAACCTACTCATCAATTTCTTCTGTTTTTAAAAACTGCTATGTCAATTCAAAGAAATGATGGTTAATTTCTTAGAAAAGCACTTGCCAAAAAAAAAAAAAAAAAAAAAAAGCCAATGAACCAGTACTGAATTTTGTGTTAATAATGTTCCCCAGAACTTTTTTGAAAGCCATTAATTAGCACTAATTGTTTTCCTGTCAATTCTCTGAGAATTTCTGCATATAGGATCATGTCTTCTGTGAATAGAGATAGTTTTACTCCTTCCTTTCGAATTTGGATGTTTTATTTCTTTTACTTTTCTAATTTCTCTTGTTAGAACATCTTGTACAATGTTGAACAGTTCTGGTGAAAGCAGACATTGTTGTTCTGTACCCAAAATTAGGGGAAACTTTCAGTCTTTCAACATTGACATCAATTAATATTGCGTGATTTTCTTGTACTGAATCATCAATGTATCTCTGGGAAAAATCCTTTTTGGTCATGGTGAATAATACTATCAATATCCTGGTAAATTCAGTTTGCCAGTATTTTGTTGTGTTTTGTGTTTTTTTTTTTTTTTTTTTCCATAAGGGTAATTGGTCTCAAATTTTCTTTTCCTATTCTATCTTTACCTGACTTTAGTAACAGGTAAAGCTAGCCTTATAGAATAAGTTAGGGGTTGCTTTCTCCTCTTCATATTTTTGGAAGAATTTGAGAAGAGTTGGTAATTCTTCTTTGAATATTTAGTAGAATTAATCAATGAAGCAATCTGGTCTTGGGCATTGGTTTTTGACCATTGAATCAATCTATTTACTTATTATAGGTCTGTTGAGATTTTCTATTTTTCTTGAGTCACATTGAGGTATGTGTGTTTCTAGAAATATGTCCATTTCACCTAGATTATCTAATTTGTTGGCATATAATTGTTCATAATATTATTTTATAACCCTTTTTATTTCTGTAAGAGCAATAATAGTGTCTCCAATGTGAATTTTGGTTTTAGTTATTTGTATCAGAGATTAAGAAAACCAATCTTATTTTCCAGAATATCCCTCCTGACAAAGTTACAATGGTTTCTAATAACTCATTTCTTTATTCTTCTCAATTATACTTTTAAAATACTCCCATTATATATACAAGTATGCTTCTTCAAGTTTCATAATTTATTAACTTCTTTCATTTATTCATTCATTTGGCACAAATGGCTGAGTTTTTACGATAGATGAGACTTTAGGTGAAATATTAAGGATGTATTGATTAGCAAATCAGTAATGGTGGTGACAAAGTCTGTTTTTCTTTTCCTAGATCAAGCTTCCAGCCTTAGTCCTTATATACCACTACCTGCTCCCTTCCCTCTCCTGACTACCTTGAAACCAATCTTGCAGCTTTATGACTGCAGAGAAAAACAACTGTTCCTGAAGGGAAGAAAAGGTAAAAAGACAACTTCAGATCCTAGTTATTCTAAATATCAAATTTGCTCTGACATCTCCCTTTTCTCTTCCTTTCTCTCCTGCTATCCAAGAGCCTGAGAGGTTCCTAACTGGGTAATTCCTTATATTCCTCCTCACTCCTAGTCCTTATAGATACCAGATGGCCTAATTACTGCAAAAGAAAACTTTCCAAATGAAGTGGTGCTAATCTCAACCTCAGAAAATCCCTCACCCCTTTCTGTCGAAGCAAACCTTCCTAAGTCCAACCGCAGTGAATACCTCATCCATCCCAGTGATCAACTCCCCTTACTATCTTTCAGGGCTTTTTCCTCTAAACTTAATAGCTTGCTGTCTGTTTCAGTAAAGGTGAGTTCTACTCTCTCTCCCCTGCTGTAGCAGCCCCTGGAAAAAATTCATTCTTGGCTGTTTAATATTATCTGGTGCAGTTTTTGTCTTTGACAGCCCCTATTTTTTTTATTATTTGATTGCACAAATAAACATCTCACATTGTGATAAGATTTATGAAGAACATTAAATCATACTATAAAAAGGGTAGAAGTATCCTAGTTAGGGATACTAATTTAGGATTCAGGGATTAGGGAATGCCTTTCTGGAGTAATGAGGGCTGGTATAAGTGGTAGAAGGAAATCTGTATACTTGTTTCATCTTTTGATGACTAAAATGATAGGATTTGATTCACAAATGTGTGGATGGAGAGAGATGGAAGGTAATATAAATCTTTCTCTCAGAAACTGTTGGAATGTTTTCTCTCATATAGTTTTACAAAAACACCTCTATTAGTCTATATATGTAATTATGTGAGTAAGTATTTGATGCTTACATGCAGATATTTCCTTACCTGGCAGAGAATCATAGGAATATTGACTACTTTTGCCTCTGTGGCATTCAATGCTACCTGTTCTTTCACATCTCTCCCACCCCTATGGCCCAGGAGAGAGCAGTTAAGACCCTGTGAGGAATAGTGTAGTTTTGTTTTCTGCAAGGGAAAAATCTCTGTACTATGCTCAAACAAGGATCAGGTAGAAATGCCACTTCTGCAGGTCCAAAATGTTTAGAAGAAATCTTGTGTTTCAAGTATTTTTAAGAACATTAATGCATATGCCTTTTTCTATGATCCCAGAATCTCATTTATTCCAAAATAAGGCCATGCCTTTGACAAGACCCATTTGTGGGGTTGAGGATTCTGCCTTCACTGGTATTTTACTCCCTTCTCATTTAAGCTGAGTCTGTTCTTCAGGTTGTCTGCTGTCTGGCTTCAGGAGATGAGAGTCTCATTATATACTGCCAAGAAGGTCCTGTTGCTTTTACACTCATTCTTAAATTAGTGATTAATCACACTTGGTCTTTTATTTTCTTTATTTTCAATGCATTTATAATAGCTAGCAAAAGCCATCCCATTGTCCTAAAATCACTACTTCCCTGACCTTCTGAGATACCTGAAATCTTGCACCCTGCTTTCTATCCTCTTCCAGTACACCAGGGGTATTGTTTTTTTTTTGTTGTTGTTGTTGTTTGTTTGTTTGTATTTTTAATACAAAAATCTAGGGATTCCCATATGCCCCACCTCCCACCCCTCCCACAACCTTCCGCATAAACATCTTTCATTCGTGTGATACATTTAATTGCAATTGATAAACACATCTGGTTTTTAACAATTTTGCTACTACTGGGCCAGGGACCATTGGTTCTGGACCTACTAATAGTGAGAAGGTAATCCTTCCCAGCCAGTGGCAAATGATTCAGCTCCAAGATCACATTTTAGACTTTTTCATAAAATGATCCTGCTTCTTTGCAAACTTTGTAGATCAGATTCCCTGGGACTCTCATAATCTGAGGTATGGCTGTAGGGGTTTATTGGGGGGGACTTTCAGGAAGGGTCAGAGAGGAAACCAGATTGGGGAAAAAAGTTGAATTGCAGGTCACTTGTGACAGTGGACTCAGTTGATCTTACAGAAATTGTGATGGTTAACTTTCATGTATCAACTTGACTAGGTTATGGTGTCCATTTATTTAGTCAAGAAAGCACTGGCTTGACTGGTTTTGGGAGGTTATTTTGTGGATTTAAACAATTAGTTTATTGCATCTATAGCTGATTTCATCTACAATGAAAAAAACAGAATGCTTTCGGAATGAGAAAAATCTCATCCAATCAGTTGAAGGTCTTAAAAGGAGAAGTGATGATTTTGACAGCCAAGGAAAAGAATTTATATGTCTACTTCAGCCCACCAGATTCTCCTGGGGGATTCAACATCACCTTCATCAGAGTTTTCTCCTCTTGGTTCTTTTTCTTAGGAGAACACTAATATGGGGAGCTCTGGAGCCAACATGGTCCTTCAAAGATGACCTGAATTGAGAAACAGGGATGTGTTTTCTACCTTTGCATCACCTGGTTACTAGAAGTGTGCTGTCCCTAGGGAGTGGGTGAAATTTTGGGCCTCCTTTACCCAAAATACCTAGTGGCCGCCAAGAGCCATCCCAATCTCTAGAATGGCTCTCTTTTACCTCCCCAAGGCAATTACTGTGGAGGGAATCAACTGTGAGCTGATACTTCCAGAATCTGGAGGAATGAGTGCATTGGTCAAGAATCCACTACAGATAGCTTGTCCAGGGGCAACTGGAACTGATAGCCCAAAACATGAGATTTTCAGAGCTAAAAATGGAACTGTCCAAATCAAACCAGTATTTTGTTACCTTGGAAGCTCTGACCTTAACATACTATAGGGAGTTACAAATTTCCCAAGTACAATTTTATTGCTAATGTTGAATATATATCAGTAGAATGTGTATCACTTGTTAAGATGCTGACCACTGGGTGAACATTCAAAGAACTTAAATGTTCTAAAGGCTACTAGAATATTTTTACTCTTCAGCAGGTGAGTCATTGAACAGGAATTTTAATATCTCTTAAGTCATGACCCCAACAAGAAAAAGAGAACTATCTCAAATAAGACCAGTGCAAAGAAAGTAAAGAATGATATCAAGTATCAAACATCATAGAAACAAGGTTGTCTAGCAAGAGCAGCAGAATCACCTGAGGACCTTAGCAAGTATAAAGTCCCATTAGCAGAAATGCTGATTTGGTATGTCTGGGTGGGGCCGGAAACCACTGGGAGCTGGCTTTTTGACAGGGTCCATAAGGGATTATTATGCAAGTGACATCAGACCACACTATGGAAGACACTGCAATGTTTCTATCATCCACTTTTTCTTTTAATCCATTAAATATCACCAATTATGAATTTGAATTTCTAGCTATCCTGATTACCTGGTAAATTATAGAAAACCCAGTTTAATTTGGGCTTTCCATAAGAAATAAATATTTTTTAAAACTATGTCCCATGGGAACATAAAATAATATAAAAATAATATAAATCATAGCATAATTTTATCAACTACTATAATAATGATATTTTAATTATATTATAAAAGAATATATGAAATTTTACTATAGTAAATTATAATATTTTAAATATAATATTACAAAATAAATTAGCCATTGTTTATTTGAAATTCAAATTTAACTGGGCATCCTCTATTTTTACTTGCTAAATTTGGCTATCTTGCTATCAAGGGAATTTTCAATCATATGGAAAAAATAGAAAGAATAGCAGAATAAACCCATATGTCACCATCACACTTTATGGAGAATTATCAATATTTTGGACCAATAACATTCAATTTAAGTGTTTTCCTATCATGCCCCATACTTTGGGGGAAATAGAAAAAAAAATGTATTGTTCCCTTAGCTTATCACCACCTTTGGGGAGTAAGGTAAACACTCACGAAAAAACTAGTGAAGAATTACATGTCAAAGTCTGTGATGCTGCCTACATGTTTTACAGGAGTTCCCAGAAGGAAGAGTCAATTTTGAGTTGGGTGATCTTGGATGAGTTGAGGCAGGAGTGGAGATTGTATTAGGTCTGGTAAAACCTATATAACAAAAGAAGAAATGATCAGGCTTTCCAGATAGAATAACCATCATAGCTAGGTTTGATTCAGTCTGGATCTATAAAAGTCTCTCCTTTTGAAAGAACTCACCCCTTATGTTTCAAATTACATTTTTTTTAAATTTATTTTTAAATAAATTTTGCAATCCTCAGGGTTTAAAGCAGTGTCCCTCACCTGACCAGTGTTCATCAAGCATTTCTATATATTGTATAATCAGGACAGGTGAGCTCTTGAACTAGTAAGTCTGATGGTTTTTCAACCTTATGATATCATTGGAACATTAATATTTCCTTGATTGAAAGTAGTCCTGGAGTGAAAAATAATTGATAAAAGAAAAATATTCTATTCAGTTAGCCACGTTTAAACTAATACTTGTGAAAAGACATGAGTACTTGAATCTATATGTGTATGTCAAATAATTAAGAAAAATAAAGGGTTATGAATACATCAATGCTTAAACTGCATTGAACATTTAAAATGGTCTATTTTTCTAAGTGAGTGGCAGTAACAGAAAATATAGAGTATTATGCATTCACTTTTTCATTCCTCTCAATTATAATTGCAACTTGAAGTACTAAGGATAAAAACGTGAAAAAGTATCTTTTCATAGGAGATACTTTATCATAGGATACAGATCAAGAAACATCAAATGAACAGTATATATACAGATACCCCACTCATGCTCACCTCTTCACACTCCCAAGGATAACAATTATCTTGATTTATATTGTACAGAATAGTTTTGTCTGGTTTTGTACTTTATTTATATAGTGTCATGTAGTGTGCACTCAAGTAGTGATGATTTTTAATAACTCTTTTTATTGCTCATGTCATATACAATGAGGATAAAAATTGGGAAATACTCATCTGCCCCATCCCCCAACATGCAACCACACTCTGTCCCTTTACCATAGATTATGTCCATATGGGTGATGGCTCAAAGCCTGTTCTTCTCTTACTCTCCTTTGTTAACCTATCTTTCAGACAATGTTTCTCAGAGACTGCTCACTTTCCTCAGTTCAGATCAGTGAGGTCATATATTGTTCATCCTTCAGTGCCTGGCTTGCTTCACTCAACATAAGGTCTTCAAGATTCATCCACGTTATTCCATGTGTTAGCACTTTGTTCCTTCTTACAGCTGAGTAATATTCCATTGTATGTATGTACCACATTTTGCTTATCCATTCATCTGTTGATGGGCACCCGGGCTGATTCCAACTTTTGGCAATGGTGAACAATGTCGCTATGAACATTTGCAAATGTTTGTATGTATTGTGAGAAATTTGATTTTTACCCACAATAAAAATAAATTTTAAAAAAATGTAATGAGAAAAAAAATAAAAAAAAATTGGGAAATACATCTTAATATTTAATTATTTTTTAGATTGTACATATGTCTCTATGCAACTTATTTGATCAAGTTTATAAGCTGTTCAGAGGTCTTGCATAAAAAGAAAAGTTCCCATTACTTTGTGAGATTTCTATTAATAATTTTATTCTGACTATTTTATTATTTTATAATTCATCCACTTCCTCAAAACTTAGTTCTTAGACTTCTCCAGGTGCCTTACAATCTTTACCACAGTAACTGTAAGAATAGAAATATAAAGATAAGACACAGTTCTGTTTTCCAGCTCATGTGCTTACTAGGAACTGGTTACCATTAGGTAAATAGTTGTAGTTGCTAGGTCTGCCCCTGTAAGGACAGCTGTCATCTTCCAGAGCCATATTCTTTGGCCTGCTCTCAAGAATGGGTTTGCATCCAAGACTATAGGTGAAGAGCCAAAGATTTACTGTTTACATTCACCCCATTTTGAGCATAAATCCAATAAAAAAACAGCCCAATCCATCTCATGACCTCTAAGTTTAGTACAGTAATCCTTCCCTTGGAAGACATCATGTTAGTTAGTGTTTAAATACCAGCCTTCCACAAAGGTAAGTGCCACTTATGTTTATAGACCATAAAATCTGAAAACTGTACCCTGAACAAGATCCAACATTGTCCTGAGATAGACGTTTTTCTTTCTTTTAAAAGAGGCTTTAGCTTCCATAAATGTTACAACAAAAAACAAGAGATTCACCTACACTCCACCCCTTCCCTTACCCACATTTTCCTCCATTAACAACATTTTTCATTAGTGTAGTATATTTGTTGCAATTGATGAACACATATTGAAGCATTGCTACTAACCATGATTTATTGTTTACATTATGATTTACACCTCAAATCACACATTTTAGAGATTTTGACAAAATGTATAATGGCCTGTATCTCTCATTACATTATGCAAAACAATTCCAATGTCCCAAAAAATGCCCCATGTTAACACCTATTCTTCCTTCTCCCTACCCTCAGAACCTCTGCTGATCACTGTCTTTGTATCAAAGAAACAAATTCTTCCACTACTAGAATAATATTAAGTCTACTTTGGCCCATAATTGTATTTCCCCCTTATGTGTGTTCATTCCTCCATTTTGAGGATTTGGGGGTGATGATGCTCCCTCTACTTCTGATTCAGATGGGGCTTAGATCTCATGGGAAGATGGATGTAAGTGTCTTGCTTAAAGTCATATATACTCTCTGTTTTTTTGGGGATGGGCATTGTCCACCATCATCCTTTAGTCATCTTGGATGAGTCCAATGAACTGGAGAGTAGGTGTGGGCTGCAACTCTGCTGAGATTCAGGGCTCAACCAGCACATGAACAATCCAAATATTTATGTCTGTGTGACATATATTTATAGTGCTAATTATAGGTTCAAATAACAGGGGATGAAAAATCATATATAGGAAAATTATAAATGAGTCTAACTCTGAAAAGTTTTCATATATTCCAAGGTTGGGCCCACCAATGGAGTGCTGAATTCCTGGGGGTGTTTCCCTGCCTATAGCTCTAGATGTCTCTAGAGCCCTCAGGAACATCCCTATTTGAAGCACTGTTTACTGTGACACTCAGAGAGATCCTCCTGAGACATGCATAAGTGTAACCTCTGGAATGACCTCCTGACTCACTTTGAATTCTCTTGAGATAGACTTTAGAAATATAAAATACAAAATTCTTGTATACTCAGGCCAGGGTCTTGGAATGCAACTTTATGATACTATCATTCTTTGCTCTTCATCATGAAACCTAGTCCACTTATTCCCTGCTATATTCATCTTTGCAAGTTCATCATCCTTTTGGGTGGAATCAGATGATATAAGCAGGAAGGAGTATTCTTTAGATATAACCTCCTAAGTAGTATCTCACCCTTGGATTTCTCTCCCTCCAGTTTTTCTTATTTCAGGAAGTGCTCCAATGAATTGCATCCATGCCTTTTTCTTCAACACCATGATATAAACAGCCAAAATTAGCTGACAAGACTGGATGAGTTGTAGATATAATGCATACAATACAGGACTCCAATACACCACCCCACCACCAAACCATACATTGTTGTGACACATTTGCTACAAGAGATGAAAAAACATCATCATGATATTATTGCTATCTGTAGTTCATAGGTTATATTTGGTGTATTTTTCCAACAAACCACCCTATTATTAACGTGATACATTTTGAATTAATTTTAATATAAAGGGAAACGGACGTGGCTCAAAGGTTCGGCGTCTGTCTACCATATGGAGAGACCAGGGTTCGATCCCCGGTACCTCCCGGTAAAAAAAAAAAAAAAAAAAAAAAAAAAAAATTTAATATAAGGCATAATATAAGGGTCTTCTTTCTTTTTTTTATCTATGGATACCCAGTTCTCCCAGCACCATTTTTTGAATATACTGCTTTGACCTAGCTGAGTGGGGTTGACACACTTTTCAAAAATCACTTGAATAGATGTGAGGGTCTATTTCTGAATTCTTGATTTGATTCCATTGGCCAATGTGTCCATCTTTGTGCCAGTGACATGCTGTTTTTGATACTTTCACAAAGTAATATGTTTTAAAATTAGGAAGTGAAAGTCCTCCAACTTCATTCCTCAGTTTAAAGATATTTTTTGCTTTTCAGGGTCCATTAACCTTACAAATAAATTTGTTAATTGGCTTTCCATTTTTGCAAAAAAGGTTGTTGGAAGTTCTATTGCAATTGTGTTGAATGTGAAATCAGTCTTGGTAGAATTGACTTTTTAAAATCATTTTTTAATAATATTTTTATTGAGGTACCAGGGATTGAACCCGGGACCTCATACATGGGAGACAGGTGCTCATCCACTGAGCAGATATACTGAGGTATATCTGCTCCCTAAAATTGACATCTTAATGATATTGAGTCTTCCAATATATGAACATGGAGTGTCCTTCCATTTACTTAGGTCTTTTTCAGTTACTTTTAGCAATGTTTGGTAGTTTTCTGAATACAAGGCCTTTATATCCTTTGCTAATTTTTTCCTAAATATTTTATTCTTTTATTTGCTATTATAAATGCATTTTTTCTGACTTCCTCTTCATATTGCTCAGTAGTGTAAATAATTCTACTGAATTTTCTGTTTTAATCTTGTATCCACCAATTTGCTGAAGTTGTCTATTAGTTGTATTGGCTTTGTTGTGTTTTTTGTTTGTTTGTTTGTTTGTTTGTTTGTTTTTGGAACTTCTAAGTATTGGATCATATCATCAGTGAACAGTGAAAGTTTTAATTCTTCCTTTCCTATTTGGGTGCCTTTTATTTCTTTTTCTTGCCTAATTATTCTAACTGGAACATCTAGCACAATATTGAATGGCAGTTGTGACACTGGGCATCCTTGCTTTATTCCTGATATCAACAGGAAAACTTTCAATCGTTCATAATTTAGTTAAATGTTAGTTTTGAGTTTTCACAAAAATACTTCATCATGTTGAGAAAGTTTCCTTCTAGTCCTATGTTTCAGATGTTTTTTTATCATGAAAATATGTTGTATTTTGTCAAATGCCTTTTCTACAGCAATTAAGATAATTGTGTGGTTTTTTTCTTTATCAATTTATTAATGTGGTATATTACTCTAATTGTTTTTCTTATGGAAAAAAACAAAACAAAACAAAACTTAGATGCCAGGGATAAAACCCACTTGATCGTGGTGAATTGTTCTCTTAATATGCTTTTGGGTTCAGGTAGCAAGTACTTTGTTGCAGATTTTTTGCCTATATTCATTAGAGTAATTGGTCTCTAAGTTTATTTTGTCATAGTATCTTTATCTGGCTTTGATATTAGAGTGATTTGCCTTCATAGAATGAGATGATAGTGTTCCTTCATGTTCAATTTTTTGGAAGACTTTGAGCAAATTGGTATTAGATCTTCTTTAAATGATGGGTTAGAATTCACCTGTGAAATATGTGTTCCTGGGCTTTTCATTTTGGGGAGTTTTCTGATGATTGTTTCAGTCTCTTTGCTTTTGATTAGTTTGCTGAGGTCTTCTTTCTCTTTTAAGGTCAGTTTAAGTTGTTTGTGTGCTCTAGGAATTTCTCCATTTCTTATTATTTATTTATTTTTTTTTCCTTTTAAACAATGAGAATTTTCTCAAATTTATTGAATCCTCAGGATTGGGGAATGAACTATGGACAGCCCAAAGATTTTTAAATTATCTTATAAATCTGTACTGGATTGAGAGCAAGCTGTAGTTTTTGTTATAGAGAAACAATTTTGATTTATCTCCATATTCTTAGAGTTTTTTTTCCCCTATGTTGTCTAGTTTGTTGATGTACAATTGTTCTTAGTATCTTCTTATGATCTCTTTTGTTTTCCCAGGGTCAGTGGTAATGCCTCCCTCTCATTTCTGATTTCATTTTCATCTTCACTATTCTTCTTTGTTATTCTAGCTGTTTGTCAATTTTGCTGGGCTTCTTGAAGAACCAATTTTTTGTTTTATTCTCAATTCATTTATTTCTACTCCAATCTTTACTGATTATTTCTTTCTGGCGCCTTTGGGAATAGTTCACTTTTTTTTTCAAGTTGTTCCAGGTGTACAGTTAGGTCTTTTTTTATTTTATTTTATTTTATTTTATTTTATTATTTTATTTTATTTTATTTTATTTTATTTGTTTATATTTTAAAGGATGCTTAGATTACATAAATGTTACACAAAAATTACAGGGATTTCCATGTTCCCCACCTCCCACACCTCCCATACCATCCCACAAAAACATCTTTCATTAATGTCGCACATCACCTGCAATGGATATACACATCCTGGGGCTTTGCCACTAAGCATGGACCATAGTTCACATTGAAGACCACACTCTCTCCCACACAGTTCTGCATGTTATATGCTGATGTAGAATGACCTATATCTGCCATTGTAATGTCACTCAGGATAATTCCCAAGTCCTGTAAAATCCCCCATATAATAACTGCTTTCCCTTCCCTGCCCCCAAAGTGTCCAGTGGCCACTGGTTCCACCTCACTGTTGTAATTTCTTCCATTGCTTGAATCACAAAATGTCTACAGCATAATACCATTAAGTCCAGTCTAGTCCATAGCTCTTCCCCAAGTCCTGAGGAGTCTGGGATGGTGATGTCCATTCCACCTCCAAGTGAGAGTGGGCTTACATCCCATGGATAGAGTGGATGGGATTATCCTGCCTGCAGCTGCAGGCTCTCTCCATTCCCTGGGATGGCCGTTGTCCATCATCGTCTCTTCGTCAGGTGACTTGCGTAAGTCCATTGAGCTGTAAAGTAGGAGTTGCAGCTTCACTGAGATTCCAGGCACAGCTGGCACATGGGCAGGCCAGAGGCTCCAGTCTCTGGAAGTACACTTACAAACTCCAGCATCACATATAGGTTTGAATAGAAAGGACTGATCGACCATGTGCAGGGAGGACCTATTTGAGTCCAACTCTGTCACTCTCAGGAGCAGAGATTCCAAAGTATAGCGCACTGATATGGTATCAATCTCTAGAGATATCCCCTCTTATATAGGACCTGGGTGTTTTCAGAGTCCTCAGGAGCCCCTCTGTGTGGGGTGATATCCACTTTGATGTTCTATGAGATCCTACTGACCTGTGCGTAAGCATTACCTCTGGGATGACCTCCCAACTCTCTTCGAAGTCTCTTAGCCACATGAACTCATTTGTCCTTACCTTTACCCACTTTTATTCATGGTATTTTTCCACTCATATTGCCAGTGGGCACTTGGTATTAATCCTTCATTGCCAGGGAGTTTCATCCCCAGGAGTCATGTTCCACACTGAGGGGAAGGTAATGCATTCATATGCTGAGTTTGGCTTAGAGAGAGGCCACATTTGAGCAACAAGGAGGCTCTCAGGTGGCAACATTTAGGCACCCCATATCAGTAGGCTAAGTTTCAATTACAAGAGCAAAGACTTTAAATGCTAGTCATCAATAACAAAAAAATCATCAGTGGATCATCCTGCTTTACCAGGCACTGCCCCCTGCACTCAGAGAACTGTTGCTGCTCTCTTGGAGAATGTGGCAGAGCTCTCCAGGCTGGGTATTCGGTATTCCCTCATTTATTGAGTAATTGCCTACTCATTGTGACCATGCCCTACCCTTGATCATTTGAACAATTTTGTATATCTTTCATGAATATTATGGTGAAATTCCTCCCATGAAACCCCCATCCCAAACAACCCTCACCAATGATCCTCTCCTGCCCACTCTGTACCACTTCTGTAATCCAAATCTTCCTTGAAGATGAAGCCCATATAATAGCCAAATACAATCAATAGGAAAATGAAATAATAAATAAAAGTTTAAATAAAAGAGATAAAATACATGGAAACTTAAAAAAAAAACACTAGAAATAAAATAAAATTAAAGGATTGGGATATTCAAAAAAGGGGAAGAAACAGAAAAATCATTAAAATTTTTTTTTCTAATATTTTTCCTTTTATCACTGCCTTATCAGGTGTCCAATCTGTACTGTGTAACCTGCCCCATTTCAACCCCCAGTGTCTCCCAAATTTTCATTTGATTTTCAAAGAAGTTTTAGGTCACAGAAAAGTCACACACAGAATACTAGAAAATCCCTTATACCCAACCACCTTCCCCTTTCCTCACTCCATATTAAAACCTTTTTATGTGGATGATAGCATTGTTGTAACTTTTATACAGATAGTGAAGCATAGCTACTAAACATTGTCAATGTTTTACAGTATAGCTTAAAATTTAGAAGGGACAGTTTAATAATTTTTTATGATATTTACCATGTCCTGTGTTCATTACTGTAAGGAAATGAAAAACATTTCCCATGACCACTAAATACCCCGTGTTCGATCATTTCTCTTCCTTCCTCCCCATCTCACTGGGGCTCATGACACTCCCCTGTGTTGACTCATTGGATGACAAGATTCATAGTTACATTCAAGAAGTGGTCTTGACATGATGATTATCCTCTCCTATTAGGATCCACCCTTGTGCCTAAGAGACACCCACCTGTCTGTTTCTGTGTGAATCGGTCCTCCCAAAGATGGGGGCCCATCTCCTTCCCACTCACCATGTGGGTCTCCCCTCCCTGACACAACACAGTATGACAGGATGAACACTCACACATTCCCCGGAACCTCTCCTGATACACACCTTCCTGAGTGTCACCCCCAACCTACACCCTAAACCAGTGACATTACCTTGTCATACTGCCATAAGAGCATTTCCACCCCTGGACTTTCAACTTCATACCCACAAATCCCATATTCACCTAGTCCCCCTCCCATCTCAACCCCAGTATCCTGGGTATTCTAACCTACCCTTCCTAATCTACCCACCTGTCAATGCTGCACCCAGTAATATCACTACCCACCCGTCCTACCCTTCAATATGCAACTATACTCTATCACTTTACCATAGATTATGTCCATATGCATGATGGTTCACAACCTTCTCTTCTCCTTCTCTCCCTTGTTAACCTATCTTTCAGACAATGGTTCTCAGATACTGCTCAGTTTCCTCAATTCAAATCAGTGAGGCTATATGCTGTTCATCTTTCAATGCCTGGCTTGCTTCACTCAACATAAGGTCTTCAAGATTCTCCCATGTTATTCCATGTGTTAGCACTTTATTCCTTCTAACAGCTGAGTAATATTCCACTGTATGTATGTAACACATTTTGTTTATCCATTCTTCTGTTGATGGGCACCAGGGCTGATTCCAACTTTTGGCAATTGTGAACAATGCCACTATGAACATTGGTGTGCATATATCTGTTTGTGTCTTTGCTTTCAATTCTTGTGGATATATACCTAGCAGTGAAATTGCTGGATCATATGGAAGATCTATTGTTAGTTTTCTGAGGAACCACCAAACTGTCCTTCACAGTGGCTGGACAATTTCAGAATCCCAAAAGCAGTGGATGATGGTTCCTATTCCTCCACATCCTCTCCAACACTTATAGTCTGCTGTTTCTTTAATAGCTGCCATTCTGATGGGTGTAAGATGGTATCTCATTGTGGTTTTGATTTGCATTTCCCTAATAGCTAGCGATGTCTAGCATTTTTGCATGTGTTTTTTTAGCTATTTGTATTTCTTCCTTGGAGAAATGTCTTTTCTTTATATATGCAGGATATTAGGCTACTTTCAGATATATGATTGCCAAATATTTACTCCCATTGGGTAGGCTGCCTTTTTATTTTCTTAATAACATCCTTTAAGGTGCAGAAATTTTTAATTTTGAGGAGATCCTATTTATTTCATTGTTCTCTTGCTGCTTGTGCTTTGGGTGTGAAATTCATGAAACCATTTCCTATTTCAAGATTGTGTAGATGTTTCCCTACATTATCTTCCAAGATCTTTATGGTTTTGGCTCTTATATTTAAATATTTGTTCCATCTTGAGTTAATTTTTGTATAAGATGTGAGGCAGTATAACTCTCTCATTCTTTTGGATATGGATATCCAATTCTCTAAGCACCACTTGTTAAAAAGACCATTCTTTCCCAAATGAGTGGGATTGGTGCCCTTGTTGAATATCAGATGACTGTATATGCTAGGATCTATATAAGAACTGTCAACTCAGTTCCATTGGTCAGTATGTCACTCCTTGTGCCTATACCATGCAATTTTGAGCACTGTAGCTTTGTAGTATGTTTTAAAGTCATGTAATGCAATACCTCCAAATTCATTTTTCTTTTTCAATATGTCATTGGCAATTTGGGGACTCTTACCTTTCCAAATATTTTTTTAGTTAGTTTTTTCCAGTTCCTTAAAAAATACAGTATTGATTTTTATTGGGATTGCATTAAATCTGTAGATTAGTTTGCATAGGATAGACATCTTGATGATGTTTAGTCTTCCTATCCATGAACAGGGAATATTTTTCCATTTATTTAAGTCTTCTTTGATTTCCTTTAACAGTGTTTTGTAGTTTCCTGTATATAAGTCCTTTATATCTTTAGTTAAATTTATTCCTCGGTATTTAATTCTTTTAGTTACTATTGTAAATGGTATTGTTAAAAATTCCTCCTCTGATTGTTTATTATTGGGGTACAGAAATGCTACTGATTTTTGAACATTGATCTTATAGCCTGCAACATTACAGAACTCCTTTATAAGTTCTAGAAGCTTTGTTATAGATTTCACAGGGCTTTCTACTTATAGGATCATGTCATCTGCAAATAATGAAAATTTTACTGCTTCTTTCCAATTTGGATGCCATTTATATCTTTTTCTTGCCTCAGTGCTCAGGCAAGTACTTCTAAGACAATGTTAAATAGGAGTGGTGATAGTGGGCATCCTTGTCTTGTTCCTAATCTCCGAGGGAAGGCTTTTAGGTGTTCACCATTGATGATGATGTTAGCTTTGGGTTTTTCATATATACCCTTTACCATATTCAGAAACTTTCCTTCTATTCTGATATTTTGCCGTGTTTTTATCAGGAAAGCATTTTATATTTTGTCAAGTGCTTTTTCTGCGTCTATAGAGATGATTATGTGATTTTTTTTCTTTCAATCTGTTTTATGTGGTGTATCACGTTGTTTGATTTTCTTATATTGAAGCATCCTTGCATACCCGGGATGAAACCAATTTGGTCATGGCATATAATCCTTTTGATATGTTGTCAAATGTGATTAACAAGTATTTTCTTGAGGATTTTAACATCTAGGTTCAATAGAGAAATTGGTCTGTAATTTTCCTTTCTTGTGGTATCTTTTTTTGGTTTTGCTATTAGGGTAATGTTGGTATTGTAGAATGAGTTAGGCAATATTCCTTCTACTTCTAATTTTTGGAAACGGTTAAGCAGAATTCATGTTCAATCTTTCCGGGATATTTTTAAGAATTCAGCTAGGAAGCCATCTGGTCCTGGGCTTTTCTTAGTTGGGAGGTTTTTGATGACTGAGTCTATCTCTTAGTTTCAATTGGACTTTTGAGTTTATCAATTTCTTCTTTTGTCAGTGTAGACTGTTTGTGAGTTTCTAGAAATTTGTCTATTTCTTCTAATCATTCTTGTTGGCATATAATTTTTTCAAAGTATCCTCTTATGATACTGTTTTTTTTCTGTGGGGTCAGTAGTGAAACACTCTTGCTCATTTCTCATTTTGTGTATTTGCATCTGTTCTCTCTTTTTCTTCATTAGTCAGGCTAAGGGTTTGTCAATTTTATTGATCTTCTCGAAGAAGCAGATTTTGGTTTTGTTTATTTTTTCTAGTGCTTTCTTATTCTCTATTTCATTTAGTTATGCTCTAATCTTTTTATTTCCTTCTTTCAACTTCCTTTACGTATAGTTTGTTGTTTTTCTTTCAATTCCTCCAAGTATGCAGTGAGGTCTTCAATTTTAGCTGTTTCTTCCTTTTCAATATATGTATTTATGGCTATGAACATCCCTCTCAGGACAGCTTTCTATGCTTCCCAAAGATTTTGATATGTTTTTCTGTCATTTTCATTACTTTCAAGGTATTTATTGATTTCTTTTGAGATTTCTTCCTTGACCCACTGTTTGTCTAAGAAAGTGTTTAACTTCCATGTCTTTGTGCATAATCTGATTCTCTGACCCTTACTGATTTCCAACTTCATTCCATTGTGTTCAGAGAAATTAATTTGTATAATCTCAATCTTTCTGAATTCATTGAGAGTTTTTCTGTGGCCTAGCATTTGGTCTATCTTGGAGTATGATCCATGTGCACTCGAGAAGAATGTAAATCCTTCTGTATTTGGGTGTAATGTTCTGTATAGGTCTTTAATGTCCAGTTCCTCTAATGTATTGTTCAGAGTCTTTGTTTCTTTATTGATTGTCTGTCTAGATGTTCTGTCTAATGGTGATAATAGTGTATTAAAGTCCCCCACTATAATTGTAAAGGTATTTATTTTTGCACTTAATTTTTCCAAAGTTTGCCTCATGTATTTTGCGGCACCCCAATTAGATGCATAAATGTTCATGATTGTTCTCTCTTCTTGAGAGATTAACACTTTTACTATTATATAGTGTCCATCTTTGTCTTTTACAATAGTTTTGCATTTAAAGTTTATTTTGTCTGATATTAAAATAACTACTCCTGCCCTTTTTTGGCTATTTTTAATTTGTAAAATTGTTTTCCAATCATTAACTTTCAGCCTCCTTGAATCCCTGTAGTGAAGATGGCTTTCTTGTAGATAGAATATAGATGGATCATATTTCCTTTTCCATTCTGCCAATCTGTGTCTTATGAGTGTGAGTTTAATCCATTAACATTCACTGTTATTAGTGGCAAGGAATTTCTTACTTCAGCCATACTTTCTTTTGTTAATGTATGTCATATATTGTTTTGTTTCTGTTTTTGTCTTTTTAGTTGTTTTTAAACTCTCCTGCAACTCTCTCTCCCTTGTTTTTCCTTCAACTTGTAGAACTTCCTTTAGTAGTTTTTAAAGTGCAGGTTTCTTATTGGCATTCTCTCCTAATTTTTGTTTACTGTGAATATTTTGAACTTTCCATCATTTCTTAAAGCCAATTTCGCTGGATAGAGAATTCATAGGTGGAACTTTTTTCTTTTAGTACTTTGACTATGTCACACCATTGTCTTCTTGCCTCCATGCTTTCAGATGAGAAATCAGCACTTAATCTTATTGTGCTTCCATTGTATGTGATGGTTCTCTTTTCTCTTACTACCTTGAGCATTTTCTCTTTGTCTTGAACATTAGACATTTTCACAAATATGCGTCTTGGAGTTGGCCTGTTGGGATTTATACTGTTTGAGGCACACTGTCCTTTCTGGATCTGCACCTCAATCTCTCTCAAAAGGGTTGGGAAGATTTCAGCCATTATTTCCTCAACACTCCTTCTGTTCCCTTTCACTTCTCTTCTCCTTCTGGGATGCCCATAATGCATACATTTGTGCATTCTGTGTTGTCAGTTCAATCCTTGAGTCCCTTTTGGATTTTTTCTATCTTTTTGTCTATCTGTTCTACTATCTGTTTGATTTCAGATATATTGTCTTCCACATCACTAATTCTTTCTTCTGCCTGTTCAAATCTGCTGTTACATGAATCCAGCATCTTTTTGATTTCTTGGATTGTGCCATTGCTCACCATCATATCCATTATTGTTTTATGTATGTTTACAATTTCTTCAGTATATTCTCCCAGTGTCTTCTTAGTATCCTTAATCTTTTCCTTCACTTCATTAAGTTGGTCCATGATATTTGTTTGGAAAACTTTGATTAGTTGTTAGATGTTCTTCATTTCTTCCTGATTTTTACTTTGTTCATGGGACTGGTCCATGTCTTCCGGTTCTCAGTGTTGTTTGTAACTTTTATTGCCCTCTAGTCATCATTTTATCTTGATGGGTTTATTTGGTTGATTAGCTTCTCTCTCTGCTCTAGAATTTTATTTAGCTGGTGGTTCTGTGTGTGTGTTAAGTTTTCTCTTTGACACATTTTCTTCGTATTTTTTTCCTTGCTTCTTTCTCTGTTCCCTTGAAGTCAAAAGATTAGAGCCAGAGGAACCCAAAGATGTGAGAAAGGAAGATATATAATAGTAATATTGATAAAAGTTAGAAGAGGGGCTGTATAAAACTTAGTGAAATGAATATTTAGCTCCTGAAAGCAGTGTAGAGTAATAGGGGAAAAAGTGGAGTACCTAAAATGGACTGGGAAACCAAATAGAGGAATATATATATAATGATTTAGAAGGCTAGAATGAGGAGGAGGGAGAGAAAGAGTAAAGAAAGGACTGAAAGGAAAAAGTTAATATTAATTTAAAAAGAAGGAAACAGAATAAATAAAATAGAAATTGACAACCTTAGGTTGTGAGCTAATGAAAAAACATGATATATATATAAGGACCACAACAGAAAACCAAATGCAGAAAGTTGAAGGAAGGAAAAGAGAGAGTTTGGGATACAAAATCAACATAGACAGAGAATAGGAAATCACTGAAGAAGAAGCACAGCAAAGAAGAGATAAGGTAGCAGCACTAATCTTTTTAAAAAATGAAAGAAAAAATAAAGGGGGTAGGAAATAGGAAAGAAAAGCAAGAGACAACAAATAAACAGAGAAAAACCAAACAGCCACAGAAATCTAGCTTCCTTAATAATTTCTCTGTGGCAATAAGCTTGGTGCTGCTTCAAGCTGGTTTATCTGCTTCCTAAAGTTTTGAGGGGGTACAGGCAGCCAAATCAACAGAAAGGAAACCCCTCTCCACCTTCTGTCATAACCCTCCCCGTCTCAGAGAATGCTCCTTCTCACTGGGTTGCCGGCAGTGGTTGGGGTGTATCCCTGGGCATCTAGCTAAATCAACCTTCCTCAGCAGATTCGCCACTCCCATCAACCTGGTCCTGCTTCAAGCCAGCTATTTTGTTCCCTAAACCTGCAAGGGGTTCTAGGCAGCAATATCCACAGAAAGGAAAGCCTTATATACCCTCCACCAGAATCCTCCCACTCTCAGGGAACGCTCCCTCTCACTGGGTTGCTGTCGGCAGTCGGAGCTCAAACCAGCCTTTTCCCCTGAGGATGGGACTCAGCCATCTGTGTTAACCTCCATGGGCAGGGTTAAAACTCACGAATCTCTACTGAGCAATCCACACCACCGAGCAGCCTACAGATAGATATCCCAAGCCTCTCACTCCATGCTCCCACAGCAGAGACCCCTGTGCTGGACCCTGTCCCAAATCAGCCATCCTCAGAGAGCTAGTCAGCGAGTGCCCTCTTAAACCAATGCCATCTTTTCTTCTCTCCCAGTTAGGTCTTTGATTTTAGCTGTTTCTTCTTTTTGAATGTAAGCATTGAGGGTAATAAATCTCTCTCTCAGCTATGCCTTTGTTGTATCCCATAGGTTTTTTTTTTTTAAATCAATTTTATTGGTAGATATTAATAAAGCATAAATCCACTAAAGTGTACAGTCAATGGTAATAGGTGTAATCACATATTTGTGCATTCACCAATTCTATCATCCTTAGAACACTTTTATTATTCCAATAATACTAAAAAACAAACAAACCTCATCACCTCTCATTCTCTCCATGTGCTTCCACTACCTTACATAGCAGCTATTCTTTTTCCTTCTCTCTAATATACTTTTATGTATATTTTGTGAAAGCCATCTTATATGAGTTCCCCCATATTCATGTTTTACATGAGAGTTTACTACCATATACAGTACTATGTTACAATTTTTAGTCTTCTTTCAAGTAAAATACAGGACCTTAGACTTTCCCTTTCAACCAGTCATACTTGTACAGTAACACTGCTGATTTTTATATGTTGTGTTCTCATTTTCTTTCATTTTGAGATATTTACTAAAATATCTGGCAAGTTTTTCTTTGACCCACTGACTATTTAATGGTGAGTTGTTTAATTTCCATATATTTGTGAATTTTCCCTTTTCCAACTATTATTGATTTCCAGCTTCATTCCATTATGATCAGAAAAGGTTCTTTGTATAATTTCATTCTTTTCAAATTTATTGAGACCTGTCTTTAGATCCAACATATGGCCTATCCTGGAGAAGGATCCATGAACACTTGAGAAAAATGCATATCCTGCTGTTTTGGGGTGTAATGTTCTATAAATATCATGTCTATTTCATTTATCATTTTGTTCATGTTCTCTGTTTCCTTATTCATCCTCTGTCCAGATTCTCTATCAGTGCTAATAGTGGTGTATTGAAATCTCCAACTCTTATTGTAGAGACATCTATTTACCCTTTCAGTTTTACCAGTGTGTGCCTAATGTAATTTCGGGCACCCTGATTAGAGGCATATACATTTATAATTGTTATTTCTTCGTGGAGAATTTCCCCTTTAATTAATACACAATGGCCTTCTTCATCTCTTATAACTGTTTTGCATTTAAATCCAATTTTGTCTGATATTAGTATTGCTTCTCCAGGTCATTTTGTTTACTCTTTGCATGGAATATCTTTTTTCATCCTTCACTTTCAGCCTGATTTTTTTCCTTGCATCTAAGTTGGGTCTCTTGTAGACATCATATAGATGGTTCATGTTTTTTATTCATTCTGTCAGTCTATGTCTTTTTTGTTGTCATTTTCTCTGAATACTCATAACTTTATTAGATATACATTTCAATTAAATTCCACAAGAAAACTTTAAGTCCACACACAGTTTCTAAGTGTCTGTCAAATTCCAGGTGATCAGGTTAGCAGAAAGAACATGATCCTGAGGAAGGAGATCAGGGGAATGGAATCTCTTAGAAAGGGGCAGCCAAACTTGCCTTCTTTAGGGAGATATGATGTCCTTGGGTGATAACTTTAAGAGGAGAAAAGGAAAACTATCATTTTAAAAAGCACCTAAAAAGTAGTGACAGAAGACTTTCCATTCCAGGAGAGGTCTGTGTAGGATTGAGGGCATAGCTGGCAACCCCATCAAGCAGAAAGCCAGGTTACAAAATGCTGGTGGTCCCATAAATCAAGTATAAATTAGCTGGAAATTAGCAAAGGAGAAATAATAGGAAATGTAAGAGATAAACCTGGAAACTGGAGAGAAAAAGAAAAGAATAACAAGTAAACTAAGAACAATGGAGTAAAAAAAAGCTTAGAGTGTGTATTTATATTAAAGGAAACACCACTTTAAGTTTATGTCTGGATTAGGCAATTCAATCCATTAACATTCAACAATTACTATAAAGGCATTAAATACTTCATCTATTTTATCCTTTGGCTTTCCATTGTCATATCTTACTATTCTCTTTTTACCCTTTACAGTACCCTTATTAATAATCTTTAGTTCTATACTGTTCTCCAAATTTCTTGCCCCTGTTTTTTCCTTTCAGGATGCACCATTTCCTTTAGTATCTCTTATAAATCTGGGCTTTTAGTAAAATACTTTCTCAGTTTTTGTCTGTGAAGACATTAAACTCATTCTGATTTTTGAAGAACAGTTTTTCCAGATAAAGAAATCTTGGCTGGCAGTTTTCCTCTTTCACGTCCTTAAATATATCATACCATTGTCTTTTCACTCCCATGGTTTCTGATCAACACTTCATTTTATTGAACTTTGCTTATATGTGATGCATTGCCTTTCTCTTTTTGCTTTTAGAATCCTCTCTCTATATCTGGCATTTGACCTTTTGAATAGCAGGTGTCTCTGAGTAGGTCTCTTCAGATTTATTCTGTTTGGGGTGCATTTTCCTTCTTGTATATTATTATTTATGTCTTTCATAAAGATTGTGAAGTTTCCAGTTATTATTAACTTAAATATTCTTTCTGCCCCCTTCCCATTCTCTTTTCCTTCTGGGACACATATAACATGTTGTTTGTGCATTTTGCACTGTAACTCTATTCCCTGGGAATCTGTTAAATTTTTTACATTCTTTTCTTTTTCTGTTTTCCTGTCTTTTCAAGTTCAGATGCTCTGTCTTCAAATTCACTGATTCTGTCCCCAGGCCCTTCAAATCTGCTGTTATATAACTCTTATGTATTTTTAATTTCATTAATTGTGTCATTCATTCCCATACATCTTTTCCTTTTCTTTGCAGGCTTTCAACTTGTTCCTTATGCTCGCCAGGGTCTTTGGAATATCTTTTATCTGTTTAGCTGTACTTTCTTTCAACTCCCTGAATTGATTTAGATTTGTGTGACCATCATTGGTTAGTTATCTTAAATCCTTAAATTAGCTTCTCATCAGGATTTTTTGTTTGTTCTTTTTTGGGGGCTATATCTTCTTGATTCTTTGAATAACTAGTAAATTTTTGATGATTTCTAGGCATCTGATAATATTGGAGAAATTACTGTGATGGTCAGTCTCTCTTTTGCCTACTGGTTTTATTTCATGGATACACTTTGATTATTTTTGGTTCATCTTATTCTAAATCCTTAAAATTGACAAGCTTAAGTTATCAAAACAAGGGCAGTGTTCCACTAATGGGAAATACACCAGATTCAAGGGGTCTGGGAGGCCCAATTTTTTAAAATTTACAAATCTTGAAGATTTTGGGGTGGTGATGTCCACTCTGCTTATAATTGAGAGGGTGGTTAGATTCCCTGGGGGCAGATGGATGGAGTTATCTTGCTTGCAATTGCAGACACTCTCTTTTCCTTGGGATGGGCATTGTCCATTAACATCTCCTGTTTACTTCCCTGGGTGAGTCCAATGAACTGGAGAGTAGAAATTGCAACTCTGCTGAAATTCAGGGCTCAACTGTCACATGGGAAGATGAAAGATTTAAGTCTCTGGAACATATATATATCAAGTATAGTGCTAATTATAGGTTCAAATAAAAGTGAAAGAAGAGCATGTGTAGAGAACCTATAAATGAGTCTAACTCTGTTAAAGTGGGAGGCAAAAAATTACAAAATAAGGCACCTTGACAGGATGCTGAATTCCTGAGCTGTCTGTCCTGCTTATAGTTTCTGGATATTTCTAGAGCCCTCAGGAGCTCTGATATTTGATATTTGAGGTACTGTTACTGTACTCAGTACTGTTTATTCTACTATAGATGTATTATTCTATCAATAGAAGTACACTTATCATTTATGTAAAGGCAGTGGCTACCCAAGGTTCTGAGGAATGGGAGAGGGAAGGATAGGTGTAAGGATATGGGGGCATTTTGGGGACATTGGATTTATTCTGTGTGGCATTGTATTGGTGGATACTAGCCATTGTATATTTTGTCATAATTTACAAAATTGTTGGGGACAGAGTGTGAAATATAATGTAAACTGTAGTCCATTGTTAGTAGCAATGCTTCAATATGGGTTCATCAATTGTAACAAATATACTACACTCATGAAGGATGTTGTTACTGTGGGAAAGCATGGGTGGGGGAGGTAGTGGGACATATGGGAATTCTTTATATTTTTATTTAATATTTATGTAATCTAAAGCACCTTAAAAAATAAAAACTATTAATTTTTTTAAAAAGTTATTTTACTTCTTGCAGTTTCCCATCCCAACAGTAGGATGGCGCTCTTCAGAAACTCTTTTCATGGAAAGCAATGCTAAGTACAAAATCACATCAAAATCAGTTAGAGGTATTCAGTTTTTCTTGGTGCAAATTTCCTCTATGTCTGTAGCCCTGTAAAATTATACAACAAGTTATCTGCTTCCAATATAAAAAGGAGGAACAGATATAGGATAAACATTTGCATTACCATAAGGAGAAAATGGAAGGAAACAAGCATCATTGGTCTCAAAGTTTCAAAAACCTGCAAGACACATTCCATTAGATTTTAACATCTGAGAATTATCTATAGATGATGTCTTCTTCTACTCGGGGCCTCATGGGCCCACTTTTTCCATGAGCTTGATCAATGGCTGCATGTTCATTTACACATTATCTTCTAGGGGCTTATTTTCTGGAAGCTTGGAATTTCCCAAGCCATCAATTTCTCCTTTTTTTGTGTGTGTGTGCCCAGCCGTTCAGTTCTTGTTTTATCTCTTTACTCTCAAATTTTGCTATATGCTATAAATAGAAGCCACACTGCATTTTCCACATTTAATCTGGAAATCTCCTCATTTAAATGACCAAGATCATCATTTTCAAATTCTTCCTTCCACCTAACATCAGGAATCAATTTTGCCAAGTTTTCTGAAACTTTAAAACAATACTTGCCTTTACTCCAGTTTTCAATACTAGTTTCACCATTTCCACTAATGTCTTATCATCTTTAGCCTACATATTTTTATCAACAGTTTTTTCAAAGAAATCTATGCATTTTCTATCAAGCATCTTACAGTTCCTACAAAAGTACCCCTTACACATTTATAAAGATTTTACAATATTTTAGGTAATTGCAATCATTGGCACCCCACTATCCTGTTACAGTTTCTCTTTTAGTTTGCCAAAGGGCTACCAATGCAAAGTACCAGAAATGCATTGGCTTTTATTTAGGGGATTTATTTTGGATAAAAATTTACAGTTCTGAGGCCATGAAATATCCAGATCAAGGCATCATCAGAGGGGTTTTCTTAACAAAGTCAGCTACTGTTGATCCTGCTATCCAACCACATCGAATCAAGATGTCCACCAACCTCAGTCAAGGTGTCTTCCTTCCCCTCCAGGCTCATCATCTCTTGGAGCTCATCTCCTGGAGTTCATCTTTAAGCAATCAGGTATAGGGTTTTTCTTTTACAAGGCCTCTACATTAGTCTCAGTGGCTCCCCTTTCTTCTGGAGTTCAGCTGCAATTTTTCAGGCATATCTCTCCATGGATCTCAGCTCTTTAAGCCTTTAATGGGCTTCTTTCTTTACAGATGAGATGTGAGAGAAGTACTTTCTCTCACATTGCAGTATCAAATATGGTCGCTTCCTTTTCCTGTGTGTGTCTATCTCTGTGTCTCTGTTTTTATCAGTCCCAGCAAGAGGGCAGAGACTCAACATGAATCATGCCTCAATGACATAGTCCAGTCTAAAGGGTTTCTCACACACAGGAATGGATTAGTTTCTTTTGGGGATTTGTAAAAGAACTTCAAACTGTTACAAGAAGAAATGAACAGAGAAACAATCAATAACAAGAGTAGCAGGGAAACACCAACAAAACCTCCAGGGGAAAAGTCAGAAATCAGACATGCTACAATATGTCATTTAAAATGATAAATTTTCAAAATAAATGAAGTAATCCAAACAAAGGAAAAACATAGTCAATAGAAATTGCCTCTTAGTATCTTCAGACTTGGAATTAGCAGACAAAAAGTTCAAATCAGTGATTATAAGTATGTTCAAGAAACTACTTTAGCTACTTTAAAGAATGAAAGGAAGTAGGGCTATAATGATGGAACAAAATGTAACTCTCTAAAAGGAGTTAGAAATTATATAAAAAGACCAAATTGAAATTTTAATATTAAATGGAAAACAATTATAGATGTCAAAACTCCAGCAGAAAAGCTTGTTTCAAGATAGCCAAATAACTACCCAGTATACTTGAAGATTAAATAAATTTAAATTATCTACTCTCAGCATCAGTAAAAAATACAAGTAGAATGAACAAAGCCTCAGGAACCTGTAACATAATATCAGCTTTACCAAAATATGTGTAATAGGATGGAAAAGGTCATAAAATATATTTAAAGAAATCATGACTGAAGATTCCCCAAATGCAATGAAAAATATTAATCTGCACATATAAAAACCAGAACAAACCCAATTAGGATAAGTATAAAGAGATACACAACTATACACATCATAGTCATGCTGGCTGTGAAAGCCAAAGAAAATGAGAAAAACCACTAAACAAGGGAAAAGAATTCCTCAATAGAGGGAAGCATAAATATGACTAATGGCTGGATGTCACAAGGAAGTGGGCTAGATATATTCAAAGTTCTGGAGGAAATGTCTAGGCCAAGAATGGTATATCCAGCAAACATATTTCAAAAAGGAAAATGAAATAGAGACAATTCCAGATAAACAAAGACGAGAGAAATTGTTGGTAGGATACATTCCTTACAAGGAATACTAAAGGAAGAACTTCAAGCTGAAAAGAAATTACTCTAGACTGGGAATCAAATTTTTAGGAAGAAATGTGAGCACCAAAATAAATGCAAGTTAGAATAATAGATTATTTAGTTACATATTTCTTATTTATTGTTTTCTTAAAAATACATGAAATTCTATAAAGTAATAATATAATATTGGGAAGTTTTTAACACCTATAGATGCAATATATGACAAAAACAGCAAAAATGAAAGGAGGAGGAAATAGAGGTATATAGATGTGAAATTTATATTTTTTCTTGCATTAAAAAACATTAATCTGAAATATATTGTGACAAATTAAGATGCACATTGCAATCCTTATATTACTATTTCTACAAGATAACTTCAAATTTGCATTTTACATAGATCATCCTGTCAGCAGTGAAGAGGATAAATTTAGAGTCTAGTTTAAAGGAAAAGAACCAGTTGGAAGGTGGTGGCAGATATCCAGGAAATAAGCAATGAAAACTTTGGCTAAGACTAGGGCAACAAGAAAAATAAGTAGGTTTAAATTAAGAAACAATATTTAGGAAGTAAATTTGACAGGTCTCCATTACTAATTATATCTATGGGTGAAAGGGATGTTTCAGGTTTCTTGCTTAAACAATAAGCAGATAGTGGTAACATTCCTTCTGACCAGAAAGAGGGGAAGAACTTTGGGTTAGAAGGTTTAGTTTGAAGTACACATGATATTCCAGTTGTAAATTCATATGTGGAGCTCAGGAGAGTGCTCAGGATTAGATGTGAAGAGTTGCGATTCACTGGCACATTGATTGAAATTAAACTAGAGTTTTGGATAAAGCCACTCATAGTGCAGGGGCATGGGCAGGAACTTAAATTTTGAGGAACATCAACAAAATATAAGGGGTAAATAGAGGTAGAGCTAGCTGAGAAAGAATAAACAGAGAGGTAGGAGGGATAGCAAAAATGATAGCATCAAGTAGATGAGAGAATATTATCAAATCAACATAAAACCATGGAAAATCAGAAAAAAGGTCAAGAATGATAAGAAAAGAAAAATATCCATTATATTTGAAAATTTGAATGTAACTGGTAACTTTAGCAGAGCAATTTTAGTGGACCAGTTGGCTGAGGTGGAGTGAGTTTAAGAACATGGGGAGCCAAATGATGATGGTTTAAATTAGAGACTGGAACATAGGGGCAGGGAATGCACTTGGCTTTTCCAAGAAGCTTAACTCTGAAAGAAGAGAGATCCGTTTTAGAGAATCACATGGCTTCAAAGAGGCTGTTTGCTTAGTGTTGGGTGAGACATAGTGGAGAGGCCATGCTTATGTGCCAAAGGAAAGCCAGTGAAAGGGACTATGTGACATCATGGGGAATGGAGCAAGAGGTTTGAGGAGGCAGGAGGACAAGTGACACAGAACATATCCACTGCAAATGGCCCAGCAAAATTTTCTTAAACTTGTTTCTTCAATCAGTCATATTCCTAAGACATAACTTTTAGGATTGATTCAGTAAAATCAGTAGGGTCAACATTTTACATGTTTTTGCATTTCCTAGTCAGTGTTAGACAGTTTTTATTTCACAAAAATATTCTTCCAATAAATAATCAAAAATGTGTTACCTCTTACAGTAAATATAAGTTGAAGCTAACTTTAGAGCTTCATATTATAGCCTGAATGTTGGACTGCCTTATCTCCTTCTGTTTCCAGATACATTTGTTTTTTTTTTTTTTTTTAATAGTATACAGTTAAACATATTTAATAGTAATATTAAAATAATCATTACATTTCCTCTCATTGCTAAAATCATGAAAGAATATGCTTTTTGTAATCAAAGTAATTTTTATCATGCAAAAATTGTATTATTATTATTACATTCATAGTTGAGACTGTATTTTCAAAGCAAGTTTATAAAAGTTTCAAAAAGTCCAGTCTTTATGAGATTGAACTTTATTTAAATACTATTAAAGTTACCTTGTATTTGTTACATAAATTAACACACTTAATGAGGCCCTGCATTCACCTCTTCTAATTCATACATTATTTTTATTCTTTGACACTTATTTTGTTATTAATCTTATTAGTCTCATCCTTTTTTTCCTTGTGGCAACATATATGTACCATAAAATTTGCCATTTTAACCATAATTTTACAATTTAGGGCTATTGATGTCATTTACTATGTTTTGCTAACATCACCACCTTCCATTATCAAAATTTTTCATCACCCAAATCAGAAATTCTTTACCCATTAAGCAAAAATTCTCTATTTCCCCTTAACCTAGCCCATAGTAGCCTCTAATCTACTTCCTGTATCTAAGAGTTTTCTTTTGTAGATATTTCATATAAGTGTAATCATACAATATTTGTCCTTTTGATTTTGCCTATTTCACTTAGCATGGTGTTTTCAAAGTTCATCCATGTTACATCATGTATCATAACTACATTCAGTTTAATGGCTGAATATTATTTGATTATGTGAATATACCAAATTTTATAACTTGTTTGTGTCTTTGGGGTCTTCTCAGATACGGTCTTGTATATACCACTTTGCAAACACAACTTTATGACTTTTTGTGTCACTGGTTAAATGGGCTGGAGTAGCTCACCAAGATGAGGAATATATTTCCTTTTAAATCCATAGAAGTCACTTAGTAACTGTGCCTCATTTTTCGCTGTAGGAAGGGCCAGATACAACAGATTATCCTTTTTTACTTATAAGGATTATCTTGATGTCCCACGGCACTAAATGCCTAGAAATTTCACTGAGGTGCAAAGACCCTGAATGTTTGTTGGATTTATTTCCCATCTGTCATGCAAATATCTTACCAATAAGACTATTGTAGTTGCTTCAATTTTATCACTGGATCCAGTCAGCATAATGTCATCAGTGTAATGGACCAGTGTGATGTCTTATGGAAAAGGGATCACAGTTCCTATGGACTAGATTATGAGATAAACCTGGAGAGTTGATATATTCCTGAGGTATGATAGTGAAAGTTTATTCCTGTGCTTGCAAGCTGAAGGAAACTGTTTCTTGTGGCTTTAACAAAGTCATCAGGGGAAAATTTCCAAAACAATACATACATACAAGGTACCAGTGGATGTGTTGTTTGTGCAAGCAGTGATACCACATCTGGAACATTAGCTATAATTGGAGTCACCACCTCATTACGTATATGATAATCCACTTTCCTCATTCAAGATCCATATGGACCAAATAGGACAGTTGAATGTGAATGTGCTGGGAATTATCATTGCTATATCCTTCAAGTCCTTGTTTGTGATGCTAATCTTTGCAATTCCTTCAGGAATGTGGTATTATTTTTTATTTACTATTTGCTAGGTATAGGCAGTTCTAATGGCTTCCACTTTGCCTTTCCTACCATAATAGTCCACATTCAATAGGTCAGGGAACTAAAGTGGTGATTTTGCTACTTGTTGAGAATGTCTATTCCAATTATGCATTTTGAAACTGGGGAAGTAACCACAGAATGGGTTTGGGGACCCAAAAGACCCACTGTGAGATTGACCTGAACTAAAAGTCCATTGTTATTGACTTCCGTAAGCCCCTACTCTAACTGGTGGATCACAATGATGATTAAGGTATTCTGGAATTAGTATCAGCTCTAAGCTACTGTCCAGGAATTGCTGAAGTTTCTGATCATTTCCTTTTCCTCAAGGCACCATCACTCTGGTAAAAGGCCATAGATTCCTTTGTGGAAAGCTGGGAGGAATATTAATAGCATAAATATTTAGCAGTGGGCAGTTTTTTTCCCCTAGGGGATCCAGCTTATCCATCATTCAATGGGTTCAGGGTCTCTTAAACTCCCTCAAGTCTGGGGATGATTGAGGGGCCATGACTCTCTGTTTTCTTTTATTCAAGTTAGGCTTGTTCTCTTGGCTTAGAACTCATGTATGGATTACATAAGAATTTAGTAGACTGCCTATTTATTTCACTTCTAGGTACTCATGGTCAACCAGCCAATGCCATAGGTCTCTGTGAGTCAGACTGTTTTGATTACTGCATTGACTTTGTTGTCCATTACAGTCACCATGACCCCTTGTGTTGGGCAATTAAGTTCCAAAACTAGTTTCCTGCCAACCTGGGATCTGATCATCCCCATTGTATATAAGGATCTAAATACAGGGTCAGGAGTTCCCACTGTAATAGCTGACATACAGAGAAGATTGACCACAGAGCTCTTTAGGGTCACAAATTTATTCCTCACAGTTGTGAAAGTTGTGTCCTGTGGACACTTCTGGGTAGGTAAACATGTCTTATGTGGTAAATCCACTCTAACATTCCAATCTCCCTAAGCCTTTGTACCACTTCATCTACATTCATCTACATGGCAGTTCTGGAATTTCCTCTGCATTTAGTGTAGGCCACTTTTTGGTCCATGTTTTAGTAACCAAATCTTAGAGCCCATTTTAAAATATATATATATATATTTTAGATATATTGTGAACTTACAAAACAATCACATACATGTGTGGAATTCCCATCTGTCACTCCTCCACCAACACATTTGTTACAAATTATGAGAAAATATCATCAAACTATTACCGCTAACTATGGTCTATTGTGTACATTTGGTATATATTTCCATATCCCCTATTATTAACACAGGACATCTTTGACATTGATGCAAGCATATAACAGTATTGTTGTTAACTATAGTCCATAGGTTATATTAATTGTATTTTCCCCATGCTTCTCCAAATTCTTACCACCTTATAAATGGTGATGTACATTTGTTCTCATTCATAGAAAGACATTCTTGTATTTGTACTATTAACCACAATTCTCATCCAACTCTGGGTTCCCTATGTTATTCAGCCCCTAGATTATTCTCTAGCTTTCTTTCAATTGACATTTATATCATTAGATTACCCTTTTCAAACACAATTCCATTTATAAACCAACTGCATCAGTTCTACTTTACATTATAATGTGTTACCATCAACTCTACCCACTTCCAATCATTTACAGTCAAGTTAGTAAAAAACCTCTATATATTAAGTATGAGTATCCATTCTCAGCTCTCTTTCTGTGTCCAAATAACCTATAAAGACATCATATTTAGTTCATATTAGTGAGATCAGGCAATATTTGACCTTTTGTGTCTGGCTTATTTCACTCAGCATAATGTCTTCATGGTTCACCCATGTTACCACATGTGTCACAATTTCATTTCTTCTTACAGCAGCATAGTATTCCATCATATGTGTATATCACCTTTTGTTTTTCCATTTCTTAGGTGAGGGACACTTGGGTTGTTTCCATCCTTTGGCAATTGTTAATAATACTGCTTTTAACATTGGTGTGCAAATGTCTGTTCTGTTTGTCAGTATATATCTGGTATGTACACTGTGCCAAGTACCTACCAATAACCCAAAAATGTTTGTTGAATGAATGAATTAATAATTAATTAATATTTTGTGCAGCTTCCTTATTTATTTCATTTATTAAATTAGGAATAAATAAATTGACATTATTCCAAATACAATTTGGAATTAAATAAAATGAGAAAAGAGGGAGTATTTGTAGCTCAGTGGTAGAGTGCCAGCTTCCCATGTATGAGATCCTGGGTTCAATCTTCAGTACCTCCTAAAATTAAAACAACAGAGACAGAGAGAAAAGAACTTGAACAAAGAAGTGATAGAAAAAATGAGATTGTGCACAAATCAAATGTGCTATCTTTAATTTGTAGAATGGTCTTCAATCCTCAGTACCTCCTAAAATTAAAACAACAGAGACAGAAAGAAAAGAGCTTGAACAAAGAAGTGATAGAAAAAATGAATTTGTGCACTAATCAAATGTGCTATCTTTAATTTGTAGAAAGACAGCTCTATTTCTGCTATTGAGAAAATTCAGTCTGGCTATGTATTTAAATACACAATCATCCAAGAAACTAAAATTTTGCTGCAGCTCAAGCACTGAATTATAGAGTTTTTCAAAGTAAGAATATACAGAATAACTGAAAACTGTATAATATGTACATTTCTGTTCTAATTAGTGTTTCTATACACTAGTAATGAGCCATCTGAGGTGGAAGTCAGGAAAAAAATCCATTTACAATAGCTACTAATAAAATCAAATATTGTGGATGTAAATCATTTGTATTCAGTAAACTGCAATACATTCCTGAAAGAAATGTTAAAAACATCTAAATAAATGGAAGAATATTCCATGTTTATGGATTGAAAGACCAAATATTGTTAAGATGGTAATTCTATCCAAACTGATATACAAATTCAATGCAACCTCAATAAAAATTCCACCAGCATTTCTTAAACAATTGGAAAACACAATTATCAAATTTATTTGAAAGGGTAAGGGGCTCTGAATATTTGAAACATCTTAAAAAGGATGAGGAAAGTTGGAGGACCCTCATTTCCAAACTTTAAAATATATAACCTAGCTATAGTGATAAAAACAGCATGGTACTGGCATAAAGATAGACATATAGACCAATGGAACTGAATTGATGGTTCAAAAACAGGCCTTCACATCTATGGTTAAGTGATTTTTGACAATGCTCTCAAACCCACCCAACTGGGGCAGGACAGTCTATTCAACAAGTGGTGATGGGAGAATTGGATATCCATATCCAAAAGAAAAAAAGAGTACCCCTATTTCACACCTTATAAAAAATTAACTCAAAGTGGATAAAAAAAACTAAATATAAAAGCTAGAATCATATAGCTCCTAGAAGAAAATTTAGGGAAATATCTTCAACACCCAGTATTGGGTGGTGGATTCTTAAGCCTTACACCAAAAGCAGGAGCAACCAATGAAAACATGGATAAATAAGTCTTCCTCAAACTTAAAAGATTTTTGTGATTCAAAGGATTTCATCAAGAATGCAAAAACGCAACTGACTCAATGGGAGAAAACATTTGGAAACCACTTATCTGATAAGAGTTTGATTTCTATACTATATAAAGAGATCATAGAGCTCAACAATAAAAGAGCAAGAAACCTAATTTTAAAATGGGCAAAAGACTTAAATAGATATTTCTCCAAAGAAGAAATACAAATGGCAAAAAATCATCTTGCACCATATAGAATGGCAATTATTAAAAAAAAAAAAAAAACAATAAGTGCAAGAGAGGATGTGGAACAATAAGTGCAAGAGAGGAGTGTGAACACTCTTTCACTCTTGGCTGTAATGTCAAATGGTGCAGCCTTTGTGAGAGACAATTTAGCAGTCCCTAAGTAAGCTAAATATAGAACTGCTATATGATCCAGCAATTCTTCTACTAGGAATATATACAGAAGAACAGAAAACAGTGATGTGAACAGAGATTTTTTCTTCACAGAGCATTATTATGTTGAGGAGGCAGATGACAAAGAAGCAAAATATCACACATATAATATATCAGGAGGGATACATGCTATTTTAGCTGCATCCCAATTGTCTCCCTCACTAAAAGTCCTCTCTTTTCTGTGACACCAGTATAAGTAAAATCTTTGAAAATACCCTGGAAAGTCATAAATATATGAAAAATTTAATTTCATTTGCCTCATTTTATGGTTTTTTATGTGCCTCCTTGTTGATTTTCAGTTTTTGAATATAATATGGGATCAGACGATAGGACACAAAGCAATTCCTGCTTATGGGAACATGAGTGTTGCTCATTGTGGAAGTATGAAGAATTATGCAGTGTTTTCCTTTTCTGATGTACTTTTTTATTTTTTAAAGATATTTATGTTCCATAAATGTTTCATAAAAAAATAGGGGATTACTGTATGTCCCACTCCCCACACCTCCCACATTTACTCATATTAACGACATCCTTCACTAGTGTGGTAAATTCATTGCAATTGATGATCACATTTTGGAGTATTGCCATTAAGCATGGATTATACTTTACACTGTAGTTTGCACTCTTTCCCACACAATTCTGTAGGTTATGGCAAGATATATAATGGCCTGTGTGTGTCATTGCAATGTCATTCAGGATCAATCCTAAGTCCCCAAAATGCACCTGTGTTAAACCTGTTTTCCCTTGCTTCAGAACCTCTAGGGGCCACTACCTCCACATCAATGTTATAATTTCTTCCTTTGCTAGAATCACAATAAGTCTATAGTAGAATACCAGTATGTCTACTCTAGTCCATAGTTCATTCTCCAGTCCTGAAGATTCTGGGATGGTGATAGCCACTCTACCTCTAATTGGGAGGTGGCTTCAGTCAATTATGGCTGATAGATGGAATCCTCTTGTTTGCAATTGTAGACTCTTTTGGTTCCTTGTGATGGTGGTTGTTCATCATTACTTTCTTGTTAGTTGTCTTGGGTGAGTCCAATAAACTGGAGAGTTGGTGTTGCAACATCATTGAGGCTCAGGGCCCAGCTGGCAAATGGACAACCTAAAGATTCAAGTATCTTGGACATACATCTACCAACACCAGCACCAACTATATATTCAAATAGAAGGGGCAGAAGAGCCATGTGTAGGGAAACCAAAACTGAGTCCAACTCTGTCACACTGTAGAGCACAAACTCCAAAGTAAGGCCCAATGACAAGGCACCAAACACCTGAGGTATCTGCCCTGGCCATAGTGCCTGGGTTTTGTCTGAGCCCTCAGGAGCCCCACTATTTGGGGTAGGTCTAATTTGGCAGTCAATGAGATCCTGCTAAGACATGCATAAACATTACCTCTGGAGTGACCTCCTGACCACTTTGAAATCTGTTAGCCATATAAACTCATTTGTCTTTACCTTTTTCCCCTTTTGTTCAAGGTCTTTTTCCAGTTGCATTGCTAGTTGATTCTGGGTAGTAATCTCTCAGTTCCCTGGAGGTTCATCCCTGGGAGCCATGTCCCAAACTGGGGGGCAGTTATTGGACTTATATTCTGAGTATGGCTTAAAGAGAGGTCATATTTGAGTAACAAGGAGGCTTTCATGATGTAACTTTTAGGTACCCAATAACACTAGGCTGTTTCAATTTCAAGAGTAAAGGTTCATAAGCACAGTCATCAAAATCAAGGGCCCATCAATGGACCATCCTCCTTCAATAACTATTGCCTCTGTACTTCAGGGATTCTTGCTGTTCCATTAGAGAATGTGGCAGAACTCCCCAGAATGGGAGCTCAATATTCTTTCAGTTATTGTTTGAATATCAACCCATCATGACAAGGCTTCATGAACATTTGAAAACATTTGTATACCTTATATGTATGCCCAGGTGAACTTCCTCCAGGTATTCCCCATCATTGACACACCACACAAATGGTCCTCCCTGCCACAGTTGTAACAATTCTGTGATCCAAAATTTCTTAAAAAATGAAGCCAATAAAATAGGCAAATACAATTAATAAGAAAATGAAAAAATGATGGTTTCTAAAAATAAATAAAATACAAAAGAATAAAAAAATAAAAAACATAAAAATTTGGCATATTAAAAAATAATGAGAAGCTATAATTTTTTTTGACATTTTGCCTTCCATCACTGTAAGTTCAGTTGTCCTGTATGTAGTTATTCCCCCAGTGTCTTACTTCTTTCATTTTGACTTCAAAGAAGATTTAGCTCACAACAAATTCATGTACAGAATATAGGGCACTCCCATATACCCAACATCCTCTGCCTTTTCCCTCTTCCACTATTAATAACAGTTAATGTGGATGGTACATTTGTTACAACTGATGTATAAACATTGAAACATAGTTACCAACAATAGTTAGTGGTTTACATTATGGTTTACATTTTGGATGATATACTTTTATAAATTTTGATGAAACTTTACATGGCTTTATCCATCATTGCAAGATCTTGTAGAACACTTCTATCACTCTCAAAATGCTTTCTGTTCAATCTAGTCTATTCCTCTCTCCCCATCCTCTCAGGTCCTATGGCCACCACAAGGTTTTGCTCCTTGCAGGATTAGATTCATAGTTACTTGCAATAACACTAAGGCTTTGACACAATGGTCTGTCCTCCCTTATTGGGCACTGTCCATGCTCTTAAGAGACTCCCACCCCATGTTTGAGAACATAGTGGGACATAGTGGGACTCCCCATGATGGGAGTCCAACATCTTCCCTCTCATTATGTGGGTATCCACACACTGGTATAACACATTATGTCAATCTGAATACTCACACACTTCTTAGAAATCTGCCCCAGATGCACCTTGTCCTGAATGCCCCCCACATCCAATGCCCTAAACAAGTAACCCTACATTGCCCTATTGCCAAAAGACCATTCACAACATTGTTGTTTCAACCATATACCCACCAATCCCCACTGTTCACCAGCTCCCTACCCCAACCCTTCCCCCAGTTCCATGGACAGTCCAACCCAACCTCCACACCTTATGCACTTACATAGCTGTGCCACTTAACCCAATAGTATCACTGCATGACTGTCATGCCCCTCCACTGCACAGCTACACACTTCCAACTTATCTTAGATTTTGCTCAATTGGGCATTGGCTCACAATTTTCTTCTCCCTTTCTATTTCCAATAAACTTATCTCCCAGACTCTAGCTCTATGAGTGTCCTCAATTTGCTTAATTCATATCAATGAGGTCATGTAATATTTATCCTTCAGTGCCTGGCTTGATTCACTTAGTATAAGGTCCTCAAGATTCAATCATTTTATCCCATGTGTTAATACTGTATTCCTTCTTACAGGATTGGGATATTTAAAAAATGGGAAAGAACAAAAAAATTTTAAAGAAAAAAATTTTTAAACATTTTTCCTTTTATCATTACATTATCAGGTGTCCAGTCTGTACTGTGGCACCTTCCCACTCTTACTCCCCAGTGTCTCCCATATTTTCATTAATTTTCAAAGAAGTTTTAGGTCACAGCAAAGTCACACACAGAATACTCATATGCCCAACCTCCTCCTCCTTTCCTCATCTCATATTAAAACCTTTTTGTATGTGGATGGTAGCATTGTTATAACTGTTATACACATAGTGAAACATAGCTACTAAACATTATCAATGTTTTACAGTATAGTTTACAATTTAGATGCTGCAGTTTAATAATTTTTGATAATATTTACCATGTCCTGTGTCCATCACTGTAAGGTAATGAAAAACATTTCCACTGACCACTAAATACCCCCTGTTTGATCTATTCTCTTCCTCCCTCCTCATACTCCTGGGGCATATGACACCCCCATGTCTTGACTCATTGGGTGACAAGATTCATAGTTACATGCAACAAGAGGTCTTGACACGATGATTGTCCTCCCCTATTAGGATCCACCCTTGCTCATAAGAGATTACCACCTGTCTGTTTCTGGCTGAATCGGTCCTTCCAAAGATGAGGGTCCTTCTCCTTCCCACTTGTCATGTGGTTCTCCAGTCACTGTCACAACACATTATGACAGGATGAACACTCACACACTCCCCAGAAGCCTACTCAAGATGTGCCCCATCCTGAATGCCCTCCCCAACCATCACCCTAAATCAGTGTCACTACCTTGTTATAAAGAGTGTTTACACTCCTGCACTTTCAACCACATACCCAGAAATCCCATGTTCACCTGGGCCCTCTTCCATCTCTCATCCCAATAAACTGGGTATTCTAACCTGCACTTCCTAATCTACACACCTGTCAACACTGCAGCAACAAACCCCATAATATCACTACCTACCTGTCCTATCCTTCAATATGCAACTATACTCTATTATTGTACCATACATTATGTCTGTATGGGTGATGGCTTAAAACTTTCTCTTCTCTTTCTCTCCTTGTTAACCTATTTTTCAGACAGTGGTTCTTGGGGACTGCTCACATTCCTCAATTAAAATCAGTGATGTCATGTACTGTTCATCCATCAATGAATGGCTTGCTTCACACAACATAAGCTCTTCAAGATTCATCTATGTGATTCCATGTGTTACCACTTTATTCCTTCTTACCACTGAGTAATATTCCATTGTATGTATGTACCACATTTTGTTTATCCATTCATCTGTTGATGGGCACCGGGGCTGTATCCAACTTTTGGCAATAGTGAACAATGCCTCTATGAATATTGGGGTGCATATATCTGTTCATGTCTTTGCTTTCAGTTCTTCTGGGTATATACCCAGCAGTGAAATCACTAGATCATATGGAATATTTATTGTTAGTTTTCTGAGGAATGGTCCACAGTGGCTGGACCATTCCACAATCCCACCAGCATTGGATGAGGCTTCCTATTCCTCCACATCCTCTACAACACTTATAGTCTGCTGTCTTTTTATAGCCACCATTCTAATGGGTGTAAGATGGCCTCCCATTGTAGTTTTGATTTGCATTTCCCTAATAGCTAGCGATGTCAAGCATTTTTCTTGGCCTTTTAGCCATTTGTATAACTTCCATGGAGAAGTGTCTTTTCAGGTCACTTGCACATTTTTTAAAAGGGTTTTTTGTCTTTTTATTTTTGAAGTATAGGATTTCTTTATATATGCAAGATATTAGGCTCCTATCAGATATATGTTTGCCAAATATTTTCTCCCATTGGTTAGGCTGCCTTTTTATTTTCTTGATAACATCCTTTGAGTTGCAGAAGTTTTTAATTTTTTAGAGATTGCATTTATCTATTTTTTGTTTTGCTGCCATGCTTTGGGTGTGAAAATCATGAAACCATTTCCTATTACAAGGTCCTGTAGATGCTTCCCTACATTCTCTTCCACTGTCTTTATGGTTTTGGCTCTTATATTTAGAACTTTGATCCATCTTGTGTTGATTTTTGTCTAAAGTGTGAAATGGTGTTCCTCTCTCATTCTTTTGGATATGAATATCCAGTTCTCTAGGCACCACTTGTTAAAGAGGCCATTCTCTCCCAACTGAGTGGGCTTGGTGGCCTTGACAAATATCAGAAGACTGTATATGTTAGGATCTATATCAGAACTCTCAATTTGGTTCCCTTGGTCAATATGTCTCTCCTTGTGCCAATACCATGCACTTTTGATCACTGTAGTATGTTTTAAAGTCAGGTAGTGTGATACCTCCAACTTCATTTTTCCTTTTCAATATGTCTTTGGCAATTCAGTGCCTCTCACCTTTCGAAATATATTTTGTAGTTAGTTTTTCCAGTTCCTTAAAAAAATACAGTGCTGATTTTTACTGGGACTGCATTAAATCTGTAAATTAGATTGCAAAGGATAGACATCTTGATGATGTTTAGTCTTCCTATCCATGAACAGATAATATTCTTCCATTTATTTAAGTCTTATTTGATTTCCTTTGACAGTGTTGTAAGGTTTTCTGTATATAAGTCCTTTGCATCTTTAGTTAAATATATTCTTATGTATTTGATTCTTTTAGTTACTATTGTAAATGGTATTTTTTTCTTGATTTCCTACTCAGATTGCTTATTATTGGTACGGAAATGCTACTGATTTTTAAGTATTGATCATATAGCCTGTGACATTTCTGAACTCCTTTATAAGTTCTTGAGATTTCTCAGTGAAATCTCAAAAATCTAAGTTGTTGTAGATTTATCAGTGCTTTCTACTTAAAGGATCATATCGTCTACAAATAATGATATTTTTACTTCTTCTTTTCCAATTTGGATGCCTTTTATATCCTTTTCTTGCCTCAGTGGTCAAGCAAGTACTTTTAAGGCAGTGTTAAATAGGAGTGGTGATAGTGGGCATCTTTGTGTTATTCCTTATCTCAGAAGGATTGCTTTTAGGATATCACCATTGAAGATATTAGCTTTGGGTTTTTCATATATACCCTAATTCATGTTCAGAAAGTTTCCTTCTATTCCTATCTTTGAAGTTTTTTTACCAAAAAAGGATGCTGTACTTTGTTGAATGATTTTCCTGCATCTATAGAGATGATCATGTGATTCTTTTTCTTTCAATCTGTTTAAGTGGTGTATTACATTGATTGGTTTTCTTATATTGAACCATCCTTGCATAACTGGGATGAAACACACTTGGTCATGGTGTATAATTCTTTTGATATGTTGTTGAATACAATTATCAAGTATTTTGTTGAGGAATCTAGCATTTAGGTTCATTAGAGAAATCGGTCTGTAGTTTTCCTTTCTTGTTGTATCTTTGTTTGGCTATGGTATTAGGGAAATGTTGGCATCATACAATAAGTTAAGCAAATACCTTTTACTTCTATTTTTTGGAAGAGCTTAGGCAGGATTGGTGTTCACTCTTTCTGGATAGAATACAGCTGTGAAGCCAAAGATGGCTTAGTCTATCTCTTTACTTGTAATTGGACTTTTGAGTTTATCAATTTCTTCTTTTGTCAGTGTAGACTGTTTGTGAGTTTCTAGAAATTTGTCCATTTCTTCTAAATTATCATTCTTGTTGGCATATAATTTTTCAAAGTATCCTCTTATGATACTCTTTATTTCTTTTGTGTCAGTAGTGATATCCCCTTGTTCATTCCTTGTTTTGTGTACTTGCACGTGTTCTCTCTTTCTCTTTTTTAATCTGGATAAGTGTTTGTCAATTTTATTGATCTTCTTAAAGAACCAGCTTTTGGTTTTATTTTTTCTAGTGCTTTCTTATTCTCTATTTCATTTAGTTCTGCTCTAATCTTTGCTATTTCTTCCTTTAGGCTTAGTTTGTTTTTGTATTTTCAATTCCTCCAAGTTTGCAGTTAGATCTTCAATTTTAGCTCTTCTTCTTCAATATATGTATTTATGGCTATGAACATCCCTTTCAGGACAGCTTTCAATGCATCCCAGAGGTTTTGATATGTTTTCCTGTCATTTCCATTACTTTCAAGGTATTTATTGATTTCTTTTGAGATTTCCTCCTTGATCCACAGTCTGTCTAAGAATGTGTTTAACTTCCATATCTTTGTGCCTAATCTGATTCTCTGGCCCTTACTGATTTCCAACTTCATTCCATTGTGTTCAGAGAAATTATTTTGTATGATCTCAATCTTTCTGAACTCATTAAGAGTTTTTCTGTGGCCTAGCATTTGGTCTATCTTGGAGTATGATCCATGTGCACTTGAGAAGAATGTAAATCCTGCTGTGTTTGGATGTAGTTTTCTGTATATGTCTATTAGGTCCAGGTCTTCTAATGTATTGTTCAGAGTCATTGTTCCTGTATTGATTCTCTGTCTATATGTTCTGCCTAATGTTGACAATCGTGTATTAAATTATCCCACTATACTTGTAGAGGCATTTATTTTGGCACTGAGTTTTTCCACAAATTATCTCATGTATTTTAAGGCATCTTGATTAGGTGCATAAATATTTATGATTGCTCTCTCTTCTGTAGAGATTCCCCCTTTTACTAATATATACTGTCCATCTTTGTCTCTTAAAATAGTTTCGCATTTAAAGTCTATTTCTGATATTAGGATAGCTATTCCTGCCTTTTCTTTCTTTTTTTTTTTTTTTTTTTTTGCTTTTGTATGCTTATAAAATTGTTTTCCAGCCATTAACTTTCAGCCTCCTTGAATCCCTGTACTGAAGATGGGTTTCTTGTACACAGCATATAGATGGATCATATTTCCTTATCCATTCTGCCAATCTGCGTTTCCTGAGTGGTAAATTTAATCCACTAACATTCAGTGTTATTATTCACAATGAATTTATTACTTCAGCCATATTTTCTTGGATTTATGTATGTCTTATGTTGTTTTTATTTCTCTTTTTGCCTTTTTAGTTGTTTTTACACTCTCCTCCAACTCTCTCCCCTTGATTTTCCCTTTCAACTCATAGAACTTCTTTTAGTATTTTTGAAGTGCAGTTTCTTATTAGCATACTCTCTTAATTTCTGTTTATCTGTGAATATTTTGAACTCTCCATCATTTTTGAATGCCAGATTTGCAGGATAGAGAATTCACCCATGGAAGTTTTTTTTCTTTTAGTACTTTGACTATGTCATACCACTGACTTCTTGGCTCCATGGTTTCAGATGACAAATCAGCACTTAATCTTATTGTGCTTCCCTTGAATGTGATGGTTCTCTTTTCTCTTGCTGCCTTGACTATTTTCTCTTTGTCCAGCATTGAACATTTTGACAAGTATATGTCTTGGAGTTGGCCTGCTGGGATTTATACTGTTTGGGGTGCACTGTGCTTCCTGGGTTTTACATCCACCTCTCTCAATAAGGTTGGGATGTTTCCAGCCATTATTTCCTTCAACACTCCTTGTGTTCCTTTTCTCTTCTCTTCTTCTTCTGGGGTGCCTATAATGCATATGTTTGTGCATTTTATGTTGTCAGTTAAATCCCTGTGTCCCTTCTGGATTTTTTCTATCTTTTTATCTCTCTGTTCTACTATCTGTTTTGTTTCAGATGTATTGTCTTCCACATCACTAATTCTTTCTTTTGCCTGGTGAAATCTGCTGTTATGTGAATACAGCATCTTTTTTATTTCTTGGATTGTGCCATTGATCACCATCATATCTGTTATCTTTTTATGTATGTTTACAATTTCTTCAATATGTTCTCCAAGTGTCTTCTAGTATCCTTAATCTCTTCTTCACTTCATTAAGTTGGTCCATGATATTTGTTTGGAAGACTTGAATAGTTGTTTGAAGTTCTGCATCTCATCCTGGTTTTAGTTTTTTCATTGAACTAATCCATGTCTTCTTGTTTCTTCCAGTGTGGTTTGTAATTTTTTGTTGCCCTATAGTCATCATTTTTTTTTTGATAGGTTTATTCAGTTAATTAGCTTCTCTCTCTGCTCTAGAGTTTTATTTAGCTGGTGGTTCTGTGTGCATTTTTAAGTTTTCTTTGTGAGGCTTTGTTATTATTTTATTTCCTTGATTATTTCTGTGTTCCCTTGAAGGCAAATATTAGGGCCAGAGGAATCAAAAGATGTGAGAAAGGAAGAAGGATAATAGTAATATTGATAAAAGTTAGAAGAGGGACTGTATAACACTTAGTAAAAAGAATATTTTACTCATGTAGGCAGTGTAGAGTAATAGGGAAAAAAAGTGGAGTACCTACAATGTACTGGGAAACCAAATTGAGGAAAAAATATATAATGATTTAAAAGGCTAGAACAATGAGGAGAGAGAGAAAGGGTAAAGAAAGGGCTGAAAGGAAAAAGTTAATAATAATAATAATAAAAGAAGAAAACAGAAGAGATAGAATAGAAATTGAAACACTTACGCTGTGGGCTAATGAAAAAAGGTAGTATGTAAGAACCACAACAGAAAGTAGAAGACAGAAAGATGAAGGAAGGAAAAGAGATAGCATTGGGAGACAATATCAATATAGACAGAGAATGGGAAATCATGGAAGAAGAAGCACAGCAAAGAAGAGACAAGCTAGGAGCACCTTATTAAAAAAAAGAAAAGGAAAAAGAAGGGGGCGTGGAAAGAGGAAAGAAACCAAGAGACAACAAATAAACAATGAAAAACCAAACTACCACACAAGCAAGCAGGCAAACAAAGCTAAGGAAGAACAGTGTTCCTTCTTGGACCCTTGTGGAACCTCTCAACCTACTTGTATTCATCAATTGCCAAGTTTCAATCTGCAGGTTTTAAGGCAGATTTTAGCAATTAAACTAAGTTAAAAAAATATTTTTTTATTTTTTAAAGTGACTGTCTCCCCCACATTTTTTTTTTTTTTTTGCAAAACAAGGTATCCAAAAGAAGTCCTCTTCTAGACCACCCCCTTCACCAAAGGGACCCTAAATAGGCTTGTGGAAACTAATTACACTCTTCACACTTTCTGACCTCCCCAGGAGGGCTGAAGCTCTGATGCTTGTCAGTTCAGAATGATAAAATTGCCTGACTCTGCCCCCTCTGGAGCCAATCCTCAGTATCACTGGACTGTTGGGTAAATCAGGCTTCCTCAGCAGATTCACCACTCCCCTCAGACTGGCACTGCTTCATGCCTGCTTCTCTGCTCCCCAAAGCTATGATGGGGTCCAGGCAGCCAAATCCACAGAAAGGAAACCCCTCTCCACCCTCCATCAGAATCCTACCACTCTCAGAGAATGCTCCCTCTCACCCAGTTGCCAGTGGCAGTTGGGGCGTATCCTTGGGCAGAGGTAAATCAATCTTCCTCAGAAGATTCACCACTCCCCTCAGCCTGGTGTTGCTTCATGCCAGCTCTTTTGTTCCCCCAAAATGCAAGGGGTTCCAGACAGTCAAATCCACAGAAACAAAACCCTTCTTGACCCTCTGCCAGAACCTTCCCACTCTCAAAGAAAGCTCCCTCTCCCTGGGTTGCCAGCAGGAATCATGCCTCAAACTAGCCTTTTTCCCTGAGGGTTGGATACAGCCTTCTGTGTCAATGACCACAGACAGTGAAAAAAATTACGAATCCTTCATGAGCAACTAACATCACCATCTGGCTCCCTATCAGTGATGTCCCCAATGTTCTCACTCCAGGCCCCCAAGAAAGGACCGTGTCCCCAATCAGCTGTCCTCAGAAAATGGCTCCATCTTGCTCCTTCCTCCCTAAGGCCAGATTTTTACTTAAAAAGATGGAGATAATACAATGGGGAGAACATTTACTGGCCATTTAGATAGAAAGACATGGTGTGCACCCATAGCCCTGGGGAGGCTGCATTGACACAGTCATGGAACTCTTCTTACAAGGAATCCCCTCTCCCCAAGTTACCAGGCTGCCTTTGCTCAACCAAGTCTCCTACTACCAGCAAGTCTTGGGTCAATTGAACTACCACCAGGATGTGAAAGAATCTCACTTCAGTTGCAGGTCAGGCCCAGGCTGTCACTCTACATGAGCCACATAACCCCCTGACTGGATGCACCCTCCTCTTCTTTCTGCATATCAAATGCAGAGTCCTCAGTCTCCCATGGGAATTGTGGCTATTGGTACAATTTTTATCAAACAACAATGCCCAGTGGTAGCTTCTTTGGCTCTTACTTTTCCCCATTGTAGGTATTAATACCATAATATCTGGCCTGGAATATGCATAAGCCCAGACAATTGCATATATAAAATCATAGCTGGTTCCCACTTTCCTTTCCTTCTGATCTAGGAATCAGTAGTCTTTGTGCCTTTCAGTAAATTGAATTGTCAGCCCTGGGTTGTGGCCACTCTCCAGTCATCCTGTGGGCTCCCCCTCACCATCCTTTTTCCTCAGGTATTCCCAGGATATTCTCAGCCATATCCAGATACCAAGAAGAGCTACATGGAAGGACAGTCATGGTCTAAGTATCATCCCCACTTTTGTCACTACCATGAACACTTTACCTAAAATACCAAGTGGATTACAGCTCTGAAATCATCTGGCATTTGTAGGTCTTTATAAGCATGTTCAGAGTTGTGGCCCCTGTAGGCTTTCATATAAGGACATTAGATTTTCTGTAGATATGCTAAGACAATGTAGTGAGAAAACATGGGTTTTTCAACAGTATGTGTTCAATCACCTATTGATATACAATCCAGCCAACATCATGCTGGTGAGAATATACTCATCCCCAAGATCAATTGGGACATCCTAGACCAGGGATTCATAACCTCTTTTGTTCCACAGTCCACTTTGTCTTTCAGGTAAAAACCACACACCCCTTCTCAGAATGTTGTGGCAGATAGTTTTATGACACTCAACATAGGCAAGTCATTAAATTTGAGGGTTATTCAAAATTTATTCAAGCTCATACACCCCCTGAAATATTTCAATGGACCCCTTAGGGTCTATAGGCCCGTGGTTAAAAATCTGCCCTAGACAGAGAGGGAGGGTTACTGATGAGCGTAGTCAGTTGGGAACACAAATTTTCTTCATTACTGTATGAAATGTCAAACAGGGCCCTAAAAGGGAGTCCAACCTGGAATCTGAAACTCAAATTTTACTTGATTGGAGACACAAACAATACTTAAAGATTTTTTCAGGAGGATAAGGAAGACCAAAACAACATCAACAACCAAAACCAATGCATTTGACTTGATTAAAATTAAGGACATTTGTTTAGACAAAGACAGAAAAGACAAGCAGATTTACAGAATATATATATAGATCTCATATCTAATTAAGAGCTTGTATCCAGAATATATGAAGGACACTTAAACTCAACCCTAACAATTCAATTATTCCAATTAAAAATGGCTAAATGATCTTAATTTTACCTTTTGAAAAAGATATAGGGGTGGGAAATAATATATGAAGAAAAGCTCAGCATATTAGTAATGTGTGAAATGCAAATTAATACCTCTTCAGATATCACAACACACTAGATTGCAAAAAAAAATGAGAATAACAAATAGTGGCATGAATGCAGAACAGAATCTCACATTTTTTACTCATGTGAATAAAAACAATACAGCCATTTTGGAAGATAATGTTGGTTACTTATAAAGTAAATCAGACACTTAACAAAAGGTCCTGTAACCCCACTTTTACATATTTACTCAAGTGAATGGAAATTATTTCCACACAAAATCATGTACACAAATATTTAAGCAGCTTTGTTTTTGGTCACAAAAACTGGAAAAAATAAAAGTGTTAATCAACACATGGAAAAAGAAGGAGATAAGGAGAAAAGGCAGACAATGGAAAGAGTAATTAGGGGTCTGAGTGGTCACTCTCATACAAGCAAAAGAAAGAGAAAGAGATAAGTAATTGCCTAGGAACACTAAAGACTCCAAGCCCCTCCTATATTTACATACAAAAGGAGAAAGACAGACCACTCCAGAGCTGGCTGATGGCCAAGGCAGATGTACACAGGGAAACAATTCCTAAGGAAAGGTTTTTATTTAAAAAGATGCAGAAGATGCATTTCTTTGAGCATTGAGATAGAACAGTCCCCAAGCGCATCTCCTGCCATGAGGAGGCCACTTTGATACAGTCATGGAACATTTTTCACTGGGAAAACACTTTGCCCATTACCAGGCAGCCTGGCTCAAGCAAGTCTCTGTACAAGCAAGGCACAGATCAGGCCCAGGCAGCCACCCTACAGGGGCCCACACAGCCCTTTTCCTGAAGCATCCCTGCCTCCTCTTCTTGCATTAAAACCCAGTCCCCAGCCCTTCTGGTAATTGTGACTATGGGATCAATTTATATCCAACAGCAACACCTTGTGGTGGCCTCTTTTGCTCTTACTTTCTGCACCATAGTTATTTATGCTTTAACACCTTGCCTAGAATAAACAGAAACTCTGAAAATTGTATACATAAAATCACAGATGGTCCCCATATGCCCTTCCCCATGATCTAGGGATCAGTAGTCTCTGCATCTTTAGGGCAAGAGGTTCATCAGACCCAGGTAGTGGCCATTGACCAGCCATCCTGTGGTCTTCCCCTCCCATCCTCCTTCCACAGGCTTCCCCAAGACTTTCTCAGCCAGAGTCAGATCTCAAAGCTGAGATATAATGAAGGGCAGTCCTGGGATAAAAGTCTCACCCAAAATTATGTTGCCACAATGGACACTTTGACTAAAATATTCATTGAATATAATCCCCAATATTGTCCAGCTTTTAGTGGGTCTTTTTAGATTTGTTCAGAGTGGAGACCCCAGTAGACTGTCAATTTTGCAGAAGGGTATTAACCAGTGATGAGATCGCTCATGGAAGTAGGTGCCCACATATCCTGGGAAAACCACCCACCTGAGAAGGTAGGTGTCTTTCCCTGTGTTATTCAGCTTAGGAAATACTTACCAGTAGTAGAGATCAGGCCTCATTTGGTTATTTCACATGAATATTCTAAGCTTAGATGGAAGGATGTCAGGGAGTCTAGCACCAGTTCCCAGAGGTGGCTGTAACCAAGATCTGTTAGTTTTCTGTGAATGATTTCCTGTAGATGATTTCAGGATTTGTTCAAACTTAAGAAGCAATTCCTAACCTTTGCTCACAAACCCACTATCAGATTTTAATCATCTCTTTCAAATGCAGACATTCTGAAACTCAGAAGCTTCAGTGTAGATGAAGCTGGGAAATAGCCACAGGCTCCTCTCCACTCAAAGCCTTCTTCCAACTACTTCACCCCCAGGGAGCAGGTTAAAAATTGCAGGGCCTCTGAGAAACTCCTCAGTCTGGGTCATTCCCATTCCTCACTTTTCCTAGTCCCATTTGAGAATCACTGGCATGGAGGCAGACATTTAACTTCTAGCCAGATGAAGGTTCTAGATCTCTGTGCACATCTGAAAGGACATGGCAGAGTGTTGATGGGCAGGAGGGAGAGAGAAATCCAAGAGGGCAGGGACTCCATAAAAGGATCCAAGGAGCTGGGGGCAGGACAGTCACATGGAGAGTATTATATCACAGATATCTGATTGTGATGTCCCTGGTGCCACAGTTGGAGACTGGCCCTGGGAGACTGAATTGGGATAAAATGTGATCAGAGGGTTGTGGGTGAAGGGAGGATGTACCCTGGCTCCTGCTCCTCCTTCCTGACACCCCACCACATGTTCCCTCGCTGGGACTCAACCCCTCTATGAATCTGGGGCCAGGACACAGGTCTCAGCTCCCCTCCCACACCCACCCTTTCTGCCCTTGGGACAGCTAAAGAAAAGCAGAGGGACTCCAGGCAAAGCCCCTTTGGGGTCAGAAAGAAAATACCACAATTCATAATTTCAGTGACCACAGGAAGAACTTTAGCAGAATGAACAACTGTAAGGAACTTAAATGGAGGATTTTGGAGTAAAAAATCATTTAAGACAACCATTGATTTTCTGGGCTCAGGTACAAATGGGTAAGTTAATTTAACTTCTGTTTCTGACAATGTCATTATATGTCCATGAAATGCATGTACTTATTAACAGTGTGGTAGGGGAGAATTTATAGTATAGATGACCATTTACATTTATAAATTATGAAATGCAGGGATGTTACAGCAAAGGATGATTAATTTAGGATAAGAGTTCAGCCACTACTTTACTAAAATATCATATTGTGAAAATTGATTTTCTCCCATATTTTCATTCTACATTATTTGGCCCTCCTAATCTCTGGGGACTGTGAGACATTATAACATATGTACTTCTAATATTTTCTGACACAGAGGATTTTCAGTAGTAGATTTGTATGATAGGAGCCATTGATCTCTTAAAATGAAATAAAGTCCTGGAATTAATCAACCCCATAATGAACTACATTTTTCTTTACTATTTAGAGTGATAACCAAGTCCAGTGGGACAAAATCTAGAACACAGAATTGAGAAAATGGTAGTATGACATCCCATGTAGAAGATCCAAGATGATTTAGAGCAAGTGTACCTCCAAAGGACGGATATAGGGTAAAGCAGGAAGGGAGTGAGAGTCCAGTGGCCTAGGATGGATGTTTCATAAGCCAGGATTACTCATATCTGAGAACTTTGAGTGGCTCTCTGGAGGTGGAGACCCAATATTTTAGAATCAGGGAGAGAATTGAAAATCTCTGAATACCATGGGCTCATGAATGTATAACACTCAATGATTTTAATGTTTTTATCTGTGCAATGAATGTATTCATATCTCCTTATTCATTCAGAGTAGCTAAGTCCTTCTTATTCTTGACCATGGGGGCAAGGGTCCTCATCCTATTCCTCTTGCAGCACACTTCATATCCTTTTTATTTGAACTGGAGATACTTCCAGGTGAAGGGTTGAGATTCATGACAGATGAATATAGAAATTAGGGATGAGACCAGAGTCCAATAACTTCTTTCTCCATTTTCAAATTTGTTCACCTAGTGCTTATTTACTTGTGAGTGAAAACCCAGAAGGAGTCAGTTGTCAGTTACACTATAGACAATGCAAACACTGATAAGTAGGAAATTCTCCTGGAATGGCCAATGTGTGGTCAGAAGATGGCAAGTTTGTCTTATTGGCATAGATATTCTAAGCTCATTAGGAGCTGCAGTTCAGTTTATCCAGGCCTTTTGAATGGTGATGGATATGTTAGGGGTTGATCAATAAGTAATCTCTTTTTCAACATCACACAAATTTGTTCCAGACTCCATTAAGGTTCTGTATTTACTGGAGAGATAAGAGGTTTTTTTTCTCATCCAGCCCATTTCCTCCATGGGGAAATAAAGCACTTATTAATCATGTTAATGCCTGCAATTGGCTTTGGCATGCAGGGAACCTTGGTGAAAGAGATGAGTAAGAGCAGAAGTTTATAGTCAATAGGGAGGCTGGCATATGAGCAGATGAATTCATCAATGCAGTGTTACAGATGCTAGCATGCAGGGCTGTGCATTGTTGAGAGGAGGAAATGTGAGGGTTAGCTAAGAGAAGTAAAAGAGGAATCATTTCTTTCCCCCAATTTCTATTTTCTTAAAATATTGATATATTTTTACATATTTAGAAAACTTTTCAAAAAGAGAATTAAAATTATCCTTACTCCCTTGGCTCCAATTGCCCAATTTCCAATTTTGTATATAAGCTTTATTAAAACATTATACATGCAAGTAATTATAAGAAGTATTGTTTCTTTAATTTTGGAATACATTCAGGAAAATGATTATAAGGTATAGAGTAAAATTTATGACCCTGTGAAGTAAAATTGGAAAGACCTGAATGGATCAAGAAGTGGTGGAGATCCAAAAGATACAATGAACATGGGTATTTGGAGGTATCAATTGAGATTGGAAGGTCTCATGCATCTGGAATGGTCAGGCTAGCACTATCCTAGAATACAGCAGTCTCAGGAGTCTGTGGTTTTTCTGCTAAACTGTCTGTACCTTTTGATGGACACTTGAGTTTTATAAGGTTGAGTGAGGCAGCACATACTAGTCCTAAATTCTGCATGATACCTGTTTGGTTCTGTGGAATGCCGAACTTTCTGCAAGGTTCTTTGCGATTTTACTGAAAATAGACCTATGGCCTGTTTAGATAGGAAGCATTTTACACATAAGCTCATTGGTTCACTCAAAACTCATAACAGTATTGTGAAATGATTTCATAGATGATATAGGAGGCCATACAGGGAAATAATCTAACCAAAGCTATGATGTAAATGTGACAAATCATAGATAATTGCATGCCTTAAGAGTCTGTATATTTTTTGAAATTGGTAGAAAAGGGTGTTTTATTTATGAATGCTCAAGTGCAAATTTTATAGCTGCATTTGGAAGTTATGATGACCAATTCATTACAACATTTAAAGGTAATATCATACCCCATGTCATGCAATATATTTTTTAAATAATTTTTTTAATAGTAAAAGTTGTGAAATTGCAAAGCAAGCATGAGTATCCTCATACAGGGCTCTTATATATCACCCCACCATCAATACCTTGCATTATTGTGAAACATTTGTAACAAATTATGAAAGAGCATCATCAGAGTATTACTACTAACTGTAGTCCATGTCTTACATTTGGTATTTTCCCCAACCCACACTATTTTTTAAAATAAATCATACAATTTATCTAAAATGTGCAATGACATTTTGTATAGTCACAGAGCTGTGCATTCAGCATTAAACCAATATTAGAGCATTTTCATTACCCCAAATAAAACCTCATAAAAAACAAACCATTATCATATTCATATTTTAGCATTACTAATTACAAATCTTATTATGTGCTTTCACCATTTCTATTCATTTCCAAACATTTACAACTTCCTACCAAGTCTGCACTGATCAAACCTCAGCTTTCCATTTTCTAAACACATACTCTTCTCTGGAAACTTATATTCTAGCTATTAATTCCAGGAGTTGGTTCATTATATTTAGTTCATAATAGCAAAATCATAATATATTTGTCCTTTGTGCCTGGCTTGTTTCACTCAACATAAAATTTTCCAGGATTATCCATGATGTCATATAATTCATGACTTTATTTCTTCTTACAGCAGTAGTGGCCATTCTAATATGTGTGAAATGATATCTGTACATTGATTTGGATTTCCCTCATAACCAGTGATGTTGAACTTTTTTTTTTTCATGAGTTTTGCATCATTTGTATTTTTTTCTTTTTAATGTTTAATTTTTAAAAAGATACTTACATTTCATAAATATTACACAAAAAATATACAGAATCCCATATGCCCTACATCCCATACCTCCCAAACCCTCCCACATAGACATCTTTCATTAGTGTGGCACATTCATTGCAATTGAAAAATGCATCCTTGGACTTTGCCATTCAGCATGGAACATGGATCACATTGTAGTCTATAATCTCTCCCACACAGTTATGCATGTTATGCAATGATATAAAATGGCCTATATCTGTAATTTCAGTGTCACTCAGGGTGATTCCCAATCCTAAAAAAGCCCCCATATTACAACTGTTTTTCCCTCTCCCTGCTCCCAGAGCCTCCAGTAGCCACTGGCTCCACATCAATGTTGTAATTTCTTCCATTGCTAGAATCACAATATGTCTATAGTAGAATACCAGTAAGTACACTCTACTCCATAGTTCTTCCCCCAATCCTGAGAATTCTGGGAGGGTAATGTCCACTCTACCTACAATTGAGAGGGGACCCTTATCCCATCAGGAAAGATGGATGGGACTATCCTGCCTGCAACTGCAGAATCTCTCCATTCCCTGGGATGACCATTGTTCATCATCATCTCCCTGCCAGTTGTCCTGGGTGAGTCCAATGAGCTGTAGAGCAGGTGTTGCAACTCTGCCAACGTTCTGTGCCTAGCTGGCACATGGAGAGCCCAAAGACTCAATTCTCTGAACATACACCTATAATCTCCAGCATGAAATATAAGTTTAAATAAAAGGAGCAGATGAGCCACGAGCAAGCAAGACTTAATTGAGTCCACCTCTGTCACTTTCAGGAGAACAAACTACAAAGTAAGGCCCAGTTGCAATGCACCAAACTCCAGAGCTATCCACCCTGACCATAGAAAATTAGTGTCTTCAGAGCCCTCAGGAGCCCCACTACTTGGGGTAGTATCCACTTTGGAAATCTATGAGATCCTGTAAAGATGTGTGTAAGTATTTCCTCTGGGAAGAACCCCCGACACCATTTGAAGTCTCTTAGCCATATAAAATCATTTTTCTTTACCTTTCTCTCCTTTTATTCAAGGTATATTTCCAGTTGCATTGCTACTTGGTGCTTGTTAGCAGTCCCTCAGTGCCAAGGAGGTTTATCCCCAGGAGTCACATCCCATACTGGGGGGAAGGCAATGTATTCATATGTTGAGTTTGGCTCAGAGAAATGTCACATTTGAGCAACGAGGCTCTCAGGGGCAACCCTTAGACACCCCATAACAATAGGCTAAGTTTCGATTTCAAAAGCAAAGGCTCATAAACCATCAATATCAAAGGACCATCAGTGGATCATCCCCCTTCCCAAGTCAATATCCTGTACTTGGGGGACTGTTGCTTCTCCCTTAGAGAATGTGGCAGACCTCTCTAGGATGGGAATTCAGGATTCTTTCAGTTATTGTGTGATTCTCCACTCCTGTGACAATGCCCCATGAGCATTTAAACATTCTTACAAACCTTTTATGTATGCTTAGTTGAACTTCATCCCATACATCACCCATCACTGACACCCACACCAATGATCCTCCCTTGCCCCAGTTGTAACCATTCTGTGATCCAAAACTTCTTAAAAAATGAAGCCATTACAATAGCCAAATACAATTAATAGGAAAATGAAATAATAATTTTAAATATAAGAAATAAAATATATAAAAATTTAAAAAACTAAAAATACAATAAAATTGATAGACTGGGATATTGAAAAAAATGAAAAATATTTTTAAAAAATTATTTTTTAACATTTTGCCTTTCATCACTACAATATCTGGTGTCCTGTATGTACCATGGCACTTTCCTCCACTCATTCCCTGATGTCTCATTATTTTTCATTTTGTTTTCAAAGAAGTTTTAAGTCACCGTAAAGTCACAAAGAGAATACAGGAGACTCTCATATACCCAAAATCTAGCCCCTTTCCTTCCCCCTATATTAATACCTTTTTATATGAGGATGATACCTTTGTTATAACTGATATACAAGTAATGAAACATAGCTGCTAAACATGGTCAATAGTTTACACTATGGTTTACATTTTAGACTGTACACTTTTATAAATGTTGATGATATTTAACATAGCCTGTGTCCATTATTGCAAGATCATGTGGGGCATTTCTGCTGCCCACTAAATAACCCCTGTTTGATATATTCTAGTTCTCCCACCCCGTCCCCTTGAGGCACATAGTGACCCCCTGGTTTCACTCCTTGGATGACAAGATTCATAGTTTCATGCAACAAGACTGAGCTCTTGACACAGTGGTTTGTCTTCCCTATTAGTAACAATCCATGCTCTTGAGGGACACCCACCTGTCTATTTGTGAACAAATCAGTCCTTTCAAGGATATGATTCCAACTCCTTCCTGCTCATTATGTAGGTCTCCACCCACTGATACAACACATTATGACAGAATTATCACTTACACACTCCCTAGAAGCCTGCTCCAGGTGTCCTCTATCCCAAATGCTCAACCATCCAACACTCTAAACCAGTAACCCTTCCTGGTCATATTGCCATAAGAGCAACCCCAACTTTGTACTCTCAACCACATACCTGCAAATCCCTAGTGCTCACCTGCTCTTCTCCCAACCCTCCCCCCAGTATCCTGGACCTTCAAACCCACCCTTCCCAATCTACCCATCTGTCAATCTTATACCACCAAACACAATAATATCATTAACGTTCTGTCATAATTCTTCAGTACATCACTACACACTTTCACCTTACCATATGTTACATCCATATGGGTGTTGGCTCACAACCTTCTTCTCCCTTTATATTTCTTGTAAACCTATCTTCCAGACAATATCTCTCTGAGTCAGATAAATTTGCTTAACTCATATTAGTGCGGTCATGTATTGTTCGCCCTTCACTGCCTGGCTTGCATCACTCAACATAAGGTCCTCAAGATTCATCCATGTTATACTGAGCATTAGCACTTTATTCCTTCTTATAGATGAGTAATATTCCATTGTATGTATGTACCACATTTTGTTTATCCATTCATCTCTTTTTTTTTTTTTATTTTTTTATTTTTTTATTTTTTTTATTTTTATTATGGGTAAAAATCAAAATTCTCACAATACATACAAACATTTGTAAAATGATATATAAATATATATGCATATATGTGTATTTGCTTACAAAAATGTTATTTTTTATATATATATATACATATATTTTAAGAGGTGCTTAGATTACCTAAAATATTATACGGAACCCACTCGGATTCCCATGTTGCCCACCTCCCACACCTCCCACCACATCCAACACAAACATCTCCCATAGTGTGGCCCACCAACCTCAATGAACTTACACATCCTGGAGCCTTGCCACCAACCATAGACCACAGTTCACACTGTAGACCACACTCTCCATTCATCTCTTGATGGACACCTGGGTAGATTCCAACTTTTGGCAATAGGGAATAATGCCAATATGAATATTGTTGTGCACATATCTGTTCATGTCTTTGTTTTTAAATGTTCTGTGTGTATACCCAGCAGTGGAATTGCTGGATCTTTTGGAAGTTCTATAGTTTATTGAGGAACCACCAAACTGTCCTCCACAATGCCTGGACCATTCTACATTCCCACCAACAGTGGATGAATGTTCCCATTCCTCCACATCCTTTCAAAACGTATAACCTGCTGGGGGTTTTTGTTTGTTTTAATTTTTCAAATTAATTAATTAATATTTTAAAAGATGTTTAGATTACATAAATGTTACACAAAACTTACAAGGATTCCCATGTTCCTCACCTCCCATCCCTCCCATAACATCCCACATAAACATCTTTCAATAGTGTGCCACATCACTTGCAATGGATATACACATCCTGGGGCTTTGCCAATAAGCATGGACCATAGTTCACATTGTCTGCCACACAGCTCTGCATGTTATATGCTGACTTAAAATAGCCTATATCTGTCATTGTAATGTCACTCAGGATAATTCCCAAGTCTGCTGTTTTTTAATGGCCACCATTCTTATGGGTGTAAGAGTGTGTCTCATTGTAGTTTTGATATGCATTTCCCTAATAGCTAGTGACGTTGAGCATCTTTTCATGTGCTTTTTAGCCATTTGTCTTTCTTCCTTGGATAAGTTTATTTTCAGGTCAGTTGCCCATTTTTTAAAATGGGCTGTTTGCCTTTTTATTTTTGAAGTGTAGGATTTCATTATATATGTAGGATATTAGTCTCCTATCAGATATATGGTGGCTAAATATTTTCTCCCATTGGTTAGGTTGCCTTTTTACTTCCTTGATAATGTCCTTTGAGGTGAAAAAGTTTTTAATTTTGAGGGGATCCCATTTGTTTATGTTTTCTTTTGCCACTCATGCTTAGAGTGTGAAATTCATGAAACCATTTCCTATTATATTATCCTGTAAATGTTTCTCTACATTATCTTTCAAGGTCTTTGTGGTCTTAGTTCTTACATTTAGATCTTTGATCCATTTTGAGTTCATTTTTGTATAAGGTGTGATATGGTGCTCCTCTCTCATTCTTTTGGACAGGTATATCCAGTTCCCCTAGCACCATTTAATGAAGAAGCTATTTTCTCCCAGTTGAATGGACTTGATGGCCTTGTTGAATATTAGATGACTGTATATGGAAGGATCTATATCAGAATTCTCAATTCGGTTCCATTGGTTGGCATGTCTATCCTTGTGCCATTACCATTCAGTTTTGACCATTATAGCTTTGTAGTATGTTTTAAAGTCAGGTAATGTGATGCCTCCAATTTCATTTTTGTTTTTCAACATGTCTTTGTCTATTCAGCAACACTTACCTTTCCAAATACATTTTGGAGTTAGTTTTTCTAATTCATTAGAAAAGACTATGTTAATTTTTATTGGAATTGCATTAAATCTATGATTAATTTGTGTAGGATAGATATCTTAATGATGTTTAATACTCCAATTCATGAACAGGGACTATTCTTCCATTTATTTATGTCTTCTTTGATTTCCTTTAACAGTGCTTTGTAGTTTTCTGTAAATGTCATTTACATCTTTATTTGAACTTATTCCTACATATTTGATTTTTTAATTTACTATTGTAAATGGGATTTTTTTCCCTTGATTTCCTCCTCAGATTGCTTGTTAATGGTGTACAGAAATGTTTCTGATTTTTTAAGCATTGATCTTATATCCTGTGACATTACTGAACTCATTTATAAGTTTTAGAAGCTTTGTTGTAGATTTCTCAGGGCGTTTTATGAAAAGGATTATGTCATCTCCAAATAGTGAAATTTTTACTTCTTCCTTTCCAATTTGGATGCATTTTATACCTTTTTCATGCCTTAGTGATCAAGCAAGTAATTCTAAGTCAGTGTTAAATAGGAGCTGTGATAGTGGGCATCCTTGTCTTGTTCCCAATCTTAGAGGGAAAGCTTTTAGGATTTCACTATTGAAGATGATGTTAGCTGTGGGTTTTCTATATATATACCCTTTATCATGTTCAGAAAGTTTCCTTCTATACTTATCTTTTGCAGTGTTTTTATCAGGAAAGTGTGTTGTATTTTGTTGAACACTTTTTCTGCATCTATAGAAAAGATCGTGTGATATTTCTTTTTTGGTCTCTTTATTTGGTTTGTTATATTCTTTGATTTTCTTATGTTTAACCATCCTTGCATACCTGGGATGAAACCCACTTGGTCATTGTATATAATTCATTTGATGTGTTGTTGAATGTGATTAGCAAGTATTTTGGAGGATTTTAGTATCTAGGTTCATTAGAGAGGTTGTTCTGTAATTTTCCTTTCTTGTGGCATCTTTGTTTGGCTTTTGTATTAGTGTAATATTGGCATCATAGAAAGGGTTAGATAATGTTTCTTCTACTTCTATTTTTTTTTTGAAGAATTTAGGCAGGATTGGTGTTATTTCCTTCCACAATGTTTGGTAGAATTCACCTGTGAATTCATGTGGTCCTGGAGTCTTCTTGGTTGTGAGGTTTTTGATGACCAAGTATATCTCTTTACTTGTAAATGGTCTCTTGAGTCATCAGTTTCTACTCTCATCAATGTAGGTTGCTGGTGAATTTCTAGGAATTTGCCCATTTCCTCTAAATTATCATTCTTGTTGACATATAATTTTTCAAAATATCCTCTTATGATACTCTTTATTTCAGTGGGGTCAGTGATGATATCCTTAATTTCACGTTATTTTTTTGTATTTGCATGTTCTATCTCTTTTTCATTTTTGTCTGGCTAAGGTTTTATCAATTTTATTGATCTTCTTGAAGAACCAGCTTTTGGTTTTGTTTATTTTTTCTACTATTTTCTTATTTTCTATTTTCTTTAGTTCTGTTCTAATTTTCTTCTTTCTATTTCATTTGCAGTTAGTTTATTTTTGTTTTTCCATTTCTTCCAAGTGTGCAGTTAGTTCTTCAATTTCTTCAATAAAAGAAAGAAAACAGGATAGACACAGTATAAATAAAAACCATAAAACATAAAAACCTAAACAAAGAGAGGTGGAATGTAAAAATAACAACAGAAAGTAGAAGATAGAATGATGAGGAAAGGAAAAGAAATAGCATTGGTATATAAAATCATTATACACAGAAAACGTGAAATCAAGAAACAGGAAACACAAGTATCAAGAATCAAGGCACAAAATGGCGTTAGTGTAGGAGGGCACACACTGCAAGCTCCCAGAGCAAGGCGGATTGTGTACAGGGTCCTGACAGGGGGTCTGTGCTGTGCACGCGTGAAGTGAGAAGCTTGGGACATCTATCTGCGTGGATCAACGGCATGGACGGAATGGTAGAGATTCGTGAGTTTTAAGGCTGCCAGTGGTGGTTGGCACAGAGGGCTGAGTCCCGCAGTTAGGGAGAAAAAATAAAATAAAATAAAACAGCCATTTGGAGCCACGAGCAGGGCGAAAAAGTTTTATTTTCTGGGGATCTGGCTGCCTGGCGCCCCTTGGACCTTGTGTGAACAGAACAACCGAGCTAATCAGCACCTGGTGAACCAGAGGGGCGATTCTGGTCGGGGGACGGAGCTGATTTCCCTAGCGACCCAGGTATAAGACCCGGGCCACTGTTGAGCCAGGAAGAAGGGACACTTCCCAAAAGAGGGAGGGTTCTGTTGGAGGACAGGGAAGGGTATTTTTTATTTTTAGACATCGATCTGGCTGCCTGCACCGCCCCATAGCTTTGAGGAGCAGATAAGCTGACATGAAACAGCATCAGGCTGAGAGCAGACACGAATCTGCATTCAAATTGATTTGCTTAGCAACCCGGTGACGCTCGAGCTCGGCTCCAGAAGGGGTGGAATCGGCCATCTTTAGCACTCCTCACTGACTAACATCAGAGCTACAGCTAACCTGGGGAGTCCAGAAAGTGGGATGTGCTTGATTAATTTTCACGGGCCCAGCTAGGGTCCTTCCATAAGGGGGTTAGTCTAGAGAAGGAATTATTTCGGGTCCTGCATTTCACTAAAAAAAAAAAAAAAAGTGAAAAAAAAAAAAAGTAAGAAGGTCACTTCAATGAATGAAAAATAAATTCTTTTTGATTTAGTTTAATAGCTAAAAGCTGATTCAGGACCTGCATATAGAACCTTGCGGGGAAATTGATTGATAAACACAAACAGGCAGGCAGGATCCACATGGACCCTAGGGGAATCTTTGACCCCTCTTAGCACTGTTTGACTGCTTGCCTATGTGGATCTTTGGTTTCTCTCTGACTCTTTCTGGTCTATTGGTTTTCTTTCCTCTTTCCTCCCCCCTTTCTTTTTCTTCTATATATATTTTTTTAAATTAGGTGCTGCCACCTTGTCGCTTCTTTGCTGGGCTTCTTTTTCAGTAATTTCCCACTTGCTGTATATATTGATTCTTTATTACAAACCATCGCTTATCCTTCCTGCATTTTTCTGCCTTCTGTTTTCTGTTGTGGATCTTAGAGACAACATTTTTTCATAGGCCCACAAGTAAAGGGTGTAAATTTCTATTCCATCTATTTTGTTTTCTTCTTTTTCTATTATTAGTATTAACTTTTCCTTTCAGACTTTTCTTTACTATTTCTCTCCTTCCTCATAATTCTAGCCTTCTAAATCACTGTATATATATTCCTCCATTTGTTTTCCCAGTCCATTGTAGGAACTCCATTTTATTTCCTAGTATTCTACACTGCCTACACAAGTTAAATATTCATCTCATTAAGTCTCATTTTGCCCCTCTTCTAACTTTATCAATATTGCTATTATCCTTCCACCTTCCTAACATCTTTTGATTTCTCTGGCCCTAACCTTTTGCCTTCAAGGGAACATAGAATGAAGTAAGGAAATAAAATAAGAAGAAAAACTGCCAAAGAGAAAACTTAACTCACAAGCAGAACCAACAGCTAAATAAAACTCTAGAGCATAGAGAAAAGCTAATCAACTGAACGAACCCATCAAGATTTTATGATGACCAGAGGGCAACAAAAAAATACAAGTGACTCTGAGAAACTGGAAAACATGGACCAGTCCAATGCACAAAATAAAAACCAGGAAGCAATGCAGAACATCGAACAACTAATCAAAGCTATCCAAACAAATATCATGGACCAACTTAAAGAACTGAAGGAAGAGATTAAGGATATAAAGAAGACACTGGGATAACATACTGAAGAAATAGCAAACATGCCTAAAAAGGTAATGGATATGATGGAGAACAATGACACAAGCCAAGAAATGAAAAAGACCCTGGACTCACATAACAGCAGATTTGAACATATCAGAGTTAGTGATATGGAAGACAATACAGTTGAAATCAAAGAGATTGTAGAACAGATAGACAAAAAGATAGAAAAAATCCAGCATGGACTCAGGGAATTAACCGATAATACAAAACACACAAACATATGCATTATGGGCATACCAGAAAGAGAAGAGAAGGGAAAAGGAACAGAAGGAGTGTTGAAGGAAATAATGGCTGAAAACTTCCCAACTCTATTGAGAGAGATGGATGTGCAGATCCAGGAAGGACAGCACACCCCAAATAGTACAAACCCCAACAAGCCAACTCCAAGACATATACTTGTCAAAATGTCCAATGTTCAAAACAAAGAGAAAATAATCAAGGCAGCAAGAGAAAAGATAACAATCACATACAAGGGAAGCACAATAAGATTAAGTGCTGATTTCTCAGCTGAAACCATGGAGGCAAGAAGACAGCAGTGTAACATAGGCAAAACACTAAAAGAAAAAAAGTTCCAGCCACGAATTCTCTATCCAGCAAAATTGGCATTCAAAAATGATGGAGAGTTCAAAATATTCACAGATAAACACAAATTATGACACTATGTCAAGAAGAAACCAGCACTTCAAGAAATACTAAAGGAATCTCTACAAGTTGAAAGGAAAAAACAAGGGAGAGAGAGTTGGAGGAGAGTTTAAAAACAACTAAAAACACAAAAAGAGAAACAAAACAACATATGACATATATTAATCCAAAGAAAAAATGCCTGAAGTAAGAAATTCATTACGAGTAATAACAGTGAATGTAAATGGATTAAATTCACCAATCAAAAGACACAGATTGGCAGAATGGATAAGAAAATATGATCCATCTATATACTGTCTACAAGAAATCCACCTTCGACCCAGGGATTCAAGGAGGCTGAAAGTGAATGGCTGGAAAACCATTTTACAAGCTAACAATAGCCATAAAAGGGCAGGAGTAGCTATTCTAATATCAGACATAATAGACTTTAAATGCAAAACTATTGTAAGAGACAAAGATGGACACTACATTTTAGTAAAAGGAGTAATCTCTCAAGAAGAGAGAACAATCATCAACATTTACGCCCCTAATCAGGGTGCCTAAAACACATGAGGCACACTCTGGAAAAACTAAGAAGAGAAATAAATGCCTCTACAATTATAGTAGGGGACTTCAACACACCACCGTAATCATTAGACAGAACATCTAGACGGAGAATCAATAAAGAAACTAAGGCATTCAACAATATATTAGAAGACCTGGACTTAAGAGACATATAGAGAACACTACACCAAATACAACGGGATTTATATTCTTCTCAAGTGCACATGGAACATACTCCAAAATAGACCACATGCTAGGCCACAGAACAACTCTCAAAGAATTCAGAAAGATTGAGATTATACAAAGTAATTTCTCTGACGACAATGGAATGAAGTTGGAAATCACTAAGGGCCAGAAAAACAGGTTAGGCACAAGGATATGGAAGTTAAACAACACACTCTTAGACAAACAGTGGGTCAAATCTCAAAAGAAATCAGTAACTACCTTGAAACTAATGAAAATGACAACACAACATATCAAAACCTATGGGATGCAGCAAAAGTAGTCCTGAGAGGGAAGTTCATAGCCATAAATTCATTTATTAAAAAAGAAGAAAGAGCTAAAATTGAAGACCTAACTGCACACTTGGAGGAATTGGAAAAACAACAACAAACTAAACCTAAAGAATTAGAAAGAAAGAAATAACAAAGATTAGAGTAGAACTAAATGAAATAGAGAATAAGAAAGCACTGGAAACAATAAACAAAACCAAAAGTTGGTTCTTCTAGAATACCAACAAAATTGACAAACCCTTAGCCAGACTAACAAAGAAAAAGAGAGAACAGATTCAAATACATAAAATAAGGAATGAGCAAGGGGATATCACTACTGACCCCAGAGAAATAAAGAGTATCATAAGAGGATACTTTGAAAAATTATATGCCAACAAGAATGACATTTAGAGGAAAAGGACAAGTTTCTAGAAATCCACAAACAGCCGACATTGATGAAAGAAGAAATAGATGAACTCAGCAGTCCAATTACAAGTAAAGAGATAGACTCAGTCATCAAAAACCTCCCAACTAAGAAGTGTCCAGAACCAGAAGGCTTCACAGCTAAATTCTACCAAACATTCTGGAAAGAGCTAACACCAATTCTACTTAAGCTCTTCCAAAAAATAGAAGTAGAAGGAATATTGCCTAACTCATACTATGATGCCAACATTACCCTAATACCAAAACCAAATAAAGATACCAGAAGAAAGGAAAATTACAGACCAATTCCTCTAATGAACCTAGATGTTAAAATCCTTAACAAAATACTTGCTAATCACATTCAACAACATATCAAAAGGATTATACACCATGACCAAGTGGGTTTCATCCCAGGTATGCAAGGATGGTTCAATATAAGAAAATCAATCAATGTAATACACCATATAAACAGATTGAAAGAAAAAAAATCACATGATAATCTCTATTGATGCAGAAAAAGCATTCGACAAAATACAGCACTCTTTCCTCATGAAAACACTACAAAAGATAGGAATAGATGGAAACTTTCTGAAAATGATAAAGGGTATATATGAAAAACCCAAAGCTAACATCATTTTCAACGGTGAAATATTAATAGCCTTCCCTCTGAGATCGGGAACAAGACAAGGATACCCACTATCACCACTCCTATTTAACATTGTCTTAGAAGTACTTGCATGAGCACTGAGACAAGAAAAGGGCATAAAAGGCATCCAGATTGGAAAAGAAGAAATAAAAATTTCATTATTTGCAGATGACATGATCCTATACATAGAAAGCCCTGAGAAATCTACAAGGCTTCTAGAACTTATAAAGGAGTTCAGTAATGTTGCAGGTTATAAGATCAATGCTCAAAAATCAGTAGCATTTCTGTACACCAATAATGAGCAAACTGAGGAGGAAATCAGGAAAAAAAAAAACATTTACAATAGCAAATAAAAAAATCAAATACCTAGGATTAAATTTAACTAAAGATGTACAGGACTTATATACAGAAATCTACACAACACTGTCAAAGGAAATCAAAGAAGACTTAAATAAATGGAAAAAAATTCCCTGTTCATGGATAGGAAGATTAAACATCAACAAGATGTCTATCCTACCAAAACTAATCTACAGATTTATTGCAATCCCAATAAAAGTCAACACTGTATTTTTAAAGGAACAGGAAAAACTGACCACAAAATATATTTGGAGAGGCAAGAGGCCCCGAATTGCCAAAGACATATTGAAAAAGAAAAATGAAGTTGGAGGTATCACACTACCTGACTTTAAAACATACTTCAAAGCTACAGTGATCAAAACAGTTTGGTATTGGCACAAGGATAGACCTACTGACCAATGGAACCGGATTGAGAGTTCTGATATAGATCCTTGCATATACAGTCATCTGATATTTGACAAGGCCACGAAGCCCACTCAGTTGGGAGAGAATAACCTCTTTAACAAGTGGTGTTTGGAGAACTGGATATCCATATCCAAAAGAATGAGAGAAGAATACCATCTCACACCTTATACAAAAATCAACTCAAGATTGGTCAGAGATCTAAATAGAAGAGCCAAAACCATAAAGACCTTGGAAGATAATGTAGGGAAGCATCTACAGGACCTTGTAATAGGAAATGGTTTCATGAAGTTCACAGCGAAAGCACAAGCAGCAAGAGAAAAAATAGATAAATTGGATCTCCTCAAAATTAAAAACTCTGCACCTCAAAGGATGTTATTAAGAAAATAAAAAGACAGCCTACCCCATGGGAAAAAATATTTGACAACCATATATCTGATAGGAGCCTAATATTCTGCATATATAAAGAAATCCTACACCTTGAAAATAAAAGGACAAACAACCCATTTAAAAAATGGGCAAGTGACCTGAAAAGACACTTCTCCAAGGAAGAAATACAATTGGCAAAAAAGCACATGAAAAAGTGCTCAAAATCGCTTCCTATCAGGGAAATGCAAATCAAAACTACAATGAGATACCATCTTACACCCATCAGAATGGCAGCTATTAAAAAAACAGGAGACACTAAATGTTGGAGAGGATGTGGAGGAATAGGAACTCTCATCCACTACTGGTGGGACTGTGGTATGATCCAGCCACTGTGGAGGACCGTTTGGCGGTTCCTCAGAAAACTAACAATAGATCTTCTGTATGATCCAGCAATTCCACTTCTGGGTATATATCCAGAAGAACTGAAAGCAAAGACACAAACAGATATATGCACACCAATGTTCATAGTGGCATTGTTCACCATTGCCAAAAGTTGGAATCAGCCCCGGTGCTCATCAACAGATGAATGGATAAGCAATATGTGGTACATACATACAATGGAATATTACTCAGCTGTAAGAAGGAACAAAGTGCTAACACATGGAATAACTTGGATGAATCTTGAAGACCTTATGTTGAGTGAAGCAAGCCAGGCACTGAAGGATGAATATTATATGAACTCCCTGATCTGAATAGAGGAAAGTGAGCAGTCTCTGTGAACCATTGTCTGAAAGATAGGTTAACAATGGAGAGTAAGAAAAGAGAAGGCTTTGAGCCATCACCCATATGGACATAATCTATGGTAAAGGGACAGAGTGTGGTTGCATGTTGGGGGATGGGGAAGATGAGTGATGGTGTTCCTGGGTTTGGTGGTGCAGCACTTGTGGGTGGGTGGATTAGGAGGGACAGGTTCAAATTCCCAGGGCATGTAAATGTGAATCTTGACATTCCATGGGTCAGGAGAGTGTGGTACCATGGGCACTGGGGGACTGGGGAGAAGGGAACAGTCAAGATCTAATGATATGTTTGGTGGTCATGGGGAAGGTTTTTCATTACCTTACAGTAATGGACACAGGACATGGTAAATATCATCAAAATTATTAAACAGTATCATCTAAATTGTAAACTATACTGTAAATCATTGACAATGTTTAGTTGCTATATTTTGCTATCTGTATAAGAGTTATAACAATGCTAACATCAAAAAAAGGGGGGGGGTTAATATGGGGTGGGGAGGGGGGATGGTTTCGTATCTGGGAGTATCCGGCACTCCTTGTGTGACTTTGCTGTGACCTAAAACTTCTTTGAAAATTAAATGAAAAATTGGGAGACAATGGGGATTGAGAGGGGGAAGGTTTCACGGCACTCCGGACATCTGATAACACAGTGATAAAAAGAAGGAAAGAAAAGAAAAGAGAAAGGGAAAAAAATGAATATATATATATTTAAAGGCATTTCCTTTGCTTTTTTGCCCATATTTTTGAATGTCCCAATCCGCTAATTATATTTTGGATTTTTTTGGGTTTTTTTGTTTGATTATTTGTTTTTTTTTTTTTTCTTCTCTCTCTTTTTCCCCTGAGTTTCCTTATGTTTGTCTCTTGCATGTAAGCTTATCATAGTTGTTTCTTTTTCCTAGTAAGTGTATTTGATTATTTTATGAGCTACATGTTCATGGAGGATTTGGATCACAGAAGGGTTACAATGGTTACTGCAGGGGATTATTGGTGGGGGGTGTCTGGGAGGGGCATTTCATGGGAATTAGTTAATCCAAATATACATGAAAGATATAAAAAATCGTTCAAAAAATCAAAAGATGGGGCATGTTCACGATGGGTGGACAATCACACAATAAATGAGGGAATTTGAATTCCTAGCCTGGAGCGCTCTGCCACAGTCTCCAAGGGAGCAGCAATAGTCCTCTGAGTGCAGGGACAGTGTCTGTCAAAAGAAGATGACCCACTGATGTGTTCTTTTTATTGATGACTACCCATGTGAGTCTTTGCTCTTGTAACTGAAACTTAGCCTGCAATTGTGGGGTGCCTAAGGGTTGCCCCATGAGAGCCTTCTTGTTGCTCAAATGTGGCCTCTCTCTAAGCCAAACTCAGCATATGATTGCATTACCTTCCCCCCAATGTGGGACATGATTCCCGAGGATGAGCCTCCCTGGCAATGAGGGATTAATACCAAGTGCCAACTGGCAACACAACTGGAAAAAGACCTTGTATTAAAGGGGGAAAAGCTAAAGAGAAATGAGTTCAAGTGGCTAAGAGACTTCAAAGAGAGTTGGGAGGTCATCCCCAAGGTAACTCTTATGCACACCTCAGTAGGAGCTCATAGAACATCTAAGTGCCTATCACCCCACACAGAGGGGCTCCTGAGAGCTCTGGAGACACCCAGGTCCTATATAAGGGGGGATAGCCCCAGAGACTGATGCCTTATCAGTGGGCTCTATTTTGGAATATGTGCTCCTGAGAGTGACTGAATTGGACTCAAATAAGTCCTCCCTGCACATGGCTCATCAGGCCATTCTATTCAAACCTATATGTGATGCTGAAGTTTTTAGTTGTACTTCCAGAGACTGGAGCCTTTGGTCTACCTATGTGCCAGGTGTGCATGGAATCTCGGTGGAGGTGCAATTCCTACCCTACAGCTCAATTGTCTCATCCAAGTCACCTGACGAGAAGACATCGATGGTCAATGGTCATCCCAGGAAATGGAGAGGGCCTGCATATGCAGGCAGGATCATCCCACCCACCATATCCATGGTATATAAGCCCTGTCTCACTTGGAGGTGGAGTGGACATCACCATCCCATTCCCCTCAGAATTGAGGGAAGAACTATGGACTAGAGTGGACTTAATGGTATTCTGTTGTACACATATGGTGATTCTAGCAATGGAAGAAATTATAACAATGAGGTGGAGCCAGTGGCCACTTGACACTTTTGGGGCAGGGAGGGTCGAACAGTTGAAATACAGGGGCTTCTTTGGGATTTGGAGGTTGTCCTGAGTACCGTTGTTGCAAAGGATGTAGGCCATTTTAAATCAGCACACACCACTCAGAACTGTGTGGGAGACAGTGTGGTCTATGATGTGAACTGTGGTCTATGGTTAGTGGCAAGGCCCCAGGATGTGTAAGTCCATTGAGTGTGGTGGGCCACATTTGTGGGAGATGTTTGTGTGGGATGTGGTGGGGTATGTGGGAGGTGGGCAATATGGGAATCCGCGTGGGTTCCATGTAATATTTTGTGTAATCTAAGCACCTCTTAAAATATATTTATATATATATAAATAACATTTTTGTAAGCAAATGCACATATATGCATATATACTTATATATCATTTTACAAATATTGGCATGTATTGTGAAAATTTTGACTTTTACCCACAATAAAAAATAAATAAATAAAAAAAGAATCAAGGCAGCAACACCTTGAGGAATTTATCTCTTCACCCAGCTTCCTCCATATCAATGCCCTGAAGCCTCCTACTCTGTGGGTTCCCAAAACAGTTCATTCAGGCAGGATCTTTCCCCCACTCAGCCATTTTTTTTGTGAGCGAGATCTTCCTTTGTTCCTTTAAAAGAAAAAAAATTAGGACTAGGGAAAAAGAAAGAGAGAGGAAGACAAAATAATAATAACAATGGTGATAGGAAAAGGTAGGACACCAAATGTACAAGACCTAGGAAATTGAAAAATTAACATGAGTAAAAGCACAATGGAATAAGATTAGGAATGTGGAACAGAAAGTATAAAACAAGAAACAGAATAGAGAAACATATATAGAATGAATAAAATGCTGGAGTGGTGAGAAGTGGGGAAAAGAAAACAGAAAACAGAGAAAGAAAAATGTAAAGAAGAGAAAGTATACAGAAAAAAAGGGAGATAGGGAGAAATAAAAACAAGAAAAATTTGAAACCAAATAGAAGAGGTAGAATGAAAGAACAACAGAAGACAAAAGATACAAAGATGAAGAAGTGAAAAGAAATAGTGTAGGTAAAATAGATTAGTAAACAAATGGAAAAAGGTTGGGAGGGAGAAAAATAAACAAGCAGAGAAACAAAGGAAGGGGATACAAAACAAGCAAGTAACAAGACAGCAGCATCTCGTTTTTGTTTTTTTTTTACAAAATGGGACAGAAGAAAAAAAAAACCTGGGAAAACATTCTTATCTGTTAGACCCCTAAGGATCTTCTCAGGCGGCTGATGTTCCTCAATCCCTCAACCTGTTGCCTGCTCTCAGCAGGTTTTGAACTGGGTTTTAGTGGGTAAAGTTAGGGAAATAAAAAAAATGAACTTTTTTTTTTAAATAAGAGATACAAGAAAAGCTAATACAAAGAAAATGTCTGTATGTTCCCTGTCATAAAGTTTCAGCTTCATGCCTGAAAATATGGTAAATCACTTCTCAAGGAAATAGCCAGTAATTGAACCAGGGACCTCATCTATGCTAGGCAGGAATTCTTCCACTGAGTTATTCTGACTCCTTGGGTTAATTAGCCTTTCAGAAGACTATCTGCCCCTTTGCCCTCACTCCTACAGTCATCTGGAATGGTGCTGATTGCCACCTGTCTCTGCCTCCTCACTGATGTAATTCCCCTTTACCTAGGTGGCTTGGTGTGAGCACCACGCTGAGGTGATCCCCCTCTCCTCTCCCTGTTGAGTCAGGGTCCCTTCTGAAATTAAGGGGTTCCAGTTGGCTAAACTCACCCCAAAAAAAACACTCTCCACTATTCCAGACCCCTCTTACTCACAGGGAATCTGCTGTCACACTCCTGTTTGGAGAATGGGGCTAAGGTCTCCACCTAGTCTGTTCACCCTGAAGACTGGGTATGTGTGCCTCTTCCAGCCATCAAGGTAGGTAACCCATGATTATTCTTGGCTTCCCTATCTGTCCAGTACCCTCCTAGATGACTTAAAGCACCTTCCCATTGTGGTAGATGTCTGCTGTACTCTCAGATACAATTAACCAGGAGTTTTATGCTCATTTACTACCTCAAGGGTGGGGGAGGGGAGTTCTTCCTGGCAGCTGTGAAGTTTAATAACTCAAGATTATTTCTTTTGGCTTCTCTGTGTTTCTGACCCTGATTCTTCTGGAGGTTGGTAAGCAGTGTCCTGGTTTGCTGTGTCCCATAGCAGGTCTCTGTGGCAACCTCTGGCTTTTTCTTTGTTCTTTTAGTGACAGCTAAGGATTATATCTCTACTGTTATTCCATACTATGCTTCATATCTCTGGAATACAGAGGTCTACTTTTTCTAATAGTACTACTTTTCACGGGTTTATTTATATGCTTATATTTAAAAGGATACATCTTTACATCCTCTTACTATTCACCTTTATAATTCTTTTTTCTTTATTGGAGAAATTGTGTGTTTACAGAACAATCATGCATAAAATTCAGGATTCACAACACCACTCCATCTCCAAAAATGTGTATTGTTATGAAACATTTGTTAAAATTGGTAATGGCATATTTTTAAAAATTGTGCTGAATTTCATGATTTATCTTATGTTTTACAGTGTAATGTAGTTCCATAGATTTTTTTAAAAACTTAGTCTCTCACCATATATACAATCTAACATTTCCCCTTTTATTTAAATTCTCTCTATATATATAGTATATATATATACAATATATAAAAACAAATATATGTTGGGTATATATATGTTGTTGACGGGCAGGATGAGGGGGGGCGCCGGGTGGTAGTAGGCGTCCCGGGGGCCTTGGCGGCGAGGGAAAGAAATATCGCAGAGAGGAGGTGAGTATGCAGGGGGGGGGTTCTTTATTGAGCAAGTGCACAACCTTTTATAAGCTAGGTAAGGGGTGGAGTTGGAGCCAGGGCGTGGAAAAGGAGGGAGTACGTGTTAGGCGGGGATTGGGCACAGTTGGTTGTTAGGGAGGGTTTGTTATCTGTCAAACGCAGGAAGGTTTCCCGGGCGCGGGAAAGTTTCGCGGGCGCGGGAACAGGGTGAGCTATTACTTTAAAGAAGGCTGAATATAGGATCACGCTAGTTTTTAGTTGTTAGTCGGCCATTTTAGCTTTACATTTTTCTGGCTGCCTCCAACATATATATATATATATATATATATATACAATCTAACATTTTCCCCTTTTCTCAAATAATATATATATATATATATATATATATATATATATATATATATATAATATATATTAGTGTTGTTAATTGAGGTCACCGTATTATGCTTCCATCACTACCACCCATTACCAAGACATTTCCATTATTCCAAAGAGGAAACTTGTATTTTTTAAGCCTTAGCTTACCATTCTCCAGCCTCACCCTTGAGTAATCTTTATTCTGTATAATGATTATGAAATTACTACTTCTAATTGTTTCACATCAGTGAGATCATACAGTATGTGACTTTGGTGTCTAATTTATTTCACTCAAGATAATGTCTTCAAGGTTCATTCATGGTTTTCCATATTTCAATACTTTGTTTTATGACTCAATTGTATTTCATTTCTTGTATGTATATAACATGTCCTAATTATTCATTAAACAGTTGATGGACACGTTGTTTGCTTCCATTTTTTTGGCAGCTGTGAATAATGCAATGAAATTCAGTGTGCAGATATTTATTCAAGTCTCTGCTTTCAATTATTTTGGTTATATACCAAGTAGTTGGATTGCTGTGACATATGGCAGTTCTATACTTAGCTTTCTGAGGAACCACAATACTGTCTTCCACAGTGGCTGCACACTTTTAAAATGTCACCAGAAGTGAATGAGTGTTCCTATTTCTCTGCATCTTCTCCAACACTTCTAATGTTGTGTTTTTGTAGTAGCCATTCTAGTGGATGTGAAATGATATCTCATTGTGCTTTTAATTTCCATTTCCCTGAAATCTGGTGATATTGAACATCTGTTCATCTACTCTTTAACCATTTACATATCCTCTTTGGAGAAATGTGCATTCAAGTATTTTGCCCATTTTTAATTGGGTTGATTTTTGTTGTTACATTATTTTATATATTCTGGATATTAAACCAGTATCAGATATTCAGTTTCCAAATATATTCTCCCACTGTGTTAGTTGTCATATTATTTTCATGGTAAAGTACATTGAGGCACAATTTTTTTTTTAACTTTGATGAAGTCCCATTTATATATATATTTCTCTTGTTGCTTGTGCTATGGGTTTAAAGTCAAAGAAACTATGGCTTAGCACAAGATCCTGAGGATGCTTCCCTTTTTTCTTCTTCTATGCTCTTGATATTTCTAGCTTTTATATTTAGATCTTTGACCAACTTTTAGTTGATTTTTTAACATGGTGTTAGCTAGATGTAGTCCTTCTATTTTTCTTTTACATGCAAAGATCGGTTTTCCCAACATTATTTGCTGAAGAAATTACTCAATTGGGAAATTGTCAATAATCAGTTATCCTTAAATTTGAAAGCTGATTTCTGATCTCTCATATCAATTTCACTGTTCTATATGTCTGTGCTTGGACCAATATAGTACTGTTTTTATTTCTGTGGTTTGTAATAAGTTTTAAGATTGGGAAGTGTGAGTCCTCTAACTTCATTCTTCCTTTTCAGAATGGCTTTAGCATTTTGGGCTACTTAGAGTTCCATATGAATTTGAAGATTAGCTTATCATTTTCCTCAAAGAAGGTTTTTGGAATTTTGATTGGGGTTGCATTGAACCTATAAATTGCTTTGGGTATGATTGATAGCTTAGTGATATTTAGTCTAATCCAGGAACACTGAATGCCCTTGTAATATTTATTTATGTCTTCTTTGATTACTTTTAGCAATGTTTTGTGGGTTTTTTATGTAAGTCATTTACTTCTTTAGTTAGAGTTATTCCTAAATAATTGATTCTTTTGGTTGTTTTTGTAAATGGAATTCTTTTCTTGATTTATGTTTCTGATTATTCATTGCCTGTGTAAAGAAACACTACTAATTTGGGGGTGTTGATCCTTTACCCTGTCACATTGGTGAATTCATCTATTAGCTCTGGGAACTTTTTTGTGGCATTTTAAAGGATTTTCTGTATGTAGGGTCATATCATTTGCAAATAGGGAAATTTCTATGTTATCCTTTCCAACTCGGATACCTTTTATTTATATTTCTTCTTAATTGCTTTGGCAAGGGCTTCCTGTAAAATTTTCAGTAACATTGGTGACAGTACATATCCTTTTTTGTTCCTGATCTTAGAGTGAAAGCTTCAGTCTTTCACCATTTATTAGGATGTTAGCTGTGGGCTTTGCATATATGCCCTTTATCTTGTTGAGGAAGATTCCTTCTATTTTTAGTGTTCTATGTGTTTTTATCAAGCGGTGCAGGATTTTTTCTGAATGCCTTTTCTACATCAGTTGAGAAGATCATATGGTTATTTTCAATCTCTGACATCTCCTCAAACCTGAGCTTCCCCTGACCTATCCAGCCAACACTGCCTTTTCACCAACTATCCCCCAAAGCCCTGAGGAGGTTTAGGGTCCTTAAATCTCCATCACTGCTGCTTATCTCTGGGCCAGTTTGAAAAAATGTCAGCTTTTACCCAAGACAGGACAAGCTGAAACAATGACTGTTGCTGCCTTTGTCTGAGGTGTATTGAAATAATGGCTGCCCTTCAAAGACAGGTCCCCCAAAACAAATTCACTAATCAAATGCTGAAAACATTGATCTACTATGCCCATCACTTGTCTTGGGGAAGAGGATTTTTATGTCCATTTCTGTCATCAGTGAGCTAGCCAGCAGATGGACTGCATTGTGGCCTACAATGAGAGTGGGGGATGGGCATCAGTAGCCACCACATGGTTAGCAATTTATAGTTCTATACAATAATTTATCAGCCTCTTCATTCTGCTCTTCCCTGGATGCTGTACAGTTTTCTTCTTGCCTCCAGAGTTTCAAACTAAGTGTTTCTAACAGTTTATTCTTGGTCGATTTTTGTTTCATTGGAAGGTCTGAATCATTTAGTTCCCTACTCTATTATCTTCCCACTTCATCTAGTAAATATAGACATCATATGGTTGGGTCTTACTTTTTAAGAGCATCAATTATAGGGCACTTAAAGGGAGGATTTAGCCCACTTATATTTAAAATCATTATTTATTTATGCTATTTTCATTACATATCATATATTTTTGAATTTCTGACTCTTCTCTTCTGACTTCTTTTTGGATAATATAACATTTAGTACTCAAATTTATTCCCTCTGTTAGGTTTATTAACCATACTTCATTTCATTACATTGCTAGTGCTTTATCTAGGATATAAAATTACATCCATAAATTTTATAAGTGTTTTTTATATTATTATGATGGACTCATGCAACCAAATTGGTAACATAAGAAATTTCAGGGACTGTTCACCCATAGAATCTTTGAAAAACTACATAAACCATCCAGACTATCTTCAACAAACTCAAGAAATCAGTTAAATTATTGCAGTAACAGAGAAAGTACTGAGTCAAGAAAATGAAATATAAACTGGTGACATTGGCTGGAATCTACCTTAACCACTCCCTGGCTCAATGTAGAGCCAGCTGAGCTCTAGCTCTGGGTCTCCATCTCTGTTTTAGGGAAGCAGAGTAACCGCTATATACATACTGAAGTGCATGTATATGTGTTACAATCTATTCAGTGGCAGCCTGAAGGCCTGAGCCAGGACACCCACTGCTGTCTTGTTCTTCCCATATTTTGTCATGAGACAAAAACAGGATGAAGACAGTTAAAGCAGTGCAAGGGACAATAAATTCAATATGGTACAAATGATTTCTGGCTTTAGGACTGCAGTAGAATCCTCTGTGGGGGATAAATTCCATTTCACAGTAATAGGGGTGACATTCCAATTCTAGTAAACAGGGGAATTTCTTGTAAAGGAGAAGCCCCATGCTTTTGCCTCAGATTGACCATCATATATATATGATAATTTGATTACATAAATGTTACATAAAAATAAAGGGGAGTCCCATATGCCCTGTGCCCTACCTACCCTTCCCACATTTTTCCACATTAACAACATCTTAATTAGTGTGGTATGTTTGCTACTTTTGATGAACATCTTTTGGAGCATTACCACTGAGCATGGATTATAGTTCACATTGTAGTTCACACTCTCTCCCACACAATTTTGTAAGTTATGACAAGTAATATAGTAAAGCTAGATTCTAAAGGAAAGCACCAGACTAGTAGCCAATTTTCAAAAACAGTGAAATATGATTTTTTCATTGATTTTTTTGTTAGCAACTGCCACTCAATGACATATTTGTCATATAAAAACCTGGGTTCAAACTTTAGAAACATACAACCCCAGGACAATACTGTATGTAAAAAAATTAAAATAGCAAAATTTACACTGTCAAATGAAAGTTTATGAGACCTGTAAGGCCTCTCTCAATTTTAAGTAGAGTGGTATCACAGTCTCCAAAATCCTCAAGTTTGAGAAATAAAGACAAGGGAAGTAATGCAAGCATGGGCCAAAGTAGATGCATTATTCTAGTAAAAGAAAAACTTTTATCATAGATATAAAGATTTTGGTCACCAGAGGTTCTGAGGGTAGAAAAAAAGAATAATGGGTGGAACATGGGACATTTTGGTGACATTGGAATTTCTCTGTATGATATTGTAATGACAGATACAGGTAATTATGCATTTTGTGAAAACCTATAAATTGTATGGTACAAAATGTAAACCATAATTTAAACTATAGACCATAGTGGCAATGCTTCAATATTTGTTCATCAATTGTAACAAGTATACCATGCTAATGAAAGATGCTGTCAATAGGGAAACTGTGGGAACGAGGAGTGTGGTATAAGGAAATTTCATATTTTTGGTATAACTTTTCTGTAATCTAAAATTTCATTAAAAATAAAGATAAAAAACATAATAAAAGCTTAGAAATTATGGCCCATCTAAAAAGAAAATAAACTTCAAAAAACATCAAAGAAGAAGATGAGAGTTTGGATATAGACAAGAAAGAATCACTGAAATAAAAAACAAATTCAGGCTGAAATGGGGAAAGAAAATATCTATGATAAAAAGTGAACATAGACTTAGTGTCATGGGGTGTCATCAAGAATACCAATAGAATCATAATTTGATTTTGATAAGAAGAAAGAGAGAAAGGGACACAAGAATAGGAAAAGAAATAATGGCAGAAAATTTCTTTAATTTAATTAAAGACATGCACAAGTATTCATGAATACCAGGAACAAGAAAGGGGAGAAACTTGAAGAGAACTATCCCAGAAAAAATGTAGTAAAACTGTAGAATGCAAACACAAGGAAAAAGATCTGAAAGTAGGAAGAGAAAAGCAACCTGTTATGTAAAAGGTAATTCCTACAGAATTAAGTTTTGGCTTCTCAGTAAAAATCATGGTGGGTTGAAGGCAGAGGGATGAAATATTTACATACTGAAAGAATACAATTTCAACACAGAATTTTATAACTGGCACATTGTATTATAGATGAGAGCGCACTTAGCATATTTCCAGATCAAGAAAAGCTGTGGGATAACATCACTGTTAGACCTGTCTTACAATAATGATACAGCAAGATTTTCAGATGAAAAAGATAGGATACTAGACAGTGGACTGAAACAGCAAAAACAAATAAAGATTTCATGCAAAGGTAAGCATATGGGTAATGATAAGTTCCTGTATTATATTCTAATATTTTTCATGTAATTCCATTTATTTGTTCAGATTCTATAAAGACATGCTTAAGAATTAATGAACAATTACTTCTGTTCATTTTATAGGGTTTGAAAAATTGTATAATGGCTAGTATCTGTCAATGTAATATCATGCAGTATGATTCCAATGTCTCAAAAATGTTCCATGTTACAGCTATTGTTCCCTCTTCTTCCCCTCAGAACCTCTGGTGAACACTATTCTTATATAAATATTACAGATTCTTCCATTACTAGAATATTAATAACTCTACTTTAGTACAGAGTTGTAATCCCCCCTATATTTGTTCATCCCTCTATCTTGAGGATTTAGGGATGGTGATGCCCAACTCTGCTTCAAACTGAGAGGGTGCTTAGATCCCTTGAGGCAGATGGATGGAACTGTTTTGTTTCGAGTTGAAGATGCTCTCTGTTTCTTGGGTTGACATTGTCCATCATCATTTTGCTAGTTGTTCTGGAGAGTTTATGAACTGAAGAGTAAGTATTGGCTGCAATTCTGTTGATATTCAATGCTCACTGATTATATGAACAGCCAGAAGATTTAAGGTTCTGGGAAAAATATTTAACAGGTATAGTAATAATTATACCATCAAATATATGGGATAGAAGAATTATGTATAGGACAATTATAAAAGAGTCTAACTCTGAAACATTGGGGGAGGTGAGTTATCAAATTCCAAGGTAAAGCCTACTGATTGGAAGGGGGCCAATTTCTTAGGATTGTTTGCCCTTCCTATAGTGTCTCAGTGTCTCTAGAGCCTCAAGAACACCTATTTAAGGCACTTTTTTACCGTGGCAGACAGTGTGATCCTCCTGAGATGTGCACAGGTATAAACTCTTGAATAACATTTAAAATCTCATAGCCATAAAAACTCAATTGCATTTAATATTTACCCCTTTTAGTCTAAATCCTTCACCAAATGCATCATTAGTTGGTGCTTGATATTTATCCCCCAGTGCCAAGGATGCTTATGCCTGGGAGTCATTTCCAACATTGGGGGTGGGGGGAACAGCAAATTTGAATGCTGAGTTTTGCATAGAGTGTGGCCTCTTTTTGAGCAACAAAGAGACCATCAGGAGGTAACTCTTAGGCAATATATATTACCAGGCCAAGTCATCAATTGTAACAAATGTACCACAATAATGAAAAATTTTATTAATGGGTGAAAGTATGGGAGCAAGAGGGAGCAGGGTATATGGGAATCCCCTATATATGCAATGCAACATTTATGTAGTCTAAAACTTATTTAAAAATAAAGAAAAAATGTTAAAAAATGAAAATAAGAAAAGTCAATGAAAATTCTATGGTTTAGGATATTTACTGTTAAAGGATATACTTTGATGTGTAAGTTCATTGAGGTTGGTGGGCCACACTGTGGGAGATGTTTGTGTGGGATGTGGTGGGAGGTGTGGGAGGTGGGCAACATGGGAATCCCAGTGGGTTCCGTGTAATATTTTAGGTAATCTAAGCACCTCCTAAAATATATGTATATATATATATATAAATAACATTTTTGTAAGCAAAAAAAAAATAAATAAATAAAAAATAAATAAATTAAATTTCTGAGAGCCAGTGGAAAAAAGACAGATATAAGAGAAATTAAAGTCACAGAAAAAAAAAAAAAGGATATACTTTGAAACAAGTACAATAATGAAACGAGGAGATGCTGGGGCATAAGAAAAAATGTTTACATATATTATTGAAGTGAAGTTGATATCAAACACTTAGAATTTTTTGGATTAATATTTTTTATTTAAGTCCAATAGTAACTACACAGTATCTGAAAAATCAAATAGATAAAAATGTGAAGGGACTCAAAAAGCTAAAATGCAAAATATTAAAAGGATATGAAAACAGACATTAATTAAGCATCAAGAGAAGAAAGATATAATACTCACAGAAACAGTATAAACTTACTAAGGGAAAATAGTAAAAATGTTGGAAGAAATTCTACATTATTAGTAATTGCTTTAAATAACAGTGGACAAAGTCTACCATCAAAGGTAGAGATTGCCACAATGGTTAAAACCATATGCATAAAACAAGAGACTCAACTCAAATTCAAAAGCACAAGTTGGATGAAAGCAAAAGGATGGAAAAAATATTCCATGCCAAAAGTAACCTAAAAAAACTAGGGTAGCTGTACTAATATCAGAAGAAATAATCTTCAAGTCCAAATTGTTAAATAGGACAAAGAGTAGACTACACACTGATGGTCAAGTCAACAAGAAGACATAAAAATTATATATGCACTGAAACATCACAGACTCACAGTAATGAAGCAATATTGACATATTTGAAAAGAGAAATAGATGGTTCTATTAGGTAGTAATAGGCTTCAATATGCAACATTTAATAATGGATAGAAAATAAGATTGTTAAAACAAAGTATAACTTGAGTGATACTATGAACTATCTAGAGCTAAAAGATACATGTAGAACACATCACCCAAAATGATCACAATACAGATTTTTCTCTATTGCAACCATGTCTTTCTTCAAAATAGACCATATATTAGATCACAATACAAGACTTAATACATTTAACAAGATTGAGATCATAAATTGAAACTTCTCTAACAACACTGAATCATGCTAAAAATTAATTTTAAAAATACCTGAAAAATGAATTTTGTGGAAATTAAAGAGTACACTCTTAAACAATGAGTCAAAGAAGTCAGAGAGGCAAATCTTATAAAGAAGCTCAGGCAGTAGCGAGAGGGAAATGTATAGCTCTGAATTAAAATGTCAATATATAAGACTTAACCTCACAATTTGACGTACTAAAATAGAAGAACTTGATAAAACCAAAGAAAGGAGGTGCAATGAAATTATAAATATTATATTGGAGCTAAAGGATATAGAGAATAAAAACAAAATAGAGTATATCAATAAAAACAAAAGTTGTTTCTTTCTAAAGGTCAATATAACCAATAAAAGATGTTAGCTAGTCTGACAAAAACAAAAACCGACAGGAGAGAAATAATTAACATCAGAAATGAAATGAAAGGGCATCCATTGCCATACACTCCACTGTAATAAAATGGAGTATAAAAAAGGTTAAAATGAAGAATTCTGACTCAAGAAAATAGATAACCTAGACCAAATGGACAAACTACTTATATTTCTGAAGAAAATAGATTTAAATAGATTAAAAAAAAAAAATAGCGAGCAAATAAGTAGTCAAAACCACCCAACAAGAAAAATCACAGCACCTGATGGGTTCATATGTGAATTTCACCAAACATTGACAAACAACTATCTTGCTCATATTCCTCCAAAAAACTGAAACAAAGTTAATTATTTCCTAATTTGTTCTATGATTTGAGCCTCACCCTAATACCAAAGACAGATAAAGATACCACAAAAAATTATGGACCAGTATCCCTTCTCAAAATTGATGCAGAAATGCTGAACCAAACTCTAGCAAACAGAATCCAACTGCAGCTTAAAAGAATTCTACAGCATGACCAACTGAGATTTCTCCCAAATAATATGTGGTTCAAAATAAGAAAATCAATTAACATAATACATGATATTAATAAAATGAAGTAAATGTAACAAAAACAAAGGAAATAAAAACATGACCATGTAAATTGAGGCAGAAAATTCATTTGGAAAAATCCAGCACCTTTATTGTAAAAAGTATAATAGAATTAGGAATAATAGGAAATTAACTAAAAATGATAAATGTCATATATGAAAACCACACAGATAGCATCATATTCAGGGACAAGGCAAGGGTGACCACTATCACCAATGTAATTCAACATTGGAGTGTCAGTTCCAGCCAGAGTAATTAGGCAAGAAATCAAAATAAAAGGCATACAAATAGGAATGGAAGAAGTAAAACTTTCATTGTTTGCAGTTGGCATGAACCTATATACAGAAAATTCTCGTAAATGTAAAACAAAGTTAAGAGCTAATAACTAAGATAGCAAAATGGAGTGTACATCAATTCAAAAAATCAGTGATGTTTCTATAGATTAGTAATTAACAATTTTAAAAGGAAATCAAGAACAAATTCTGTATACTAGAGCAAGTGTAAAACATCAAATAACTAGGATTAAATATATGATTTACAGCCTTGATGGCTGTAAAGGACTTATACAGAATAAGCAAGAAAACATTTCTTAAAGTACTCAAATAAGACTATATAAATGGAAGAATATTCCATGTTCATGGATTTGAAGACTAAATATTATTTATGTGTTAATGCCACCCAATGTGATTTACATATTAAATACAATATGAATCAAAATTGAAACAGATATCTTAGCAGAAGTGGAAAAGCCAGTAAACAAAATTTTATTGAATAGTGAAGGACCAAATAGCCAAAATAATCTTGGAAAAAAGGATGTTGGAGCCCTAACAATTCTCAATTTTGAAATTTATTACAAAGGTGCAATAATCAAAATATATTGCACTGGTACAAAAGTAAACATAAAGACCAATGAAATAGAATGGGATGTTCAGAAAAAAACATGCATGTCTGTGGCCAATGAATTATTAAGCCAAAGGGATTCTGATGCAAAATACCATGAAACTGTTGGCTTTTTAAAAAGGTATTTATTTGGGGTAAAATATTATAGTTACCAGGCCATAAAGCATAAGTTGCCACATGTTGGAGCAAGACGTCTGGTGATGTCTGCAAGAGTTCAGGCTTCCTCTTCCTCTTAAGGCACCATGGTCCCATTTTCTTCCAATATCAGCTGTAGGCTGCGATAATCTCATATCTTTCCCAGGGCTTATTCCTCTCTGGGCTCAGCTGCTCTGCTTTCTCCACAAAGTAGTCAAAAATTATCAGGTGTTTGGCTCATCTCTGTTCCTGGGGGCTCTGCTGTGTCCAGTGGAGCTTTCTCTCCTTCCTTGTGTATCTGCATCTCTGTGTATTTAATTCTTGGGGCTCCAGCATTAAAACTCCAACCTCCCTTCTCTGTGGTATTGTTTCTCTGCAAGTCTCTGTCCACCAAGGTGGTGGAGACTCAACATCCTTCTGACATGGCCCAATCAAAGCCTTAATCAGTATTTAATCAAGTAGAAGTGAAACCAATATAATCTAATATGCCCAGAAGAGGAGACCTGTTTACAAACATAATCCAATATCTATTTTGGAATTCATAAGTAATATTGAACTGCTACACTCCACCATCTGAATTATAAAAAGACATTACAATATGCAAAAAAACAAGTCAGTACAATGTGAAATACAGAATCATATCACAATCAGTTTAAAGAAATACAGTTTGTCCCATCTGGCTGTAGACCTGTGAAACTTATGAAACCATTTATCTGCTTCCAATATACAAATGGACAGACAAAGAATAAACATTTGCATTACCATAAAGAGAAATTGGAGAGAAATATGAGTCATGAGTCTCCTACAGTTCCATAAATGTGCAGGGCATATTTCATTAGATGTAAAAGTCTGAGAGTCATTCTTAGAAGATGGTTTCTTCTTCCTGGGACCCACCCTATCCACAGGCTTACCCAACAGCCATTTTCTTGGTTCCAGTCTCATCAAGGATCTGGGTAGCAAACAAGTTCCAGAACTCACCTTCCAAGAGTGTTGGGGTGTTTCCATCCTTTGCCCAATCTTTGGGTTAGAGTCTTAACCCCCTTAGTATAGTAATTGAAGACAACATTCACCCTAACCTTTGGCATACAGGCCTCTCAGAACAATGAGTTTGCAACCTGGTCTTTCCTAATCTTGGGGGACAGGCCAACCCCTCTCAGGCCTAGGGGGAATAGACTTTGACATCAAGAGTCCCCAGGGCTCCATCCTCTCTGTACTCTGGAGCAGTACACTCTCCCTAAATATTGGGTGGGTACATCCACACTCTTCAACACCTCAGCCAAACTCACCCTCTGTACACATGGGTGGGGTTCCTCTCTTGGCCCAAAGAGATGTCTTATTTCCAGATCCCAGTATCCATGGTTTTCCTCTTGAGGTCTTTTCCCCTTTAATCTCTCCCTTCCATGTCCCTTTTTATTCCCAGCTGACAGAGATTTTGTTCATACAGCCCTCTCAAAAATTTTGTTCCTTTAGAATGCAAGAAATAGTGGTCCAAACCATCAGACATTAAAACTTTCCACAAGTCTTTCGTAGATAACTGCATCTTCAATCCTGATTTACAAGTTCCAAGTTTAGTTTAGTCCTCAAATGGGGAACTATCACCTGGGGACTTGATTTTCTGAGGCTTGGAATTTTTGGAATCAGTTTCTGGTTTCCTTTTGACCAACAATTCAGTTTTCAGCTAATCTCTCTCATCTCACATTTAACTATAAACTGCAAGGAGAAGCCAAGCCACATTCCCTGAATTTACTTTGGAAAGTTCTTCAGGTGAATGCCCAGGTTTGCCATTTTCAAATTCTGCCTTCCATAAAACATCAGGAATTAATCTAGCTAAGTTCTCTGCAACTTTAAAACATGGATGACCTTTCCTCCAGGTTCCAATAATAGTTTCATCATTTACTTCTATGGCCCCATAAGTCTTTATTTATTTATTTATTTATTTATTTATTTATTTATTTATTTATTTTTATTGTGGGTAAAAATCAAAATTCTCACAATACATACAAACATTTGCAAAATGATGTATAAATATATATGCATATATGTGTATTTGCTTACAAAAATATTATATATATATATACATATACATATACATATATATATATACATATACATATACATATACATATATATATATATATATATATATATATATATACACACACACATATATTTTAATAGGTGCTTAGATTACCCAAAATATTACACAGAACCCACTGGGATTCCCATGTTGCCCATCTCCCACACCTCCCACCACATCCCACACAAACATCTCCCACAAGTGTGGCCCACCACCCTCAATGAACTTACATATCCTGGAGCCTTGCCACCAACCATAGACCACAGTTCACACCGTAGACCACACTCTCTCCCACTCAGTTCTGAGTGGTGTGTGCTGATTTAAAATGGCCTACAGCCGTTGCCACAACGGTACTCAGGACAACCTCTAACTCCCAAAGAAGCCTACCCATAAGTCTCTTTAGCATCCATTTCAACAGTCTCTTCAAAGCACTGTATGTCTTTCCTACCAAGTATCTCACAATTCCTACAAAAAACACTCCTTACCCATTTTTAAAACTATTCCAGGATTTTGGTAATTGAAAAGCATGACCACACTCTCCAGTAACAAATTCTGTATTAGTCAGGCAAAGGAGTGCTGATGCAAAATACCAGAAATATGTTGGCTTTCTAAAAGGGTATTTAGTTGGTGTAGAAGCTTACAGTTACCAGTCCATAAAGTGTAATTTACTTCCCTCACCAAGGTCTACAGCCATATGTTGGAGCCGGATCTCTTCCAACATCTGCAAGGGTTCAGTCTTCCTCTTCACTTAAAGCACCATGGTACTATCTTCTTCCAATATCAGCTGTAGGCTGGGTAAACCTTGCCTCTTTCCTGAGGCTCATTCTTCACTGGGCTCAGCTGCTCTGCTCTCCCCATAAAGCCAGCTGTAAACTATCAGGTGAATGGCTCATCTCTTTTCCCAGGGGCTTATGGTGTGTCTAATGGAGACTTCTCAACTTACTCACATATCTACTTCTCTGTGAATTTAATTCCTGGGGCTTCAGCATTAAAACTCCAGCCTCCCTTCTCTGCAGTGTAATTTCTCTGTGAGTCCCCACCCACCAAGTGGGCAGAGACTCAATATCCTACATTAATCATTATTTAATCAAGTAGAAATATAATCTAATATGTGCAGAGGAACAGAGCAGTCTACAAACATAATCCAATATCTAATTTTGCAATTTATCAATATGGTTTATTGTCCTAACAGATTTTCTTGTGTTGAACTACTCTTGCATACCTGGGATAGAATCCACTCAATCATTGTGTATAATTCTTTTAATGTGATTTGGATTCTGTTTGCAAGTATTTTATTGAGGATTTTAACATCTATATTCATTAGAGATATCGGTCTTAGTAGGGTTTTTTTTTTTTTTTTTTTTTTTTGGTAGTTGGTGCCACTCCCATTTCTACTTTATGATCTTTGGGCTGTGGATCCCATCTATGGAACATATAGCACCAAAGAGTGGACACTGATTTAGAGGGTATACAGACCCTTGGAGATTATTTATCCATCCTTGTAAGTAATTGCTCCACTGATAATATTGTGATTGAGTCTCCAAAAAGCAATTCCATGGTTCTGGCAATCTATCTAATTTGGGATGATGACTTAATCCCTTACATGGTAAATTCATCTAATCCCATGAACATGGACCCATTGGTCACATTTCATTTTCTGTAAAATGATTTCCTATTGCAGAAAAAATACTTGTGAAATACCATGATGGAGGTAAGGCATTCTATAGGGCACATAGAGGTAGTTTTGGAAATAGCATTTTGTGTAGAGAATCCAAATCAGGATCCAGGGTAAGATATTTTTTCAGTAAGAACAAAACCCTGCTTCTTCCATGATGAAAGTGGTCCAGTATGATGAAACTGACATCAGGTAACTGGGTGAATACTTTGGAGAATAATGACAAATCAGGGTGCTAGTGTTGGTCTCTGATTGTTGCCATACTGCATATCCAGCAGTGTCTCTGCTTAGGTTGGTCTTGGTAAGGGGAAGTCCATTCACAGAGAATATGCATAACTTGCATCCAACCTACCATGGCCACTTGGTCCTGAATCTTTTGGACAATATCTGGGGAAAAGACTGTGTGGTATTAAGAGTACAAAGTCATCATATCCACTTGATTATTAAATCCTTCTCTTCTAAAGAAACTTTCAGATGAGCATTTACATGGGACAGAAATATGTTCTGTATTTTCACCCATTCAGAAAGTTCTATCTACACCCCTGTCCCAAAGAACAGTCCCCAATATTCCACATTTTTTATACCCTGGCAACCCAACTAAAAGATTGATCACAGCCCATGATTTTGTATTAGAGCAGTCATATATTTTATTTTATGATAAACCACTGTCATGTTCCAAGATCCATCTGTTTCCAGCACATGCCAAATATGAATGTTGAATATTAATGTGATGGAACCATCATCCCTGCATCTTGGGATGATTCTGGTAGCACTAATCTTTACCATATATGTGTAAATATATTTGTGAACTCTCTATTCAGTTCCATTATTGTAAATATCGATCTTTTCAATAATGCCACACTCTCTTGATTAACTTAGATTTTTGTAAATCCTAAAATCAGATGTGGGAGTCCTCTAACTTTATACTTCTATTTCAAAATTCTTTGGAATATCTTATTCCTTTTTCTTTTGCATGTAGATTGTAAAATCATTCATCCTTCTCTGCAAAGGAGTTTTACTTACATTTGAATTGTTTTCAATTGAATCATACATCAATTTGGTATTGCTTTTTATTTTGTTTTAAGAGAAAAACTTTAGATTACATAATGTTACATAAAAATATAAGGGATTTCCATATGCCCTACTCCTTTTTCCTCCCACACTTTTGCACATTAACAACAAACATCATTACAATGGTATATTTGTTATAATTGATTAACATATATTGAAGCATTGCTACCAACCATATACTACAGTTTACGTTATAATTTACACTCTGGTATTGCTTTTAATTATTAGGTCAACTATTTCCAAATAGCAACCTACCAATATCATATTTATTTCTTCTTTTAATTCAGATTTCATGACCAACATTACCTATTGACTGTCATAATTTCTTCATGTGGAACCAAGGCATTCAGGTATTGAAAAAATTTTTTTTAATTTTTTCTCATTTATAGCCATGTACTAGCACCTAAATTAGTATATGAGATTTCCAAGACAAGGAATGAGTATATAAAATTTAAAACCTGTGATATTTACTTCTATCTGACCTCTAATAATCATTCACATAGAATATTACAGTTAGCTGTCTTCTGTCCCAACTCTTCTTTTAATAATTTTTATCCATAATTGTATCCTCTCTGTGATAACCTCTATAAGCTTAAATTATCTCATGCCATTTTGAACCATAGCAGTTTAAACTTTTAATAAGAAACAGTAATTTTTAAATTGCATATAAATTGCTATGTGTTATGTTTTCATATTATTTTATTGCATAAGTAACTGTTGAATATTTAGGAATTATAGAAATTATCTTTCCAGCAAGTGGAAACTGGATTTCAGTGGATTTAAGTTATTAACTTAAAGCCACAACCTAGTACATATAAGACCTAGGGCTATGTACTAGAATTTAATTATTATATCCCCTTTCTAATCCTATACTATGTTATTTTTCCACTGAGGGATCACTACTTATTAGGAGTCAAAATGCTTAAATGTAGTAATTTTTATCATGTAGTTTTTTGTTCCAGAAACTTTCACTGAATATTATAGGGAAAAAAATTCACCTTGTTGCTTTTCTTTTGTAAAAGAGAATTATTATGTTTTCTCTATGGGTATCCTCTGTGGAATTGAGGAAGATATTAATGAGCTGGCACAATTAATCAAATACTTACTATTCACAGTGGTTTTTAAATTGAGTGACCAATTCAGTTTGAGGGAAGAAGAAAAAATTTTCAAAACCTAGAAAATATTTCAGAAGATATTACCCTCAATCTCAAAGTATAGTATGAGCTTGAATATGTAATTTGAGTAAGGGTTTTGTAGTTTACTCAGAGTTGTGTTACAGGTGAATATGATGCCTTCTAGAAAATAGAGGTGGGGAAATAGGAGGGTCTTTCAACATACTTAGGAAACTAGAGCTGCAAATCAGAAATTTGCTTTAATTGTTTTGAGGGAACATAATAAATTAGAGGCAATAGAAATAATGAAGAATATTTAAATATGAGGGAAATTATTTTTTAAACTTTATTTTTAGAGATGTTTTTGATTTTCATTTACAGGAAAAGTACCCTGAAAATATAGTGAATTCCCATATAACCTCCCACTCATCTACTGCACACAGTTTTCCTATTATTGACCTTTTAGATTAAGGTGGTACATTTCTTAAAGTTGAAGGACAAATATTGCTACTAACCAAAGAATATAAAATACATTATAGTTTCATTTTGTCTATACAGATCCATAGGCCTTGGCAAATGCTTAATATCATGTTTCTGTCATTGTAGTATTAAACACAGGTATCTCACCACCCCTAAATATGCCATTTTCTAACCATTCATCCCCCTATCTCTTCTGAGCCCCTGACAATCACTATCCTTATATCAGTGTCACAAGTTCTTCCATCAACACAAAAGAGCAACAACAATAAGAACTCATGTACTTTGGTCCTTGACCACACTCTTTCCATAATTGTACATTCCCCAATAAGTAGGGACCCAGGAATACATCTATTACAACAGACATAGGGTGAGAGGGGACTCGAATACCATGGGGCAGATGGAAGGGATTATCTTGTACACAGCTGCAAACACTCTCCCTTATTTTGGGGATAGGACCTGTCAATCATCTTCATTTTGTTGGTTTTCTAGGGCAAGCCAAAAACTGGAGAGTAGGAGCTGTTTATTATGCTGTGGGGAACAGGGCTCATCTGACATTCAAACAGTCCAAAGATATGTTTCTGAGAAACACACTTAACAGGATCATTGAAAATTATGGTTTCAAATAAAAAGAGTAGAAGAATTATGATTAGAGGAATCATAAATAAATATAACTCTGTTACATTGGTGAGATTGAATATCATACACTTCCAGATAGGGACTACAGAAGGGGTCTTGATTTGTGAAGATGTCTGTCATGCCTTTATTGACCAGATTTCCCTAGAGCCCTCAGGATTGCTCTTATTTGAAGCTTTGTTTACTGTTACAGTTAACTATGCCTGAGACCTGCATAAGCATAACCTCCAGAATGATCTCTCAACACACTTTGATATCTCCTAGACAAAAAAACCCTTTAAAACAATATATATATTTATTTTAAATAACATTTAGAGGGAAGCGGCTGTGGCTCAATAAGTAGGGCTCCCGTTTACCATATCGGAGGCCCTGGGTTCGGTTCCCGGGGCCTCCTGGTGAAGGCAAGCCCACCCGCGCGGCGTGGTTAGCTGACCCAGCGAGCACAAGCAGTAATGGGGGGGATAAATTAATAAATAAATAAAATCTTTAAAAATAAATAAATAAATAACATTTAGAATAAACAAATGCTACATAAAAAAATATAAGGGATTTCCAAAAATGCCACCCCCTCCCCCTCCCACATTTTCCACCATTAACTTCTTTCATTTGTTAATGGTACCTTTGTTACAATTGATAAACAAATATTGAAGCATTATACTATCCAAGGACTATAGTTTACATTTTAGATTACACTTTGCCCAGCACAATTTTATGGGTTTTGACAAACTGTATAATGGCCTGTATCCATCATTGCAATACGATGTAGGACAATTCCAATGTCCCCAAAATGCCCTGTAGGACTTTGAAATTGTTTATGAATTACAAAAATAGATATTGTATTACATTTGTAAACTGGTCTGCTCCTTTGGGCATATTAGATTATATTGGATTCAGAGATTTCACTTTTACTTGATTAAATAATGATTAAGGCTTTGATTGGGCCACATCAGTGGGAAGTTGATTCCCTGCCCTAAAACCAAACATAAGAGAAGGGAGGTTGCAGTTTGATCCTGTTGCCAGGGAAGTAAATACACAGAGAAACAGATATATAAGGAAAGACAAAAGCCTCCATTATGCACAGCAGAGGCTCCGGGATGAGAAACAAGTCATTTGTCTAATAGTTTACAGCTGGTATTGTGGAGAGAGCAGAGCAGCTGAGCCCAGAGAGGAAAGAGTCCTGGGAGAGAGAAAGACATCTCAGCTTACTGCTAAGATTGGAAGGAGCTAGAACCATAGAGACTTAAGAGGAAGGGAAGACTGAGCTCTTGCAGAAATCTGCAGCCATCTTGCTACAACATATGGCAACAGACTTTGGTGAAGTAGGTAGCTTATGCTTTATGGCCTGGTAACTTAAAGCTTCTACCGCAAATAAGTATCCTTTAAAAAAGCCAATAGATTTCTGATATTTTGCATCAGCACCCCTTTGGCTGACTAATACATGTCCCATGTTACAACTATTCTTCCCTCTCCCTTCCTTCAGAACCTCTGATGCCCACTGCTTTGTAACTCTTTTTTATTTAATGTTTACTCTTTTTCTTCAAGGTGTTTTTCCAAATGCATTGTGGATTAATGCTTGGTAATAAACCCTCAGTTCCATGAAGGATAATATCCAGGAGTCATATCTCATATTGGGGAGAAGATAGTGATTTATATTCAGAAATGTCTTGAAGAGATGCCATATTTGAGTAACAAAGAGGTTTTCAGTAGTTAATCATTAGGCATTAATTATAATTAGGCTAAGTTTCAGGTTTGCAGGAATAAGGTTCATATATACTATCATTAAGATCAAGGAATTGGCATCCTGTTTTCTTTATTTAGTCATGAATTATATGCTAGAGATATTTTTGCCATTTTATTTGAGAAAATAGCAGGGATTCACCAAAATGGAAATGTAATACTTTGATAGATGCTCTGTGCCCTCTCTGTATTGAGAAAACATACCTGTGACAACATGAATGCATTCATATGCCATAGAAGTAGGTTTTTAGGCAAATTTCCCCCCCATCCATCACACTACTATCAACACCTTGTGTTCATGATGTTCCTTTGATATAGGTTCTGTAAGAGCATTCTTATATTTTTATACTGAATTACAATATTTGGCCATGCCAGAATTCATTGAGTTATACAGTTGACCATTTTATCTTCTAGCTTTGCTTCTATCCTCATGGACAGACTCAACCTTATGCACAGATTAAGCATCAGGTCACCAATTCTAAACCCCTCCTATCTATCTCCATATGCTACCTCCATGATTCTGCTCACACTCCTTGTTTCATATCAATGAAATCACGCAATATTTTTCCTTTTGTGTTAGCTAATTTCACTCATCATAATGTTCTTGACATTCATCTGTTCTATGTGACAAAACTTTATTCCCTCTTATGGTTGAGTAATATTCCATTGTATGTATACACCACATTTAGTTTTTCCATTCATCTGTAGTTGCTTCCATCTTTTGGCAATTGTGTATAATGTTGCTATGAACACTGTTGTGCTTATATTTTATTTTGTTACTGTTTTCAATTCTATTGAGTATACACCTACACCTGGGATTGCAGGATCATATAACAATCCTATATATAGATTTTTGAGGATCTGCCAAACTGTCCTCCATAGTAGCTGAACCATTCTCTTTCCCACCTGCAGTCAAGGAGTGTTCCTATTTCTCCACGTCCTCTCCAGAAGAAATGAGTAATAGTCATATGTCTCTTTAAAAAATGTATTTTTACTTAAAAATCATCCAAATGAGAAAAAAATATGAAAGTGTTCCAAATTAAAAATTTTCACCATTCCCTCAGACTTGAAGGTGAACAGAGTAGTATGTGAAATCTATTCAACCCAGCAGAAATAGACAACCTCTTGGGAGATAGTAGCGCAACAACATAAAGCAAATCTGGGTCCCAGAAATACAACAAGGAAAAGAGCCACCCATAAAGCCCAGTTAGCTAGAGTCTGTACTGTTACATCTAAGAATGATAATTCTCCTTTGTTGTGCCCCCCTATTTCTGAAGCTCTTACTTACACTAGCTAGCCTACGTCTAAGTAACACAGGTTCTCTCCCATCCCAATTACATCACATGATATTCATTCTTTCCTGTACAGGGTTATTTCTTTCTGTAAATAAGACTATAATTTTATGTTTGAATATACATAATAACTATCTCCAACATTACACTGTCTTCTATTAGCATCTCTACTGATGTCAGCAAAAACTGTACACTTCATTTCCCTGTATTTGTTAATAGTTTTTAATATAATAAAGAAACGTATGGTATGTTTTCAACTCAAAGAATATTGGTATACATTTGTAGAAAAAATATCTTATGACAAAGAGATGATTAAGAATGTGAACTCAAATGTCAGTTTGTCTGGTTTCTAATTTGAGCTTGTCCTTAAATCTGTTGCCTGACCATGAATTAAGCTATGAAATCTCTGTGTTACCCAGTTTCATCAAATGAAAATTCAGCCATTCAAATATATTTATTAAGTCCTTCTTTTAGGTGTTAGGGATCATATTGAACATAACTGGCAAAAATTTTGCTAATAGAGGTTTTAATGTCTAGGGATACAGAGAAGAAAGAAAAGACATAAACACAATATATGAATGAAAATTTGAACAAGTGTGATGGAAAATAAATACCACATTTGTGAGAGATAGAAGAGGTACAGTTTTAATAAAGTATAAGGAATAGTTTAAGGGTTAGATAATGAAGAAAGACCCATGCAGTCATCAGTGGGATACGAATTTCAGGAAGAAGAAAAATTGGAAATGTTCCAGCAGCCTCAGAACTACTGTGCATAGGGAAGGGTGAGGATGTTTGTGTGACCATTCCAATGTGAGGATGATAGACAAAATGATAAAAGATGAGTTCATAGCAGTAAGGAGTAGGGAAAAGTCATATTGAACCTGTAATCTCTTGTAAAAAAATTTTATTTATGCTCTTAATGTGATGAGAACCCTTGTAAGTTTTGTGAAGAAAAGTGACATAAGACAACTTATCACTCTTGCCTCTACATTGAGATTAGACTCAAGGAGTATAAGGCAGAAAACAGGGAGATAATCTAAAAGAATGTGGCAATAATTTAAAGATTGGGATAATATTTTTTGGATCAAGGTGGTAGCAGAGGAGATGTTGGAAGATAGTCACCTTCCAAATTTATTCTGCACAGGGAATTAATATGATATGCTGATAGACTAGATGTGATGTGTGTGACATAGCGATAGTGACATGATGACTTTTAAGTCTTTGCCTGAACAAATAGGGGGATAGCTTTTCATTACTTGAAATTAAATTTGAAATATTACAAGTATCTGAGAGTTATCTTGTGAAAATAAAGTATGTTAATTATATACCTACAGCATTTTAAATATTGTCTGGCACTCAGTAGGTGTTCATTAAATAAAATCTGTTTTTAATATTTTTATAGTACCTCAATCATTTGCAAAGAAAAATTATTGTCCATATTTATCATGCTCTACTTTAGACTTTTAATCATGCTTAAGTAGCTCAACCTTAATAATACATAGAATTTTTAAAATTTATTGAAACATATAACTCATACATGAACATACATAAACAATAAGTGTATAAGAATAGTTGTGAACTTACAAAACAAACATACATAATATCATACCAGGCTCTCATACTTAACCCTATTACCATACCTTCAATTGTTGTTAAACATTTTTAACTAATTATTAAAGAACATCCTCAAAATTTACTACTAACCAAAGTATTTTACCTCAATCGACACTACTACTATTATTATTATATCACTTATACATGAACATATGTAAAGAATAAGTGTATGGTAAAAGTTGTGAACATACAAAGCAAACACTCATAACATCATACAGGGGTCCCATACATCAACTCTTCAACAACACCTTACATTGTCATGAGTCATTTGTTACAAGTTATGACAGAATATTGCCAAATTCTTACTACTAATTATATTCCTTATCTTACATTTGGTGTATTTTTCCCCTAACCCACCCTATTATCTTTTAAATGTATTTTATAATAGAAGTTGTAAACTTAAAAAACAATCATACTCATGTGCAGATTTCCCAAAAACGCACCTCTATCAACACACCACAGCATGGTGGAATCTTTTATACAGATAAAGAGGTAATATTATCCAAATATTACCAGGTCCGTAGCATACATTTGTCACAAATTTTCCATACTCTCCCATTATCAACAAAGTACATCTTTGGCGTAGATGAAAGAATATTGCATTATGAATGTTAACCACAGTACATAGGTCACTGCAGTTTTATTTTTCATGCTTCTCTACATTCCCACTACCCTGCAATAGTGATATATATATAGTCTACTTCACAAAAGACACAGTTGCATCTATACCATCAACCACTATTCTCATCCACTTCTGGGTTTACTGTTATTTGGTCCCTAGATTATTCTCTAGCTTTCTGTCAATTGGCATTTATATCTCTAGGCTACCATTTTCAGCCACATCTCCATTTATAAACCAGCTGTTACTCACTATAATGTGTTACCATCAACTCTGTACATTTCTACACTTTTAGAGTAAAGCTGATTAAAATATCTACATACAATAAATATCAATAGTCCATCTCAGTCTTCCTCATCTCTTTTAAGAATCCACTACCTACCACCAGGTCTTGAAGATATTTTTCTAAATTTTCTTTTAGAAGCTTTATGGTTCTTGCTTTTATATTTAGGTTTTTTATTCATTTTAGGTTAATTTTTGTATAAGGTGTGAAATAGGGGTGCTTCTTTCTTCTTTTACTATGGATATCCAGCGGTCTCAGCACCATTTGTTGAATGGACTGTTCTGCCTGAGCTGGGTGGGTTTCATAGGAGAATCAAAAAATACTTGACCATAGATGTGAAGGTCTGTTTCTGAACCATAAATTCAGTTCTATTGGTCTATGTGTCTGTCATTATGCCAGTACAATGCAGTTTTTCCCACTGTAACTTAGTAACATGGTTTAAAGTCCAGAAATTAGAGTCCTACAATTTTGCTTTTTAATTTTAAGTTCTTTCTGATTATTCATGACCCTTACCCTTCCAAATAAATTTGAAAGACATATTTTGCATTTATTTAAAAATGCTGTTGGAAATATTATTGGGATTGCATTGAATCAGTATATCAATTTGAATAGAATTGATATCTTAATGATATTTAGTCTTCCAATCCATGAACATGGAAAGTTTTTCCAGTTATTTAGGACTTTTAAAATTTCTTTTAACAATTACTTGTAGTTTTCTGAATACAAGTGCTTTACAACTTTGGTTAAGTATATTCCTAAGGATTTGGGTTTTATCTGTCATATTTTATTTTCACCTCTCTTTTGGCAATTTTAGTTACTTTTACTGAGAAAATCTTCATTTCTAGACTCTCTTCCAGGCCTCTCTCTTCTGCCATTTCCTTTCAGGCTGTAACACATCTTTTAGTATTTCTTGCAAAGTGGGTCTCTTGGTTACAAATTCTCAGTTTCTGTTTATCTGTGAATATTCTAAACTCACCCTTATTTTTTTAAAGACAATCTTGCTGGATATAAAACTGGAGCCTGTGGCCTACCCATGTGCCAGGTGTGTGTGGAATCTCAGTGGAGCTGCAACTCCTACCTTACAGCTCAATGGACTCATCCAAGTCACCTGGCGAGGAGACAATGAGGGGCAATGGTCATCCCAGGAAATGGAGAGGGCCTGCATCTACAGGCAGGATCATCCCACCCACCATATCCATAGGATATAAGCCCTCTCTCACTTGGAGGTGGAGTGGATATCACCATCTCAGTCCCCTCAGGATTGGGGGAAGAACTATGGACTAGAGTGGACTTGATGGTATTCTTTTGTACACATATGGTGATTCTAGCAATGGAAGAAATTATAACAATGAGGTGGAGCCAGTGGCCACTTAACACTTTTGGAGCAGGGAGGGGATGAGCAGTTGAAATACAGGGGCTTCTTTGGGATTTGGAGGTTGTCCTGAGTACCATTGTGGCAACGGATGTAGGCCATTTTAAATCAGCACACACCACTCAGAACTGTGTGGGAGAGAGTGTGGTCTATGATGTGAACTGTGGTTTATGGTTGGTGGCAAGGCCCCAGGATGTGTAAGTCCATTGAGGGTGGTGGGCCACACTTGTGGGAGATGTTTGTGTGCGATGTGGTGGGAGGTGTGGGAGGTGGGCAACATGGGAATCCCATTGGTTCTGTGTAATATTTTAGGTAATCTAAGCACCTCTTAAAATATATTTATATATATATAAATAACATTTTTGTAAGCAAATGCACATATATGCATATATATTTATATATATTTGTAAATGTATTGTGAAAATTTTGATTTTTACCCACAATAAGAAATAAATAAATTTTTAAAAATTCCTTAACTGGAAGTTTTTAATCTTGCAGTATCTTAAATATATCATACCACTGTCTTCTTTCCTCCATGGTTTCTGGTGATAAATCAGCACTTAATCTTATTGAGTATCCCTTATATGTTTTGCATTGCTTTTCTCTTGCTGCTCTCAGAATTCTCTCTTTGCCTTTGACACTTGACATTCTCATTACTATGTGTTTTTGGATTGGTCTATTTGGATTATTTTGGATGGGAATATGTCATGCTTCTTGGAGGTGGATATCTATGTCCTTCAATAGAGTTGGGAAATTTTTTACCATTATTTCTTCAAATATTCCTTCTGACCCTTTTCCCTTCTCTTCTCCTTCTGGGACACCCATGGCACATAAGTTTGCAGGTCTCTTGCTGACAGTTATTTCCCTGAGAACTTGTTTAATTTTTTCCAATCTTTTCTTCATCTGTTTTTTGTATGTTCATTTTCAGAGGCCATTTCTTCAAGCTCACCTAACCTTTCTTCTGCCTTCTCAGATCTGCTATTATATGATTCCAGTTTATTTTTTATTCCATTTACTGCACCTTCCATTCCCATAAGATCTAATTTTCTATGTATGCTTTCAAATTTTCCTTTCCACTCATCCAGTGTCATCCTAATATCCTTAATTTCTTTAGCTATCTCATTAAATTTGTTAAGGAGATTTGTTTGAACATCTATAATTAGTTGTTTCAACTCATTTATGTCATCTGGAGGCTTATCTTGTTCCTTTAACTGGGCCATATCTTCCTGTTTCTTGATGTGGATTGTAATTTTTTGTTAGTGCCTTGGCATCTTACTTACCAGAGTCTTTACTCTGGGTGCAGTTTTTCCTTTTAGTTTAGGGTGTCTTGCCCTTTCTCCCGTGCTGGTTGTGTAGTCAGAGCCAATGATTTGGTTGGTGATATAAGCTGTGGAAGCTTAAGCTACCCTCAGTACCCCAAGGACCATTGAAGTTTCTTCCAACTTTCTCCTTTGCCAGGATTAGGGATAGAGCCACAGCTATGTGGAATAATCCAACTCATGCAGAACTAGACTGTAGTTGCCCAGGGAGACTGATGAAGCTTCATGCCCCTTTATTCCTTGCCTGGGGTGGAGATGGAGCTTCAGGTGTGGGCAGCAATCTATGTAGTGCAAATCCAAGATAATCACAGTTGCCATGGTAGACTTCCAATTATTCAGTCTGTGCCAGCCAAATGTAACTGCAGTTACCTGGATAGGCTGGTGCAGGTCCTGCCTGTTACTCCCTGTTATAGGTGAGACTGAAACTAGACTAGGGCTGCAGGCCAATCTGGGTGAAAAAAGCTGATTTCTACCATCTGTAATTTTCAGTAAGCCTGGCTTCCCCTCATGTTGGTGGCTTCTTTCTGACTTGGACAGGTTCAAACTTTAGCTCTTTTTAGGGGTATACTTTAGCCAGCCACATTGGCTAATCAGTAGCTGACATTGGTGGCCTACCATCTCTTCCTCCCATTTTTGGGAAATGGAGCTTCCACTTCATGCCACAGAATAGCTTGCATTGCCAAAGTAGGATGATCATCCACTTCCATGTTGTGGCCTGTTATTTCCCAGAGAGTCTGGCACAGTGACCCCCAGCTTCCTCCCTGTCCAAGGTGGTCCTGGGGCTTATGCTAGAACTGCAATCTGATATAGACAGAAATAAGTTGGTCCCTACTAGTACTCTGATTTTCAGCCAGTCCCACTTCCCTTTGTGCCAGGTACAGAGTTAAGATGGCAACTACCAGACTCCTTCTGACTAGGACAGTCTCAAACTTTAGCTGTTTTAGGATTATACTTTAACTCACTGAATTTACTAATCAGTGGCTGAAATGGGTGCCCAACAATATCTTTCTCACCCATTTTTGGGAAGATGAGCTTATAATTCCAGCTGTGGAATAGCTCCCAAGGTGGCTTGTGCCTCCAGTGCAGGATGGGCACCCACATTTATGGCAGCCCCCCTATTCAGGAATCTTCTCTGCAGATGAGCAGTCTCCTCCTGCCATTACTTCATGGATTTTTCAGGATGCTCTTTTGGTCTCCTGGAGCACCCAAACAAGTCCTTTAGATACCTCTGGGTGATTGCTAAATGCTCTGGTGTAGTAGCTGATTCTAGGAGTTCCTTATGCTGCCACCATCTTGCTAGTTTTCCATAATACATAGAATTTTGAAATACCACCATACAAAAAAGGGTTTTATCTTAAAGACACTTCAGACCACCTGTTGTATAAAATAGGACATAAAACTGACATATATATGAAAATGTCAATAGTTTATTGTATTCACACATCCAAGCAGTTATATTACATTTATTTAGTAATATAATAAATGCTTTCTAGAATATATTATAAGAGGACTGGGTAATCTCAAATTAAAACAAAAGTAATTTCTGAACTTATTATTGTTTAAAAACATAAAGAATCTGTTGACCACAGTTGCTAACAAAAACCAACAGGATACATTTTCTAAATTATAGAAATATATATATATAAATGAAAGTAAGGCTGGCACAGTTCATTAAAAAGACCAGAAACTGTAAAGTGCTCATAAAATAAAGACACAATAAAAGATAAGTGATTAAATTAGAAAATATATTATTAAAACCAATCCTTAACAAAGATATAGGTAATTAAAAAAAGAACAGGAATTGCAATAAATTTAACTCTAGACAGTGTAGAAATCAGAGCAAAAATAAATATTATTTCTGTAATTTATATGGATGTTATATATGATAACTTAAAATTTTATGTAAATGTGGAATATAGAAGAAAATAATGTACATTTTAATTGTTTGAATAAATTAATAATCAGTAACAAACTAGTGACAATTCATCAAAATTTTCATCTTTAAGAAAGGTTTGAACTTATTTTAGAAATTAAAAAAATCATTCAAGAAGATGAACAATTATAATTCTACTAAGAAAACCTTAATATAAACTAAAATGAAACAAGTTACTTGAAGGGGAAAATATATCTACTACCATTACTTCAATTTAAATATAAATAAACATAGGAAAATATAGAAAATATACTTTCTGAAATATACAGTGAATAGAAGAAAATAAATTCCAGATTACATGGAGGCATTTTGAAAAGGAAAGTCTAGCAAGTACCAGAATAAAATTTATGGGCTGTCACAAAATTTGGATTGATAATCAATTCTTAGCTTTGCCACTTTTCTCTTTTAAAGTTTCTAAAACAAATGAGTCAATATTTAATTCAAAATTATAACTTTTTAAAGGGCATAAATATATAGAAAGCAGGAAAAATGAAATTATTTTTAATCATACCAAAATTATAAAAAGACATATTAATTATTGACTATAGCTGGTGTGTGACAGAAAGATAGGCTTTTCAAATGGTTACCAGGTAGAACCAAATATAACTACATGCAGCATTTAGCTTCATTAATATAAAAAACTTGAGTTTCTTGATTTTGCTCATGTACCGAAAATAATCATCTCCTAAAATGAAAAAAGCAAAGGAAATGCCAAAGGTTATAGTGATTAGAGGAAAAGTAAAGCTACAAAATAGAAACTTATAATGATAATTTTATATACATGTATAATAAATGCTTACATAAACATAAGATTTTTCTAGAAGACGAACAAAACTCTCAAAAATCAAGGTAATTTTGTATAACAAATTTTCTCTGATTTTACTCTATAACATAAATCTATCACATAATACATTTTTTTAAAACAAAATCTATTGTGTATTGAAAATTTTTCAATTATATAAGCATTCTGATGATCCTGTTCAAAATTCATTAGTAATACATTACTTAATTTCCATTCATAATGTAATTTAACATTTAAGGTAATTGTATGGATTTAGAAATTTTTTTCTTGTACAGTTGAGGGACTAGATTCAGACTTTTGTTAACTTATGAAGCTTACAGCTAACTTACAGCTAACTTACAGCTAACTTACAGGGTTTTAGCTGTAAGTTAATTTACAGCTAAAACCCTGACAGATATAGAAACTAAACTCTGGATTTTCAGGCCAAAGCAGCACTCTTTAAGACCAAGCTATTTTTTTTTTTTATCTCTACAGAGTAAATGACTTCTGAAAAATCTTTTATTTTTATTTTTTTTTTATTTTTTTATTTTTTTATTATGGGTAAAAATCAAAATTCTCACAATACATACAAACATTTGCAAAATGATATGTAAATATATATGCATATATGTGTATTTGCTTACAAAAATGTTATTTATATATATATATATATACATATATTTTAAGAGGTGCTTAGATTACCTAAAATATTACATGGAACCCACTGGGATTCCCATGTTGCCCACCTCCCACACCTCCCACCACATCCAACACAAACATCTCCCACAGTGTGGCCCACCAACCTCAATGAACTTACACATCCTGGAGCCTTGCCACCAACCATAGACCACAGTTCACACTGTAGACCACACTCTCTCCCACTCAGTTCTGAGTGGTGTGTGCTGATTTAAAATGGCCTGCATCCATTGCCACAACAGTACTCAGGACAACCTCTGAAAACCTGCAAGACTCATTTCCAGGATTTCAGTATCATGAGTGTCAGTGCAGGACAGGGCTAAAATTGGGGTGTGTCACAGAAAAAGTGATAGATTACATTGGATTTACAGAAATGCAAACTGCTAATGGAAAGAAAAACAGCTAATGATTGAGTAAAGCCAACCATGTAGGACACAGTGATAAATGTGTAGCAGAGTCACCTAAACATAACAACCTGGTAGTGAAGAGGATTGCAGGTGGCTACATAGCAGTCTTAGGCCATAGAAGAGGGAAAGCAAAATTCAGTGACAACTAAGAAGATAAAAAAACCCATCTGGGTGAAGCAGCATTTGAATGAAATATATTTGTTGGAAGTCAGTAAGTTCTCTAAGGTGTTAGGTATGATTCATATTTAGAAACTGAGGTCAAGGAATGACGGGTGACTGAGGAAAAAGTACATGGGGATGTGAAGCTGGAGATCCAGGTGAATTATCAATATCATACCTGTATTCCCCAGCACAGTAATCAGGTATCTCAGGAGAAATAATATAAAGAGGAATTGTGGGATCTCTTCAGATTCTGTCAATCCCAGAAGGATGAAATCAGGCCCATGTTGTCATTCCTACTTCCCATAGCAATCAACTTTTGTAAACTATTGAGAAATCAAACTTCAGAACAGTGTTTTAAAAAATAGGAGTAATCTGGCATTTCAAATAAAATTTGCTTAATCATTTCAAAAATTCATAATAAAGCATAATTTTGAAAATATTATTGAAAAATTCTTAGTTTGATTACCTAATATAAATTTGGTATCAATCAATTTTGGATATTTCATAATGTTATTTCATATATATTGCATAATAAGAATGATTTGACACTCTTATTAAACTTCCCCACATTAACACATTTATAAATATTAAAATATTATATAGTAGTTATTACTATTATACACATTTTTAGATGAGAAAAAGGGCATGAAAAATTTAAAGTAATTTATCCAGAATCACAGCCATTAAGTAATTTTGGTACTGTGATTCTACCGAAATTGGTTGAATCTAGAGATGTTGCTCATAACACCATATTCATAAATATTTTAATTTCTGAAAAGCAAAACAATCTATCTAATAAACAATGATAAAGAGTTTAATTAACCATTTACTGTTCTTTTACATCCAATATTATTTAGTACAAATGACAGAATAGAAATTAAACTTTAGGTGCATTAAAACTATAGAGAGCACATTATTATTAATTTTCAGTAGGTAAATTTATTACCAGAGTATATAATCAAAATTCTTCCAAAAATTTTATTTTCAATATACATTCATTGCTTGATGACTCTGTATCCATTAATCCTATATTTCCATTTCTATAAATTCTGGCAGTGCTTAAGTTATGCTTACATGATATGTAAATATATTTGCCTAATCCTCTAATAATATTGCAATTATTGAGATAAGCTAAAATGCCCTAAATTTGAGATACATACTTAACATGAGTCAAAGTTGGTGAAAAATTTCCTCCAGCTTTATCTATTAATTTGTCAGACTCAACTTATTCTCAGAAATAAAGTATGTAAACCATTTAAGGAGCCTGAAAGTTATGTGATATGATTTTTTTCCTTTGAAAAAATATTTAATTTTTATGCATACCTATTACTATATATATCAAGAGAGAGAAAGAAAGAGAGAGAGAGAGATGGAGAGAGAGAGAGAGAGAGAGAGAGAGAGAGAGAGAGAGAGAGAGAAAGTAAAATAAAACAACTTTAACTTTTTGTAAAGGTCCCACTCAAATTGAAAGTTCACCTAGGAATTATGTCTCCCAAGTATTCAGGGATACACAAGCAGAGCAGTGTATCCCAATATTGACAGGACATCTCTTATATTGGTGATTGCTTATAATGCAACATTTGGTAATCACTGGGACCAATTTCTAAGGAAGATCACTTGGTATCATGCCAAGGATAAAGGCTCAAGGACTAATTCATCCATGTTAGGTTTGTAATAGAGAATTGTCTTCATCTTAGAAGTCACATAATGTTGAGCAGCATTTTTGGTATTCTCTTGTGATGCTCTAATTTATGACTGAGTTAAAAGAGATGATTTCTACAGAAATATTTTATTGCTCTGTGGCTGAAAGGCAAGATCATTAACCACCAAGAATGGAATAGTATATATTTTCCAATGACACTATCATAGGATTATTGTTCATTATACAATTATTATTATACAAAAAATTTAAAAATGAAAATCATTCATAAATATTGTTATTCTTTAAATGCATTTGCCACCAAGTATTTCCCTTTGTGCATATAAAGCTTATTTATATATATGTTTATATTCTAGCATGCTGAGTTTTCTGTAATATCTTGCTTTTATTATTAAATATTTATAGTACACCTTGACCTCTTTTACAATAAGCTTTTCTAAAACCTACAATTCCATATATTTTGCTTTGACTGTTGCAGCATAATTACCATCTTTCTAGGAGTGAGCACAAGCTAGTTAATGGGAATGTTTGAGGAATCTGAAGGAAAACATGATGGTGTTTCTCCAGTCAGGTTAGGAATTGTCAACTAATTCATTGTCACAGCAGATGCAAGGTATTTAACCATCACAAACTTTTGTATAATTTGTTTTATTCTTTTAGATTATTGGCACTTATTATATTAAGAGAAACATGTTAGACAACTATAAAAGTCAGTGCTGAGATGAGGAAAGACTTTATAATAATATTGATGGCCAAAAGCTTACTTCCTCTGTATAAAAACATGTGAAACAAATTCCTGTGAATCTTTCATTATTTAACAATAATGGAATCTATTTTAATGTAGATACATGAAAGAAATACTGTTTATACTGCAGAATTTTCAGGGTGAATTTTTTCATAAAGATCAAAGAATTACAAGATAATATTTAATGAATTAAATAAAGCTTTGTATGTACAATTCTTCAATTCATTAAAAATCCTGTGAATGAGAAAACTTATTTGGCAATTAAAAGTCAACATCAATTCAATTCACCATAAGCCAACTTGGGGTTTATGACGTTCTACATAAATGCCACCTAAACAAGACCTGCTTACTGCTTGGAAAATAACCATAAGGAGATTTTTCTTCCCAGAATTGCAATAGTTGTTTTTTCTTAATAGATATTAAGTGTACTTCCAAATAATATAAGTAATAGTTGAAGAAGTTATAATTCACATAACTTTTTATGACTAATTGTTTTTGCTGAATCTTTATTGTTGGGATTCTAATACAACACTTCTAATAGCAAAAAAAAAAAAAAAAATTGGCAGATCAGGAGTAAGAAACAGAAAGGAAACATGACTTATTTGTCCTATATTTCAACAAAATTAGAAATTTATCTCTGACAATTAATCAGTAATTTATTAATAACATTCTATTCCTCTTTTTAATGATCTCCATTGTTTACATGTTTTGAAGCTCTTATTAGGGATTTTATAATTTTATAAAAAAGTGCCTCATGTTATTTCATACTACCATTCATATTTCTTGATTTCAAAGATTTATTTTTTCTAATAGTTTTACTTTACATAGTTTTATTTATATGCTTATATTCACATAAATCATTTTTACATCCCTTACTATTCAGATTTTTAAATGTTTTTCTTTATTGGAGAAGTTCTGGGTTTACAGAACAATCATGCATAATATACAAGATTCCCATATATCACCACACCACCAAAAATGTCAACTGTTGTGCAACATTCATTACAATTACTAATGTCTTATTTTAAAAATTGTTATTAAATAAATTTCATGATTTATATTATGCTTCAGAGTGTAATATAGTTCCATACATTTTTAAAAAAAAATTTTATTCTCATCATATGTACAATCTAATTGTTTTGGTAAGAACTTCACATGCAATGTTCAACAACAGTGTTGACTAAAGGCATCTTTTTGTTCCTGATATAAGAAGGAAAACTTCAGTCTTTCAACATTAAGTAGGATGTCAGCTGTGGTTTTTGCTTATATACAATTTATCCTGTTGAGGGATTTTCCTTTTACTCAACTGTTCTATGTGTTTTTACTGAGTGGTGCAGGAATTTGTCAGATGCCTTTTCTGCATCAATTGAGATGATCTTGTGATTATTTTCCTTCATTGTGTTAATGTGGCATATTACATAAATTGATTTTCATATGTTGTACTCTTTTTTTCATTATGATCCTCAGCCTGACTAATTTCAAAGGTTTAGACTTTGAGGTCACTGATTTTATTATCTGACAGCTCCAATATACTCTTGTAACATCTCTGGGAATTTTTTCCTTTAAGTTATAGTGGTATTCAACTCCAGTAGTTCTGTGTGGTTCCTTCTTAAAATTTCTATCTCTTTACTAAATCTCTTATATAGCTCACCCATCATTTCCCTGATATTCTTTAATGCTTTCTTTGTATTTTTCCATCTCCTTTAGCATTTCAAAATCATGTTTTTAAAAGGATTTGTTTGATAGGTCCATATTCTCATCTTCATTTGTGTTTTCTGAAGTTTTATCCTCTTCCATTGCATGGGCCATCATTACCTGTTTGTCTTGTACTCTTGTTGCACACTGTTCATTTTAATATTTTCAAATATTAACTGTATGATTTGCTTCCTGGCATGTCTGTTTCTTGGTTTTGTAAACAGGTGATTAAAAGACAGAGATTTTCTTGAGCTTCAGCCTTTCCAGCAGGAAGGTTTGCCTGAGGGGAATGCAGCATGGAAGGTTTTTCCTGTCTTTTGGGGCCTTTTTCTTTTCCTGAGCTTTTATTTCTTATAATTGTTTTGGAATTTCCCTATTTACAGAGTTTTGGTTTCCCCTTTATTACCAGGAGCCAGACTTCCCTCTCTTGAGTGTTTGACACCCAAAGCCCTTTACACCAGACAGTTCACCTCTATGGTTTGTTACTAGTATTTTATTGCCTCAATCTGCTTTTGCATGGATGTTTAATTCTGGGAGATGAGCATGCCTGAAAGGACTGTCTCATGTCATTCTTAGCCTGTCAAATGAATTACCAGAATCCATGAATGGGGTTAAGACCAGCTCTAATGACCACTGGGAAGGGAATCAATAATGGTGCCAAGAGCATCTCTGATGACTCCTAAAAGCTGAGCTTTCCTGACCTAACCAGAAAATGCAGCCCTTCAACTAAGTACCCCTAAAAGCCCAGAGGAAACTCAGGGTCCTGAAGTCTCCATCATTTCTGCCCAAATTTAGGCCAATTTTAAAAAATTTCAGCTGCCACCCTTAGCAAGACAGGCTGAAAGAATGGCTGTCACTGCCTTTATGGGAGGCTTGTTGAAATAATGGCTGCCCTTCAAAGAAAAGCCTCAATAGAGCCAATATCACAAATCAAATGCTGAGAGAATTGATCCAGCATGGCCGCATCTTGTCTTGGGGCAGAGAATTTTTATGTCCCTTTTGCTCACCAGTGAGCTAGCCAGGACTGGACTGCACTGTGTCCTACCTTGCGAATGAGGGATGTCCATCAGTAGCCACCACATGAGAAAACAATATACTGTTCTTTATTTTAATTTATCAGCCTCTTTCTTCTGCTCTTCCCTGGATGTGGAACAGTTTACTTCTTACCTCTGCAGTTTAAAACTAGTTGTTCCTAATTGTTCATGCATGTTTAATTGTTGTTTTGCTGGAAAGTCTTAGTCCTGGAGCTCCCTACTCCAATATCTTCCCAACTCATCTATTAAATATAGACATCATATGGTTGAGTCTTACATTTTAATAGAGTCAATTATAGAGCACTTAAATGGATTGCTTAGTCCACTTACATTTAAAGTCATTTTTCATGTGCTATTTTCATTTCATATATATTTTGAAATTTTGATCCTTTTCTTTTGACTTCCTTTTGGATAATATACTATGTAATATTAAAATCTGCTGCCTCAGTTAGATTTTTTTAACCATACCTCATTTCACTATATTATTAGTGTTTTCTTGAGGAAAAAATATTTATCTGTAAATTTTGTGTGTTCTTTATAATTTGATGATGAATTCTAGGCAACCAGATTGACAACATAAGATAATTCAAGGGCTGTTCACCCAAAGAATCTTTGAAAAACTACATAAAATATCCAAACTACCTTCACCAAACTAAAAAAATCAAAAATATTATTGCAGTAATAGTCCTGAATCAAGAACATGCACCTTAAAATTGGTAGCATCATCTACCCTAAACCCTGCCTGGCACACTGGAGAGCCAACCTGAACTCTTGTGGTGTGTCCTTGTCTCTGTTTTAGGGGAGTAGAGCAACATCTATATACATACTTGACTTAAGTGGCAGTCTGAAAGCCTTACCCAGGACACCCATTGCTGTCTTGTTCTTCCCAGAACTTGCCATGCAGGCAGAAAAGGATGAAGAGAGTTAAAGCAGTGTAAGAGACAATCAATTCAATGTAGCCTGGGACAAAGGATTCCTTCCTATAGGACTACAATAAAGCACTCTGAAGGGAGTAAATTTTATTTCACAGTAATAAGGAAGGCATTCCAATTCTAGCAAACAGGAAAATTACTTAGTGAAGGAGAAGCCTCACAATTTTGCCTCATGTTGATCTTTTTAATAGGAAAGCTAGATTCTGAAGGAGAGCACGAGACAAGATGAAAACAATTTTCAAAAACAGTGAAATATGTTTTTCCACATTGATTTTTTTCTTGAGTTCCTGACACTCAATTATATACCTGTCATAAATATCTGGATACAAATTTTAGAAACATACAACTCAGGGTCTTAATATCATAGTTAACAAATTAAGTAGTAAAATATACATTGTGAAACAAAATTTTATGAGATACCTAAATCCCCTCTCAATCAGAAGCAGAGTGGCCATCACATTCCCAAATCATCAAGAATGAGGAAAGAACAAACATAAGAGTGGAATGTATGCATGGACCAAAGTAGACTTATTATTCTAGTAACAAAACAACTTACAACTTTGATATAAAAATAGTGGTCCCCAGAGGTTCTCAGGTGAGGAGGAGGGAAGAAAAGGTTAAACATGGGGCACTTTGGGGACATTGGAATTTTTCTTCATGATATTGCAATGTTGAATACAATCCATTATACATTTTGTCAAATGTGTAAATTGTACGGTGTAGAGCATAAGGTATAATGTAATTGATACACTGTGGTTAGTAACAATGCTTCAATATTTGTTCACCAAGTGTAACAAATGTATCACACTAAAGAAAGATGCTAGTAATAGGGGGAAATGTGAATGGGAGTGGTAGGTAAGGTATTTGGAATCCCCTATGTTTGGTTTATAACTTTTCTTTAATATAAAACTTCTTTAAAAATAAAGTTAAAATAAAAAGCTTATGAGACAAAGACATAAATTATGGCCCATCTCAAGGAAGAACATAAAATTTCAAAAATCATCAAAGAAGAAGATGAAATGTTAAATGTAATCAAGAAAGAATCAATGAAAACAAAGACAGTAAAAATGAAATAACCCAGGCTGAATTGGGAAAAGAAAAAAAGTCTATGAAAAGATATAATAGAGCTTCAGTGTCATGTGGGATATCCTCAAGAACCCCAATACAGTCATAAATTAATTATGAGAAGGAAAAAGAGAGAAACATGCAGAAAGAATATTAAATGAAGTAATGGCAGAAATTTTCTCTATTCTAATAAAAGTCATGCACAAATATTCATGAAAACCAGGAAAAATTAATAGGATAAACTTGAGGAGAACCATGTCAGGTATAATGTAGTAGAAGTGTAGAATGCAAACACAAGGATAAAGATTTGAAAGTAAGAAGAGTAAAACAACATGTTATGTAAAAGGCAGTTCCTATAAAATTAAATGCTGATTTCTCAGTAAAAATCAGGGTGGCATGAAGGCAGTGGAGTGAAGCATGTAAGTGCTGAAAGAATACAATTTCAACAGATAATTTATATGTGGCTTGATGTCTTATAAATGAGAGCACAATTAATATACTTGGACTTTGCCTAGGTTCTTGACAAAACTGCAAGAAATGAATTTCAAGAGCATATCGGGTTAGTTAGGACAGTAAATTATTAAGGTAGGGAGGGAGGGAAAATGGGAGAAAATAACAGATCATGGGTCCCAGAGAGAGAGAAAGGGGCTGAAGAGTGATAAATTGGGCTGATTTACAGACTACAATTGCCCATTATTGATTATAAATCTCCAGGTTTTACTTGTTTAGTGACCCAGGTATAGGTGAAGAAGGCCAGAACAGGGGTCCAAAAGAAAGAGAGTAAAAGGCCTTTGAGCTTGCTTTTTAAATCATTAATTTTTCCACCCCTTTGCTAATGGCATGGAAGGAGTTTCAGCTGTTTGCTGTTTTGACTGATTACCCCACCCATCAACCCCCCAGGAGGGCTCAATGATAACACTCCTGGAGAATATCCAGGGCTTTTCTTGGCTTCCAGAGGAAATCTCATTCTGAATGGAATTTCTTGCAAGAGCCTTATAGCAGCCATCTTGGGGGTACTCAAGGACATGTTTTCAGTGGTGGCATTTTTTCTACCAGGTTCCAGATCTGTTTGTTGATTACCTATCTAGCCTGCTTCGTTAACATATTCCCAAATTAAAAACTCTGGGAGATCATCACAGGTAGACTTGTCCTACAATAATGATACAGGGAGTTCTTCAGATGGAAAGAAAGGGCACTAGACAATGGACTGAAGCAGCAAAAAGAATAAAGCTTTCTTGTAAAAGTAAGCAAATGGGTAATAATAAGCTCCAGTATTATATTGTATTATGTTTTTTTTAAATGTAATTCCACTTCTTATTTGTTCAGATTCTAACAAGCAAATGTTTAAAAATAATGAAAATTCTATGGTTTATGATATTTATTGTGAAAGTATATAAATTGTAACAACTACAATAATGAAGTGAGAGGATACTAGGGCATAGGAACAAATTTTTTATGTTATTGAAATTCAGTTGGTACTAAATAAAGTAAGATTCTTATAAATTTAGTATCTTTATTTAAGCCCAATAAAAACCACAAAGAAAGTATCTGAAAAAATAGATGAAAATTTGAAGAGACTCAAAATACTACAATGCAAAATATTAAAAAGATATGAGAACAGACATTAATGAAGAATGGAGAGAAAGTATATAAAAATCACAACAACAGTATAAAATTAACAAAGGGAAAGTAGTAAAAATGGTGGAAGAGAATTCTGCATTATTAGTAAATACTTTAAATAGATATGGAATAGGCTATCCAATAAAGCACAATGGTTAAAACTATATGAATAATACAAGAAACTCAATTTTAAGGCAAAGGCACAAATTGGATGAAAGTGAAAGGATGGAAAAACAATATTCAGTGCAAATAATAACCAAAAAAGAACTAGGGTAGCTGTACTAATATTGGAAGAAATAGTCTCCATGTTCAAACAGTTAAATAGGGCAAAGAATAGACTATATGCTGATGAAGGGTCCAAGTTAACAAGAAGACATAAGACTTATGAATATGTATGCACTGAAACATCAGAGACCCACAGTAATGAAGCAAATATTGACACATTTTAAAGGAAAAATAAATGGTTCTGTGAGCTAGTAATAGACTTCAATATGCAGCATTTAATAATGGTAGAAGATCTAGATATAAGATTGATAAGAAAAATGTAAGAATTGAGAGACACTATGAACAACCTATAGTTAAAAGTTATATGCATAACACTTCACACAAAATGATGAAAATACACATTTTTCTCTAGTGCAACCAGGTCATTCTTCAAAATAGACCATAGACTATATCACAATATGAGACTTAATAAATTTAACAATAATGAAATCATACAATGAATCTTCTCTAACAACACTGAAAAGATGCTGAAAATCAATAACAGATATATCTGTAAAATGAACTATATGTTAATTAAAGATACACTAAATCAGTCAAAGAAGGAAATCACAAAGGCAAGTAAGAAATGTCTTGACAAGAATGAACAAAAACATATACCAAATCCTATAGAGAAACTAAGGCAGTAGTTATAGGGAAATGTGTAAATCTGAATTCAAATTTCAATATATAAGACTTAACCTGGGCAACATGGGAATCCCAGTGGGTTCCGTGTAATATTTTAGGTAATCTAAGCACCTCTTAAGATATATTTATATATATATAAATAACATTTTTGTAAGCAAATGCATATATATGCATATATATTTATATATCATTTTACAAATATTGGTATGTATTGTGAAAATTTTGATTTTTAGCCACAATAAAAAATAAATTAATTTTAAAAAATAGAAGAACATAATAAAACCAAAGAAAGGAGATGGAATGAAATTACAAATATTATATTGGAGATAAAGGAAATAGAGAATAAAAACCCAATAGAGCATATCAATAAAATCAAAAGTTGTTTATTTCTATGATCAAAAAAATCAATAAAATGTCAGCTAGTCTGACAAAGACAAAAAGAGACAGGACAGAAATAATTAACAACAGAAATGAAAGAAATGACATTGCTATACACTCTACTGTAATAAAATGGAGTATATAAAAGGATGAAATGAAGAATAGTGCCCCCCCCAAAAAAATAGATAACCTAGATGAAATGGACAAGCTACTTATACTCACTCAAGAAGGAACAGAAAATTTCAATAGACTTAAAGAGAGATCATATCAGCAATCAAAACTTTCCAAAAAGCAAAATAACAGCACCTAACATGTACAATTGTGAAATTCACCAAACATTGGCAAAAAGCTATTTTGCTCATATTCCTCCAAAAAAATTGATTCAGAGGGAATGTTTCATAACTCATTCTATGATTTGAGCCTCACCCTAATACCAAAGACAGATAAATATAGCACAAAAAATTATGGGCCAGTATCTGTTTGAATATAGATGCAAAAGCTCTCAGACTCTAAGAAACAGAATCCAATAGCATGTTAGAATTATACACCATGACTAACAGATTTATCCCAAGTAAGCCATGGTGGTTTAAAATAAGAAAATTCATTAACATAATACACTATATTAATAAAATGAAGAAGAAACACAAAAATAATCAAAATAAAAAACATGACCATTTAAATTGAAGAAGAAAAGTCATCTGGCAAAATCCAGCACCCTTCTTGTAAAAGCTATCATAGAACAAAAATAGTAGGAAATTAACTCAAAATTATAAAGGTCATATATGTAAAACATACAACTAGAATCATATTCAAGAAACAGACAAGGGTGTCCATCATCATTAATATAATTCAGTTTTAGCCAGAGTAATTAGGCAATAAAACAAAATAAAAGGCATTCAAATTGGAATGGAAGAAGTTAAACTTTCATTGTTTGCAGATGGCATGAACCTATATATAGAAAATTCTCAAAAATGTACAAGAAAGCCAAGAGTTAGTAATTAAGTTAACAAAATGGATGATATAATAATTTTAAAAAGTGGTGTTTCTAAAATTAGTAATTTTAAGATGAAATCAAGAATAAAATTCTGCATACTAGAGAAAATGTAAAACATCAAATAACTATGATTAAATTTAATCAAGGCTCTAAAGGAATTTTAAAGATAAAACCATAAAACATTTCTGAAAGTACTCTCACATAAGATCTATATAAATGGAAGAATATTCCATGTTCATGGATTTGAAGACTAAATATTATTAAGGTATCAATTCTACATAACATGATATATATATTAAATGCAATATGAATCAAAATTCCAACACACAGCTTAGCAGAAATGGAAAAGCCTCTCAACAGTTCTTTTTAATTGACTAGTGAAGGACAAAAGAAACAAAACTGTTAGTTCTAGTTCATTTATAATATTTTTATAGTCCTTTGTTTCCTCATTTATTCTCTAAATGTTCACAATGTTCTATCTATTGATGTTTCTGATGTATTAAAGTTTGATAAATTGTTGTAGGTATGTCTATTTTTCCCTTCAATTTTTCAATCTACAGGACAAGAAAGGATGATTTACTAGGGTAATGAGTTTAGCCATAACTTAATTTTGTAAAATTTATCATTAGTTTGGGTCAAATTAATCCTAAGTGAAGCAATTTTTTATTCAGAAAATCATTGTGTAGCCTTTGCAAACCAATAAAAAAATGCTACCCATGGGTTCTGAGAAATTCTGTTCCCTTTACTTTCTGAGGTGACTCCCAAATGAATAATTTTGTTAAGGTCAAACATTCCCTAATGTGGCCATAAAAACACAATTCACTTTTGTGCCTTTTAAAAAGACAGTTTCAACATTGCATTGTAATAAGAGTACATAAAGAACAAGAATTTTTTCCTGGAGAAAGGGAAGATTTAGATCTAGAGCATCCCTAGAGAGCTAGCAATATTCTGTCAAACTATATCACACATCCATATCTTGTCTCAGTCCCCAATACTGACAGATGGCCATTGCCAAATGAATTTCTGACCATCTGTGTTCAAGCAGGTAGAAGAATAGAGAATGCTGTCTCTGGATCAGAACTAAGCTTCAACTACAAAATCATAACAGAATGAGAACCATGTTGTATTATTTTATTGATGCACAGCAAAGTTTTTCCAAGAAAATGCTGGTAGGTATTCAGAAACTGCCAGTAATTTCGCTAGTGGATCAAATGGAAAATAACAGTTGGTGCCACTCTTATTTCCATTCTATAATCTCAGGTCTGTGAATTCCAGCTATGGGAAATACAGCACGATAGAGTGGACACTGATTTAGAGGATATACAGTCCTTGAAGAACTTTTACCCATCCCTGTAAGGCATTGCTCCACTGTTGATATTGTGATTGAGTCTTCAAAAGGCCATCCATGGTTCTATCAATCTAATTTTCAGGATATGGCTTACATTCTAAGGTAATATAATCCCATGAACATGGATACACAACCTGCATTTCATTGGCAGTAAAGTGATTTCCTTGAGCAGAAGCAATTTTTGTGGAATACCATGATGGTGGTTAAGGCATTTTGAAGGGCACATAGAAGGTAGTTTTGGAAATAATATTGTGTGTAAAGAAGGCAAATCAGGATCCAGAGTATTTGGTAATGAGCTCTTTGAGCAATGGCTAGGAAAAAGCCTGTATGTTATTAACAGTACAGGTCTTCCTATCTACTTTATTATAAAATCTTTGTCTGCTAAAGAAAATTTATGTGAGCATTTACATGGGACACATTCAAATCAGAAATATGTTGGTTCCAAGCTGCTTGCAGGAATACTTGGTATTCTGACTCTTTTTAAGTTGTATGACAGGGCAGATGCAACAGATTATCCTTCAATAAGAATAAGATTTCATCATTTTGCCTTCTCTACTGGTTGTCTACAAAATTTATTACTATGGAAGCTACATGAATTTTTGTTGAATTTATTTCACATCTACTGATGTGCAAATGCCTTACCAATAAGTCTAGAGCAGTTATACTTTTTGCTCACTAAGTCCAATAGCACACCTTCTACTTAATGGTCAGGAGTTGTGAGTTTTGAAAGACGATTTGAAAATATACCTGCATACTATGTTATAACATCAGGTGAAGATTTGTTATACCCCTGAGGAACAACTGTGAAGGTATTTTGCTGGCCTTGTCAGCTGAAAGCAAAACAACAAATATTGAAAAAAAATAGTATTTGTCAAATCAATAACTTCATACCATATATCTAGGGAATGTTTAAAATTTTCAAGCTCTATTTGAAACAGTAACTGCAATTAGAGTAATCACCTGGTTTAGTTTGTTATAACAACACTGTCACCCTCCAACATTCATCTGCTTTCTTAACAAGCCAAATAGGAATGTTGAGTAGTAATGTGATGGAATAATCACCCTGCATCTTTCAAACTTTTTGGTGGCACTAATCTTCACCATTTGTGTGTGAATCTATTTCTGAACTCTCTATTCAGTTCCATTATTCAAGATATATATCTTTTCAATAATACCACACTCTCTTGATTATCTTAACTTCTTTTTAAACCTAAAGTCAGATATGGGAGTTCTCTAACTTGACACTTATTTTTCAAAATTCTTTTGATTATCTTATTACTTTCTGATAAAATGTTTTGCTTAAATTTGAATTGTTTTGCATTGAGTCTATACATTAATTTGGGATTGCTTTTAATTATTAGATCAATTATTTCCAAATTTAGGCAACCTACCAACATCCTATTTCTTTATTTCTTCTTTTTATTCAGATTCCATGACCATTACCTATCCACTATCATAATTTCTCCCTGAAGGACCAAGGCATCCATGTATTTTTTAAAGTTATTCTACTTATTTCTCATTTAAATAGTCATGTACTAGCCCTTAGATTAATATATGATATTCCAAGGGAAGAAAAGGGCACATAAAACTCAAAACTTGTGACATTTACTTCTACCAGACCTCTAAATATTTATTCACATAGAATATTAAGTTATCTGCTACTGCCCCAACTCTCAGGTTAATAATTTCTAGCCATAAATTTTTCCTCTCTGTGAGATTCTCAATGTGTTTAAATTATTTCTCATGCCACTTTGAATTATGGCTGTTTAAAATTTAAATAAGAACCATAGTAATATTAGTAAATACTTAAATTTTTTCATAGTTTATGACTTCACATTATTTTATTACATACATATTTTTTGAATATTTGAGCAATTATAAAAGCTATCTTTTCAGCAAGAGGAAACTGGATTTTGGGGGATTTAAGATATTAACCTAAATCCACATAGCTAGTACATATCAGACCTAGGGCTATGTACTAGAAAATAATTATTACATTCCCTTTCCAATTCTATAACATGTTATTTTTCCACTGAGGGATCACTTTTATTAGGAATCACAGTGCTTATATGTAGTCAATTTATCATGCAGTTTGTTTTTCCAGAAACTTTCACTTTAATTTTATGGGAAAAAAAATCTCATCTGTTGCCCTTCTTTTGCAGAAGTGAGATATTGTGTTTTCTCAGTGGGTATCTCTTATGGAATAGAAGAGATTAATGAGCTGGCATAAGTATTGAAATGCATAATATTCACAGTGTATTTTAATTAAGTGATGAGTTCAGTTCCAGAGGTAAATAGGAAAGATTATCATCAGGTACACAATATTTTAGAAACTATTACCCTTCACCTCAAACTAGAGTATGAGCTTGACTTTTTATTTGAGATAAGGCTTTGTACTTTACTCAAAGTTGTATTACAGGTATATCACATGCTTTCTAGGGAACTTAGGTGGGAAAATAGGAATGTCTTTCAACATACTTAGGAAAGTAAAGCTGCAACACAGAAATTTGCTTTAATTATTTTGATGGAACATAATAAAATAGGGACAATAGAAATAATGGAGTATATTTAAATATGAGTTAAATTATTTTTAAATATTATTTTTAGAAATTTTAGATTTACATTTACAGAAAAATTACCCTAAAAGTATAGGAATTCCCATATAACCTTCCACAAACCCACAAATAGTTTTCCTTAGTATTTACTATTGAGATTAGTATGGTATTTCTGTTAGAGTTGATGAATGAATATTAAAGCATTGCTACTAACCAAAGAGTATAGTTTACATTATAGTTTATATTTTGTGCTGTACAGATCCATGGGCCTTGACAAACACTTAATATCATGTGTCTGTCATTGTAGTATTAAAAAGAAGTATCTCGTCATCCCAAATATGCCCTGTTCCACCCATTCATCACCCTATCCTGTCTGAACCTCTGGTATCCAATATCTTTTTATCAGTGTTACATGTTCTTCCATCAACAAAATATAACAAAACAACAGAAAAAACAAAACAACAACAACAAAAAACAATGAATTTGCTTTGGTCCTGGGTTGCAGGTTTCTGTCCTGTAAAGTCTTGTGGGGGTCTGTCCAGTAGAGTCTGCAATGGCACAATGAAATTACTCTTAACATGGAGGTTGAGAGAGATCAGGGGGAGAACAGCTTAAGAAACTGTGCTCTCAAGCTGATGCCCAGCAAGTTTTTTATTCAGCATTTTTTTTACAGTCAAAGTCAGAGTGCAGGTGCAGGGAAGCAGGCAGGTATACAGATTATAAATCACATCTTAATAATTCCAGGCTGAAAATGGGGAAGCAAGATTACAGAAACATTAAGTGATATACAAAGAAGATAGGATGGGAAATAAGGGAGATGAAATAAGCAGGAAAGTTCCTGTTTATGGCAGGAACTGATAAGGAGAATTTTGTGTGGACAGAGCAACAGGCCTCCAAGCTTTCTTAGATGTAAAGATTAGAGTGTTCCCACACTTGGTCAAACACCCCCAACAATTGTTCAATCCCTAATTTCTAGGGATGTCTGTTACAACAACCCCAGGCTGAGAAGGGACTCAGAAACCATGGGATAGATGAAAGGATATATTTTCTCCCCAACTGCAAACACTCCCCATTTTTTAGTATGTGTCTGTCCTTCATTATCATTTTGTTGGTTGACCTTTCCTTTGTGGGGATTGAGGGCTCAACTGACACTTGAACAGTCTGAAGATTTATGCCTATGAGATATGTATTTAACAGGTACATTGAATACTATAGGTTCAAATAAAGTATAGAAGAACCATGGTTAAGGGAAATATAAATGAATATAACTATGCTTTACTGGGGAGATAGATTATCATATATTGCCAGATAGGGTCTGTTGAAAGGGCCTTGAATTCATGAGGCTGCTTGCCTTGCCTTTGTTGTCCAGATGCCCCTAGAGCCCTGAGGAGTGCTCTTATTTGATGCATTATTTAATGTGGCAGTTAGTGAAGTCTGTCTGAGACCCACATAAGCATAACCTACAGAATGATCACCCAACATACTTTGAAATATCTTAGCCATAAATTTTTTTAAATGTACTGTTTCCTCCTTTTGGTCAAGGTTTTTTTCTGAATGCATTCCTGATCCATGCTTAGTAATAATTCTTCAGTTCCATGGAGGCTCAAATGCAGGAGTCATGTCCCACATTGGGGTGAAGGTGGTAGTTTATTTTCAGAGTTTGGTTTTGAGAGGGGCCACATTTGATTTACAAGAGTTGCTCAGGGGTTAACTATTAGACATTAATTATAATTAAGCTATGTTTCATTTTTGCAGGAATAGGGGTCATACATACAATCATTAAGATTGAGGATGTGGCATATAAGCTTGATTTTGTTTATGTATGCATGTCAGAGATTTTTGCCATTTTATTTGAGAAAATAGCAGGGTTTCAATAGTATGGAAGTGTAATATTTTGTTTACTATTCTGTAGCCTCTACCTATTTTACATACCTATGACAATATGAATATATTCATATCCCATAGAAGTACATTTTAGGTGAATTTTCCCCCATATATCATTCCACTATCAATACCCTTTGTTAAAAATGTACCTTTGATAGAGCTCCTGTAAGAACATTCTTAACTACAATCTTCAGTCTTGCCAGAATTCACCTAGTCTTAAAGTTGACTTTACTTCTATTCTCATGTGCAGACCCAACCTTCCACATTCAACCACATACAGGCTCACACTTCAGCATCATTAATATACTCACATTGTTGTACACCATCACCTCCATATAATCCCAAACTATTACAATCAACCAAATTATAAGTAATGCATGGATTAAGAATCAGCTCACCAATTCTAAATCCCCCCTATATTCTAACAACCTGTCTCCAAACTCTACATACACAAGTCTGCTCGCACTCCTTATTTCATATCAATGAGGTCATACAATATTTTTTCATTTGTGTTAGCTAATTTCATTTAACATAAACTTATTAAGGTTCATTCATGTTATCTAATGTGTCAACATTTATTCTTTCTTTCAGCTGAATAATATTCCATTGTATGTATATACCATGCTTTGTTTTTCCATTCATATGTTGATGAAGACCTTGGCTGCTTCCACTTTTTGGAAATTGTGAATAATTCTGCTATGAACACTGGTGTGCTTATATTTGTTTTTGTCACATATTTCAATTCTATTGAGTATACACCTAGTTCTGAGATTGCTGGATCATATAAGAATTCTACTCTTAGATTTCTGAGGAACTGCCAAAAAAAATCCTCCAAAGTGGCTAAACCATTCTCTTTAGCACCAAGAGTCAATGTGTATTCTTATTTCTCCAGTTTCTCTCCAATACCTGTAGGTTTCTGATTTTTTAAATAGCAGCCAGTCTATTAGGTATAAAATGTATGGAAAAGGGCATATTTGGGGCAGTGAGATTCTTCTGTATAATACTGGAATGTCAGACACATGACATTAAACATTTGTCAAGACCTATATATCTGTAAAACACTAAGCATAAACCATAATGTAAACTATAGACTTTAGTTGGGAGCAATGATTAAATATTGGTTCATCAACTGTAAGAAATATACCACCCTAATCCTAGATGTCAATAATAGGAGAAACTTTTTCTGTGTGTAGGTGTAAGGAGTTATATGGAATTTCCTTGTACTTTCGATGTAAGTTTTCTGTAAATGTGAGTCTAAAATTTCTCCAAAAATAAACTTGAAAAAAAACCTTATTTTTAGTTAGTAGTTTGCATACCTTAGATTATTTTTAAATAAAGCATTTATCTGTCCTCCAATGGAATGTTTAACATTTAAAGATAAATTGAGCTACCTATATACCTATGGTTATGTTCAAACTGGTTCTTAGTAAAACTTCACTGATTAACTTATATATCTATTGTTAGCTTTTGTGTAATTTGATTTTCACTCATTATAATTATAATTGCCCTCAGGAGATGACAGCTTGATATAACCTCACATGGTTTTAATGAATGCCCAGCATTCATTATGGAGTGAGTTCCCATTCTGTAATCCCTGTGAAGGACTTCCTAATGTTACCTCACTTGTTCCATGTGCCCTTATACTCTCAGATCCAGCCAGCCATCTGGAAATACATTTTGCACTATTTGGCTCATTACAACAAATATTTGTCCCATTAATATCTTCCCACTGTTCAATTAGAGAAAGTTATTAGATCCATCCTGAATCTCAGAAAATAGTCAGACAATGATATATTCATTGAGTGTATAATCCAGTCTCAGGAAAAAAACTAAATATAATTTAAAGTATAACTTTCAACTGGATGATATTTGCAGATGGACCAAGATCTGAAAAACAAGCCAATCTATCCTTGAGAGTACATTTTATGAAGATTTTTGCTCATTTGCTATCTCTGCCTTTAACCTTTTGAAAAGATCTTTCATTTATCATCATTCTTCAAAGTTTACAATCAATGGGCAAATCCCAAAAAAATGATCTCCCATTAGCTCAATACACACCTGCTTCAGCCCTACTAATTCTGCTTTGTTTATTTTTGTAGTAAAATTTATTTATTTGAATTGATATTATTAGTGGAAATCTACTTTTATTTCAACAATGTTCCCTTTTTTTCACCAGCAAGGATGGTTGTCCACCATAACAATCCCATGAAAACAAGGTAATCAAAGTTTAATTCTTAAGACTGCATTTGAGATTTAATACAATAATTTTCAGTACATCAGCTTTAAAGCAATTATGCAAAGAGAACTCATGTCTATTGGGACAAACACATCTTTGATAACAGAGTGAGAATTACATCTATATTCAAAAGTCTTTTTGAAAAAAATTTCAGAATCAAAATACTGATTATAATTTAAATATCATGTTGTCATAGAAATTCAGCTATCTGAAATAAAATCTGTAGCAGTTTGATATCATTTATGAAATCCAAAAATGGTTATTGGATTATGTTTGTAAACTGGTCTATACCTCTGGGCATATGAGATTATATTGGATACATAGGTTTCACTTTTACTTGATTAAATAATGATTAAAGCTTTGATTGGGCCACATCAGAAGGACATTGCATCCCCACCCCCTTTGTGGGCAAGGACTCACAGAGAAACCACACTGCAGGGAACAGAGTTTGGAGAATGGGATGCTGCAGCACAGAAAGTAAGGACATAGAGGAGCAGAAAGATTGCTCAATTAGACCCTGCAAAGGCTCCGGGAAGAGAGATAAGCTGTTTGCCTGATAGTCTACAGCTGGCCTTGTGGAGAAAGCAGAGCAGCTGAGCCTGGAGAGAAATGAGCCCCAGCAAGAAAGGAACCCAGGAAGCTGAACCCTTGCAGATATCAGCAGCCATCTTGCTCCAACATGTGGTGATAGACTTTGGTGAGGGAGGTATTCTTTACGGTCTGGTAATGGTAAGCTTCTACTCCAAATAAATACCCTTTATAAACACGAACTGATTTCTGATATTTTGCATCAGAACTCCTTTGACTAACTATAATATCTTAAATATATTTCCTTATCTTTTGAGGTGTTTTTTTTTTCTGTAATAACAGAATAAACTACAGCAAAATGCTTCCATATCCCTCTCTTACAAATATTAAAAATTTTATAGCATTACAGGATCCGTTCAAATCTCCTTCCATTCAAATCAGGTTTTTAAATTGTCAAAGTAAAGTTTTAGCTATGATATAACTTGGTTTATCAGTTTAGTTACTCCTTGAAATTAAGAAAAATATTTTTTTATTGAAAAATAAAAAGATTTGTGCTAGAATCAAGGATGTCCTCACTCAAAGCTATAATATTTGACTAATAATTCAATTCACAAATTAGACAAATTGCGATCAATTTAATCAGTATTAAAATGTGCTATCCCCTCTTTTTTCCTAGTAAAGTAGCAACCAAATTGTGAAAACAAACAATATCTACAATGTTCTATTCATCAGGTCAATATGGTAAATTGGTATATTTAAAACCCAAGTTAAAACTTTTCGCTCTTCATTTTTGAGTTCTATTACCTTTCCATCAAGGAAGAGTTCTTTGACTTCCATTGAACACATCACAACACACTGTAGAAATGCTTAAAACAAGCATCATTTAATACTTACTGTTATGAAAATTTGATTACTATCTATATCTAGCAATATATTGACACTACAATTGCTAAAAGGCATGATTTTGTCTGTCCAAAAAGTTGTATGCCCCAGCCATAATAGTTTATTAATATATACATATTAGTGAATGGTGACCTGAGGAATGACTTAGTTATAGTAAGATTTAACAATTCTATTGTGCATCTTTATAGTTACTAGACAATATATTAATATTCATGTATACTAACCATAGATAAGATAACTTCCAATGAGATGCTAGAAAACATATTAAAAGCACACACTGAGAAATTCAATATTAGAAAAGAATAAACCCTTCAGAAGTTCATCGGTAGAGTCCATATAACTGAAAAATGAGTAAGTAAATGTGAAGATAATGAACTAGGAATTATGGAAACAGGCAAAATTTAAAGAAAAAAAAAAGAGTAATATAAATTACCTAAGAGCTGTGTGACAATATCAGATAGTTTAATGTGCATGCACTTAGCACTTAGCAACAAGAAGAGTGAAGGAATGGACCAGAATAAATACTAAAGGAAATTATGGTCAATCATTTCAAAATATAAGGAAAGACATCAAATCACAGGGCCACAAATGTCAGTGAATCCTCAGGAAGGATAAATAGAAAAAACAGTCAACTGACCATAAAACACATCTAGATTCATCAAACTCACTGATGAAAAACAACATAAGATTACAATTATGAAGGCATTCATGGGAAAATACATATCATAGTATTTTGCCATCAATAATGATATTAACCAGAATATCATTTTGCCATCACTAATGATATTAACCAGAACATAATGGAAAGTTATGTTTAAAGTACTGAAAGATTTAAAAAATATTCCAGAATTCAATTCTAATACCCACTGAAAACAACTGTTATACAAAAGAACATAAAAAAAGTCTTGTTAGGAAAATTAATACATACACATGCAAAGAGAAAGACAGGAAATAAAGCTTTGTGCCGTCATACCTGTGCTTTAAAAATTACATACACAGGAATATGGTAATATAAAGACTGGTATGTGTAAACATATACATAAGTGATTCTAAAATGTAGAAATGAAGGTAAATATACCAAATTTGCTTTGTTAAATTTTAATTGTTTTAAAAATCATTGCCTAAAGCCAAACTAGCTTGATGAATTGTTGGGTTGAAACCATATATAAAAGTAAAATTTATGATAAAATAAGGATATCACTAGAGTCACAAACAATTATAAAAAGGATAGTAAGAAAATGATATAAACAACTTATAGATGTAAATTTGATAATATTTGAAATGTACAAATATATGAAAATTGTACATTTTGTATAAAAATTGTATATTTCATCTAAAATCAGAAGAAATGTGTAACATAGTTAATTCTATGTTTCTAAAAGAAATTGTGCTTTTACTTAAAAGTCACCCAAATAAGAAAAATTATGCAATAGTTTTCCATATGTAAAAATCTCACCTTTCCATCAAACTGGAAGGTTGACAGAGGACTATGTGAAACCTATTCAACCCAACAGAAATGGACAATCTTTAAGGAGATAGTAGAGCAAAAAATTAAAGTAAATCTGTGCCTCAGGAATACCACAAGGAAAATAGCCACCCATAAAAACTAGTTAGCTAGAGTCTGCACTGTTGCACCCAAGGACCATATATTCCCTTTGTTGGGTCACACTGTTTCTGAATTCCTTTCTTACACCAACCAGCATTTATGTGACTAATACATGTTAAGTCCCCAGCCCAATCCCATCACATGATAGACACTCTTTCCTGTACATGGTTCTTTCTTTATGTAAATAGGGCTACAATTGTATGTTTGAATATATTTTGCAGCTATATTCTATTAGCAGCTCTAGTGGTGTCAGCACAAAACATACTCTTCTCATCCCTGTATTTGTTCATGGTTTTTAATATAATAAAGTAATATATGGCATGTTTTCAAATCTGAAAAAAGTAGTATATATTTGTAGAAAAAATGTCATATGATAAAGTGATGATTAAAACGTGGGCTCTAATATTATCCTGTTTGGGTTTTAATGTGAGCTTGTCCTTAAACCTATTGCCTGACCATAAATTAAGCAATGAATCTTCTGTGTGTCCTAGTTTTATCATATGTCAATTCAGCCATTCAGATATATTTATTGAGTCATCCTTTTAGCTGTTGGGGATAGTATTGAACATGACTGGCAAAAACTTTGTGCTCACAGAACTTTCAATATGTAAGAAAATGAAGACAAAAAAGAAGATGCAAACACAATATTTAGAATGTAAGGTTGGATAAGTTCTATGGAAAACAAATGAGATATTGGTGTGAGATGGGACAGGTGTGCTTTTAACTAGGGTGTAAGGAATGGTCTTAAGAGTTAGAAAATGAAAAAAGGCTCATGCAGTTTTCTGGGGGAAGAGAATTTCAGGAAGAAAAAAAATTGGAAATATTCCAGGCAGCATCTAAATAATGTGTACAGGGGAGGATGAGGAGGGCTGTGTGACCATTCCTAAATGAGTATGATAGATAAAATGATAAAGGATGAGTTCATAATAGTAAGGAGTAGGAATGGGATCATATTGGATCTGTAGATTTTTATAAAAAATTTTTCTTTTACTATAAAGGTTATGGGAACTCTTGTAAATTTTGTGAAGAAAAGTGATATAAGACAACTTATGTTTAACAGTATCACTGGCCTCTTCACTGAGATTAGACTCAAGAAGTATAAGGCAGAAAACAGGGAGACAATCTAAAAGGCTGTGGCAATAATTTAAAGATTAGGATAATGTTTCTTTGGGCCAAGGTGGTAGCAGAAGAGATATTGAGAAATAGTGACTTTCCAAGTATATTCTGCAAAGAGATTTAGTGTGATATGCTGATGGACTTGATGTGATATGCGTGATGTAAAGATAATGGTAGGATGACTCTTAAGTCTTTGTCTGAACAAGGAAGAGGATAGCTTTTCATTACCTGAGACTAAATTTAAGATATTAAAAGTATCTGAGAGTTATCTTGTAAAGATTAAGTATGTTAATTATAAACCTAAAGCCCTTTGAATATTGTCCAAAACTCAATAGATGCCCATTAAATATGTTTTACTATTATTATAGTACATCAATCATTTGCAAACAAAAATTATTGTTCATATTTATCATACTTTATTTCAGACTTTTTAATCATTTTTAAGTAGCTCAACCTTTACCTTTATAATACATAGAATTTTGACATATCACCATACACAAATGGATTTTGTCTTAAAAATACTTCAGACTGACTCTTTCTTTAAACATGATCTGCACTGACACACATAGGGAAAATAAAAGGAAAATGTCAATAGCTTATTGTGTTCACATTGTCCAGTGGTTATATTACATTTATTTAGCAACATCATAAATGATTTCTAGAATATATTATAAGAGGACAGGGTAGACTCAATTTAATTTAAACAAAATCAATTTCTGAACTTAATACTGTCTAAAAAAGTACAGAATCTGTTGACCATAGTTGATAAGAAAAAACAACAGGATACATTTTCTAAATCATAGAAAAGTACATAAATGTACATAATGCAAGCCCAGTTCAAAACAAACACCAGAAAATGTAAAGTATTTATAAATGGAGACAAAATATATGCATAAGATGAGAGATTAGTTTAAAGTGTATGTTATTAAAAAATAAATCCTTAACAAAATATAGCTAATTGCAAAAAAAGGGTGGCATTACAATACTTTTAAATTCTAGATAACATATAGATCAGAGCAAAAATAAAACTTATTTAAGTAAATTATATGGATATTATATATGACAACTTAAAATTTTATGTGCATGCAGAATGTAAAGGAAAATAATGTCCATTTTAATTGCTGGAATAAATTTAAAAAGAGTAATGAACCAGTGAGATTGTAAACATTTTCATGTTTAAAAAGTTTTGTATCTTATATTAATATTTCAAAGTCATTCAAGAAATTAAGCAATTGTAATTCTATGAAGTAAACCTTAAAATAAATTAAAATAATAAAATCACTTTAAGGGAAAATATATCTAATAAACATTACTTAAGTTTAAATAAAAAATAATCAAACATAGGAAAATGAAGAAAACATGCTTTCTTAAGTATACATTAAATAGAAGAGAAAATTAAAACTGCAAATCCAGATTTTGTGGGGGCATTTTTAAAGGGAAATATTAACAAGTTACCTGAATAAAATGGGATGACTCAAAATTTGGACTGATATTTACTTCTTAGCTTTGCAACTTTTCTCTATTAAAGTTCCTAAAAAAATTAAACAATATTTTAATTAAAAATAATAACTTTTTAAGGAACATAAACATATAGAAACCAGGAAAATGAAATGATTTTTAATCATACTAAAATTTTAAAAAGATATATAATTTATTGAATCTAGTTGATGTGTGACAGAAAGATAGGGTTTTCAAATGGTTAGCAGGTAGAAGCAAAACAGATATAACTGAATATTTAACTTCATGAATATACAAAACTTCAGGGCTAAAGCATTGTAAGATGGGATTCTTGATTTTGCTCATGTACCAAAAAAATATTCATCTCTCAAATTGAAATAACAAAGGAGCCCTCAAATTCTTAGTGATGATTGGAAAAGAAAAGGTGCAAAGCCGAAACTTAAAATGATTTAAAAAATCATATATACATGAAATAAATACATACATAAACATAAGATTTGTCTAGAGGACAGGAACAAAATTCAAAAATTAAGATATTTCTATTTTTCTGATAATTTAAAATGTACTTCAAATTTTCTTCAAAGTGAACATACACTTTTTAAATAATTCTGACACAATAATATAATTTTTCTATACAAAATAACCTGATTTAATCTTTAAGGTACCTGTAGGATTTAGAATTTTTTTCTGGTACAGTTGAGGAGACCATATTTATATATTCAGTGACATATGAAGGGATATATAGCTAAAAAACTGGTAGATCTAGAATCTAAACTCTTGATTTTCAGGCCAAAGCAGCACTCTTTAATACCATGTTATATTTTTTTCTACAGAAAAAATGACTAAGGAAAGTGTTTTTCATAATAAAAATCTATGAAATTGGAATATGCATAGTTGTTGTTATGATACAATTTGCAAGGCAACACTACACTTTTCTTGTTGAACTGAGTTGTCTTTAAAACAGCCATCACCCATATGGACATAATCTATGGTAAAGGGATAGAGTGTGGTTGCATGTTGGGGGATGGGGCAGATAAGTGGTGGTGTTCCTGGGTTTGGTGGTGCAGCACTGGGGAGTGGGTGGATTAGGAAGGGCTGGTTCAAATCCCAAGGGCATGAAACTGTGAATCTTGACATTCCATGGGTTGGGAGAGGGGCTATCACGGGCCCTGGGGGGCTGGGGAGAAGGGAACAGTCAAGATCTAATGGGTTGTTTGGTGGTCATGGGGAAGTTTTTCATTACATTACAGTAATGGACACAGGACATGGTAAATATCATCAAAATTATTAAATTGTATCATCTAAATTGTAAACTATACTGTAAATCACTGACAATGTTTAGTTGCTATATTTTGCTGTCTGCATAACAGTTATAACAATGCTAACAACCAAAAAAAAGGGGGGGGGAGTTAATATGGGGTGGGGAAGGGGGGTGGTTTGGTATCTGGGAGTCTCCGGCACTCCGTGTGTGACTTTGCTGTGACCAAAAACTTCTTTGAAAATTAAATGAAAAATTGGGAGACAATGGGGATTGAGAGGAGGAAGGTGTCATGGCACACCAGACATCCGATAACACAGTGAAAAAGGGAAGGAAAAAAGGGAAAAGAGAAAAGAGAAAGTAAAAAAAAGAATATATATATATATATATATATATTTTAAAGGCATTTCCTTTGCTTTTTTGCCCATTTTTTGAATGTCCCAATCCACTAATTATATTTTATTTTGTTTTGTTCTTTGTTTGATTATTTGTTTTTTTCCTTCTCTCTTCCCCCCCCCCGAGTTTCCTTATGTTTGTCTCTTGCATGTAAGCTTATCACATTTGTTTCTTTTTCCTAGTAAGTGTATTTGATTATTTTATGGACTAAATGTTCATGGAGGATTTGGATCACAGAAGGGTTATAATGGGTACTGCAAGGGATTATTGGGGGGGGTGCCTGGGGGGAGTTTCGTGGAGATTGGTTCATCCGAATATACATGAAAGATATACAAAATCATTCAAAGGATCGGGGGATGGGGCATAGTCACGATGGGTGGATAATTACACAATAAATGAGGGAATCTGAATTCCTAGCCTGGAGAGCTCTGCCACAGTCTCCAAGGGAGCAGCAATAGTCCTCTGAGTGTAGGGACAGTGCCTGTCAAAATAGGATGACCCACTGATGTGTTTTTTTAATTGATGACTACCCTTGTGAGTCTTTGCTCTTGTAAATGAGACTTAGCCTGCAGTTGTGGGGTGCCTAAGGGTTGCCACCTGAGAGCCTCCTTGTTGCTCAAATGTGGCCTCTCTCTAAGCCAAACTCAGCATATCATTGCATTACCTTCCCCCCAACGTGGGACATGACTCCGGGGGATGAGGCTCCCTGGCAACGAGGGATTAATACCAAGTGCCAACTGGCAACACAACTGGAAAAAGACCTTGAATAAAAGGGGGAACTGGTAAAGACAAATGAGTTCAAGTGGCTAAGAGACTTCAAAGAGAGTCGGGAGGTCATCCCAGAGGTAACTCTTACGCACACCTCAGTAGGAGCTCATAGAACATCTAAGTGCCTATCACCCACTCAGTGGGGTTCCTGAGAGCTCCAGAGACACCCAGTTCCTATATAAGGGGGGATAGCCCCAGAGACTGATGCCTTATCAGTGGCTTCTATTTTGGAATCTGTGCTCCTGAGAGTGACAGAATTAGACTCAAATAAGTCCTCCCTGCACATGGTTCACCAGTCCCTTCTATTCAAACCTATATGTGATGCTGGAGTTTTTAGGTATACTTCCAGAGACTGGAGCCTCCCGCCTACCTATGTGCCAGTGTGCATGAAATCTAGGTGGAGATGCAACTCCTACCCTACAGCTCAATGGACTCATCCAAGTCACCTGGTGAGGAGACAACGATGGGCAATGGCCATCCCAGGGAATGGAGAGGGCCTGCATCTGCAGGCAGGATCATCCCACCCACCATATCCATGCGATATTAGCCCTCTCTCACTTGGAGTTGGAGTGGACATCCCAGTCCCCTCAGGACTGGGGGAAGAACTATGGACTAGAGTGGACTTGATGGTATTCTCTTGTTCATATATGGTGATTCTAGCAATGCAAGAAATTATAACAATGAGGTGGAGCCAGTGGCCACTTGACACTTTTGGGGTATGGAGGGGATGAGCGGTTGAAATACAGGGGCTTCTTTGGGAGTGGAGGTTGTCCTGAGTACTATTGTGGCAACAGATGTAGGCCATTTTAAATCAGCACACACCACTCAGAACTGAGTGGGAGAGAGTGTGGTCTACAGTGTGAACTTTGGTCTATGGTTGGTGGCAAGGCTCCAGGATGTGTAAGTTCATTGAGGGTGGTGGGCCACACTGTGGGAGATGTTTGTGTGGGATGTGGTGGGAGGTGGACAACATGGGAATCCCAGTGGTTTCCGTGTAATATTTTGGGTAATCTAAGCACCTCTTGAAATATATGTATATATATATATATATATATATATATATATATATATATATGTGTGTGTGTGTGTAACATTTTCGTAAGCAAATACACATATATGCATATATATTTATATATCATTTTGCAAATGTTTGTATGTATCGTGAGAATTTTGAATTTTACCCATAATAAAAAAAAATAATAAAACACATATGTTTAAATTAAAGGTTTAATACATAGTTCCTGGCTTCCAATTACTATGTAGAGATCTAAAACATATTTTGGAACTATTCCAGTTTATGTGTGTTTAAATAGAGGAAAGCTCAATAGAAATTAAAACTAATTAAAGGATACTATTTTATTTAAAAAATAAATACCTAAATAGAAAAGAAAGAAACAAGACACTTAAATTTCAGCATCCCTGTCATTAAAATTGCCTGAAGCCCTCTCTATTCTGCATGATTCTAAGAAGAGCATTTTTCACCTCTCTGTTCCTAAGACTATAAATGAGTGGATTCAGCATGGGGACCACTATAATATAAAACACAGAGGTCACTTGATCTCTTCCCAAGGAGTAAGACTTATTAGGTTTTAAATAAGTAAAAATTGTAGTGCCATAAAAGATAGTTACACACAGGAGGTGGGAGGCACAAGGAGAGAAAACTTTGTGCTTTCCTGAAGTAGAATTCATTTTCAGGATAGTAGACAGAATGGACACATAGGAAACAGTGATTGTGGTAAGAGGCCCCACTAGGTTTAAACCAGTGGGACTCATTACCAGGATTTCAGTATCACTAGCCTTAGTGCAGGACAGGGATAAAATTGCGGTTGTGTCACAGAAAAAGTGATAGATTACATTGGATTTGCAGAAATGGAAATTGTTAGTGCAAAAAACAATAGCTAATGATTGAGTAAAGCCCATTACATAGGACACAATGACATAGCAGAGTTGCCTGGACATAGCAACCAGGTAGTGAAGAGGATTGCAGATGGCTACATAGAGGTCATAGACCATGGAAGAGAGAAGTAAATTTAGGTGACAACAAAGAAGATAAAAAAACATCTGGGTAAAGTAGCCCATTAATGAAATATATTTAATGGAAGTCAGTAGGTTCTCTAAAGTTTTAGGTGTGGACCATTGAGTAACTGAGGTCAAGGAATGACAGGTGACTGAGGCAAAAAATACATGAGGGTGTGAAACTGGAGATTCAGGCAATTTATCAATATCATGCCTGCATTCCCAATCACAGTAATCAGGTATATCAGAAGAAATAACATAAAGAGGAATGGTGAAGTATTTTTAGATTCTGTCAATCCCAGAAGGATGAAATCAGGAACATTTGTGCAAATCTTACTTCCCATAGTGATCAACTACTGTAAACTATTGAGAAATCAAATGTGAAACTTAGCATGAATGAGGACAAAAAAGTTTTTTTAAAAATATGAATGTTTGGCAATTAAAATAAAATTAGCTTAGTGATTTTATAAATTCTTAATAAAAAGTAATTGTCAAAATATGACTGAAAAATATTTAATTTGCTTGCCCAATATAAATTTGGTATAAATCAACTTTGGATATTTCATAATGTCAATTCATATATATTACATAATTAGAATGATTTGACACTTTTATAAAACTTTCCTACATTTACTAATATAAAATATTATGTAGTAATCACTATTGAACACATTTTCAGATGAGAAAAAGGGCATGTAAACTTAAGTAACTTATCCAGAATCTCAGCAATTAAGTATTTTTGGTACTGTGATTCTACCAAGGTTGGTTGAGCCCAGAGATCATGCTCATAACACTATACTCCTACTTACATTTAATTTCAGAAAAAAAAATCTACTTAGGTAATAAAATATGATAGAGAATTTTAATTCTTCCTTTTTTTTTCTTAAAAAATGTTATTTATATATATATATATATACTTATATTTTGTTTTATATCCAATATTATTTAGTACAAATGACAGATCAGAAGCTAAAACCTTAGATGCATTTAAAAAATAGAAACACATTACTATTAATTTTCAGAAGATAGGTTTTTAAACAGATTATATAATCAAAATTCTTCCAAAAATTTATTTTCAATATATATTCATTGCTTGATGGCTTGATTCCATCAATGCCATATTTGCATTTCTACAAAATCTGTCATTACTTAGGTTATGTCTACATTATGTAAATTTCTTTTCATAATCCTTTAATAATATTCCAGTTTTTGAAATAAACTAAAATGCCATAAATTTGAGATAAATACTTACTATGAGTCAAATTTTGTGAAAAATTTCTTCCAACAATATCTGACTAGAAATTTGTCAGCCTCAAGTTTTTCTCACAAGTAAAATATGTAAACAATTTAAGAAGACTGAAATTCCTTTGATATGATTTTTTCCTTCGAAATAACTAATTTTAATTTCTATGCATATGTGTGTGTGTGTGTTTATATAAAATACGTAGAGAGATAGAGAAAGAGAGAGAGAGAGGTAAAATAAATCAACATAAAATTTTGTTTCCAGTCCTGCTCAAATAGAAAGTTCAGCCAGAAATTATTTTCCCAAGTATGCCCAGGAACTACTGTAAACACAAGCATATCAGTGTATCCTTTGTTTTTCATCCTGATAATACGAGAGCATCTCTTATATTTATGATTGCTCATAAAGCAACATTTGGTCTTCTCTGGGAACAATTTCCAAGTAAGATTGGCTTTTGTTAAAACATGTTAGACAAATGGAAAAATCGGTGCTGATATGGTAAAGATTTTATAATTATATTAATGGCCAAAAGCTTATGTCCTTTGTATACAACCATGTAAAAGAAATTCTTGTGAATCTTTCATTAATTAACAATAATGAAATCAATTTTCATGTAGATTCATGGATGAAATACTATTTATACTGGAGAATTTACAAAGTAAATTTTTTATATGGGTCAAAAATCATAAAATTATATTTTATATGTTGGATAAAGCTTTGTATATACAATTCTTCAATTCATAAAAAATTCTGTTATTGAGAAAAGCTTATCTGGTGATTAAAAGCCAGCATCAATTCATTTCAAAATTGATCAACTTGGGGTTTATGATGTTCTATGTAGATGCCACCAAAATAAGATCTGCTTACTCCTTGGAAAATAACCATAAGGAAATCTTTCTTCCCAGCATTGCAATATTTTTAAAGTAGATATTAAGTGCTTTCAAATAATATAAATAATATTTGAAAATAATAATTCACAAAACTTTTTATGATGAATAATTTTTGTTTTGTTGTATTGTTGATATTCTAATAAAACGGCTCTAATATTTTGTAAAATTAGAAAAATATCGAGTAAGAAAGAGAAAGGAAACATGACTTATTTGTCCTATATTTCACCAAAATTAGACATTTATTTCTGAAAATTAGTCAATGTCATTTATTAATAATATTCTATCCCCCTTTAATGATTTCTTTTTTTTTTTTACATTTTGAGGATCTGCTTAGGAATGTTATAGTATTCAGAAAAATTGCTTCTACTGTTATTCTATTCTATACTTCATATCTCTGTAATACACAGGTCTAATTTTCTAATAGTACAATTTTACAAGTTTATTTATTTGCTTTTATTTATAGGGATACCATTTTACATCCTTTACTATTCATATTTTTAAAAGTTTTTCTTTATTGGAAATGTTGTGGGTTTACAGTACAATCGTATATGAAATACAGGATTCTAATATAACACCCACAACCAAAAATTTGTACTGTTGTGAATCATCCATTACAACTGATAATGGTATGTTTTCAACATTGTATTATTAACTAAATTTCATGTATTTTCTTTTGTTTCAGAGTGTAGTGTAGTTCTACAGATAATTTGCTAAAAATTTATTCTCTTACCTGGTATACAATCTAACATTTTCCCCTTTTAATCAAACTCTGATATCTATTACTGAGTATACATTATCTCTATATAGAAACACAACTCTGTATAGAAACACAAATGTGCCCTGTCACTTTGGTAAATTTAGTCTGGAAATTCTGCAGTGAAAACAGTATTTCTTCCATGAATCTACATGAAAATTGATTTTGTTATTGTTAATTAATGAAAGATTCACAGGAATTATTTTCACATAGTTGTATAAAAAGGAAATATATTTTTGGCCATAATGGAATTATAAAATCTTTCCTTATCTCTGCACTGCTTTTTACATTTGTCTAACATGTTGCTCTTATTATTATAAAAGCCAATAAACTAAAATAATAAAACATATTGCATTAAAATTTGTAGTGGCTAAATACATTTTTTTCTTTCTTTTTAAAAAATATTTGTATAATGAACAATGGTTAATTCTATGATAGTGTCAAATGAAAAAATGTCAATCTCATCCAGCCAAAACAGGGCCCAGGATCCATGAGTATATTTAAGACCACCTTCAAAAGTCCCTGGAGATGATCAATAAGGGTGCCAAGAGCTGACTCCTCAAACGTGAGCTTTCCTGAACTGTTCAGTTAATACAGCCCTTCAACTAACTCTCCCAAAAGCTCAGAAGGCTAAGAGTCTTTAACTTTCCATTATTTCTGCCCATCTCTAGGCCAGTTTGAAAAAATATCAACTGCCATCCTTGGCTGGAGAGAATTAAACAATGGTTGCCACAGCCTTTATCAGAGGCATGTTGAAATAATGGCTGCCCTTCAAAAACAGGCCCCAGTAGATCCATATTCACTAATCAAATGCTTAGAACATTAATCCATAATGGCCATATCTTGTCTTGGGGAAAAGGAATGTTTCATCCTTTTCTGTCACCAGTGAGCTAGCCAGTGGCTGGACTGCACTGTGGCCTACCATGACAAGGAGGAATAGGCACCAGTAGCCACCACATTAAGTGGGAAATCTACTGCTGTTTATTGTAATTTATCAGCATCTTCCTCCTGCACTTCCCCGGATGCGTTAAAATTTTCTTCTTCCCTTCAGAGTTTCAAACTAGGTGTTTCTAACATTTCATACCTGTTTAATTATTGTTTTGTTGGATGATCTGATTTCTGAAGCTATCAGATTCACTATATTCCTACTTCATCTATTAAATATAGATATCATATGAATGGTCTTAATTTTTAATAGAGCCAGTTATGGGGCATTTAATTAGAGTGCTTAGTCCAATGACATTTAAAATCATTGTTTATGTGCACTTATCATTTAATATATATATTTTTGAAAATCTGATTCTTCATTTTTTACTTAATTTTGGATGGTATCATATTAATATTAAAATTTGATCCCTGTGTTGGATATTTTAACCCTACTTCATTTCCTTATTTTTCTAGTATGTTCTCTAGGAAATAAAATTTCATGTTTCATTTTTATTATTATAATGGATTCTAGGCAACCAAATTGGCTGCAAAAAACAGTTTAGGTTCTGTTCATGAAGAGAATATTTGTAAACATACTCAAAAAGGCCAGACTATCTTCACCAATCTCCAGAAATCAATTAAAGTATTGCAGTAACAGAGGGAGTCCTGAATCAAGGAAATACAACTTAAAACTGGTTGCACCAGCTGGCATCTTCCCTAACCTTTGTAGGGCCCTATCTCAGTTTTAGAGGGAGCAGAACAACCTCTATATACTATTGGAGTGCATGTATATTGGTTCTTGAAGGTCTGACACAGGACACCAATTGCTGTCTTCTTCTTCCCAGAACTTTCCATACAGACAGAAACCAGATGAAGACACTTAAACATTATAAGAGACAATCAATTCAATGTGGCTTGGGACAAAGGACTCCTGGCTTTAGGACTACAAATGAGCACTCTGAAGGGGTTAATTTCTATTTGATAGTGATAGGGGAGGCACTCTATTCTAATGAAAATGGAAATTTATTAGATAAATAAAAGCCCCACACTATTGCCTCAGGTTGATCTTAATAGGAAAGGTAGATTCTGAAGGAGAATACCAGACAATACAGAACCAATTTTCAAAAACAATGAAACATGTTTTTTGCATTGAGTTTTTTTGTTAGCTCCTGACATTCAAAGAAATAATTGTCAGAAAAATACCTGGATACAAACTTTAGAAACATGCAACTCATGACTTAATACCACAGCTAAAAAAATTAAATTAGTAAATTGCACATTGTTAAACAAAAGCTTATGTAATATCTTAGCCTCCCTCAATCTGAAGCAGAATGAACATCTTTGACTCAAAATCCTCAGGATAGAGGAATGAACAAACATTAGGCGGTAATGCAACCATGGACTGAAATAGACTTATTATTATTTTAGTAATGAAAGAAATTCTAATACTGATATAAATATAATGGTCACCAGTGATTCTGAGTGGACAGGGAGGGAAGAATAGGTGGAACTTAGGGCAGTTTTGGGACATTGGAATTGTTCTGCATGATCTTGTAATAATGGACACAAGTTAATACACAATTTGTTAAAAACCTATAAAATGGTATGGTGCAAAGTATAAACCATAATGTAAACTATAGGCTATGTTTAGTAACAGTGCTTCAATATTTTTTCATCAATTGTAACAAATGTACCACACTAATGAAAGATGTTATTAATAGGGAAAATGGTAGAGGGGAAGGGGGTGAGGTATATGGGAATCCTCTCTATTTTTGATATAACTTTTCTGTAATCTAAACTTCTTTAGAAATAAAGAAAAAATAAAATAAAAGCTTATGGAATAAAGATGCATGAATTTATGGTCCATATAAAGGAAGAAGAAAAAATTTCAGAATTATAAGAGACGAAGACCATAGGTTGTATATAGAGAAGAAAGAATCAGTGAAAACAAAGACAGCCACACTAAAATGATTCAGGCTGTATTGGAGAAAGAAAAAAGAACTTTGACAAAAAGTGAACAGAGCCTTAGTATCAGGTGGGGAATATTAATACATTCTTAATATCTTACTATGATTTTGAGGAGAAAAAAGAGAGAATGGAACAAGAGAAATATTAAAATAAATAATGGCAGAAACTTATCTAATCTAATGAAAGCCATGCACAAGTATTCATGAATACTAAGAAAAAACAAGATATACTTAGGCAGAACCCTTCCAGAAATAATGTAGTAGAACTATAATATACAAACATAAGGAGTGAGTTCTGAAAGTAGGAAGAGTAAAGTTGCATTTTATATAAAAAGCAGTGACTGTAAAATTAAGTGCTGGTTTCTCAACAAAAATCATGGTGGCATTCTGTAAGTGCTGAAAGAATACAATATCAATCAATAATTTTATATCTGGCAAGGTGTCTTATAAATGAGGGCACAATTAACACATTCCCAGATGAACAAAAACTGTTAGATCAACACCACTAGATTTGTCCTTCAATAATAATACAGGGAGTACTTCAGATGGAAAAAAAGGACACAAGACAGTGGATTGAAGAAGCAGAATTGAATAAAGACTTCTGGTAAAGTTAAGCATATGGGTAAGTATAAGCTCCAGTATTATATTTTATTGTGTTTTTAAAATATAATTCCACTTCCTATTTGTTCAGATTCTGAAAAGCACATGCTTAAAAAATAATGGAAATTCTATGGTTTAGGATATTAATTTACAAAGATATAATTTGTAATAAGTACAATAATGAAGTGAGAGAAAGCTGGAGTACAAGAACAATGTATATTTTGTTGAAGTTATCAAAGATTTATATAGCTGTAGGATCTTTTATTTAAACCAATAGTAACCATGAAGAAATTACCTGAAAAATTAAATGAATGAAAATGAGAAGGGACTCAAAATAGTGCAATGCAAAATATTTGAAAAATATGAAAATAGACATTAATGATAAATTAAGAGAATAAAGTAAAAACTAACAAAAAAAGTATAAAACTTACAAAGTACAAATAGTTAAAATGGTGGAAGAAAGTTCTGCATTGTTAGTAAAAACTTTAAATAGAAATGGAATAAACTCTTCATCAAAAGACAAAGATTAGTACAATGGTTAAAACTGGATGTTTAAAACAACAGAATCAACTCAAATACAAAGGAACAAGTTGGTTGAAAGTGAAAGGATGGAGAAAAAAATTCCGTGCCTATTATAACCAGAAAAGGACTGTGGTAGCTATACTAAAATCAGAATAAATAGCCTTCAATACCAAACTATTAAACAGGATAAACAGTAGACAACATACTGATGAAGTGGTCATGTCAACAAGAAGACATAACAGTTATAAATATATGTGCACTGAAACAACAGATACCCACAATAATGAAGCAAATATTAGCACAATCAAATGAGAAATAGATGGTTCCATGATCTGGTAACACATTTCAATATCCAACATTTAATAATGGATAGAACATCTATATAGAATATTGATAAGGAAATGTAAGACTTAAGTGATACTAACCTAAAGCTAAAAGATATATGTAGAACAGTTCAACCAAAATAATCATTATTCTTTAGGGCACCTGGGTGATTCTTCAAAATAGACCATACATTAGATCACAATACAAGACTTAATAAATTTAACAAGTTTGAAATCATAAAATGAATCTTCTCTGACAACACTGAAATGATGCTAAAATCAATAATAGAAAAATTCCTGGAAAATTCACTATGTGGAAATTAAAGAGTACATTTTTAAAGAAACAATGAATCAAAGAAGAAATCACAAAGGCAATTAAGAAATATCGTGTTTTTTTCCAAAGTTTGCTTCATTTATTTAGGGGAACCGGTGTTGGGTACATAAATGTTTATGATTGTTCTTTCCTCTCCTCCAATCCTCTCTCTCCTGTTTTTTTCCTTTCAATCTACAGAAATCCCTTTATTATTTCTTGAAGAGCAGGTTTCTTGCTAACAACTCTTAAATTCTGTTTGTGAATATTTCAAACTCTTCCTAATTTTTGAATGCCTGCTTTGCTGGATACAGAATTCTTGGCTGACATTCTTTTATCTTTTAGCTACTTAACTCTTATACCACTGCCTTCTTGCCTCCATGGTTTCAGATGAGAAATCAGCAAATATTAGCACATTTCAAAGGAGAAAGAGATGATTCCATGATCTAGTAATATGAAGCTAAAGCAGTAATTGGGGGGGGATGCATAGCTCTGAATAATTCTTTTTAAGAAGGAGAAAATTTTAAATATAAAACCTAACTTCACAACTTGAGGTACTAAAATAGAAGAGTATAATAACTCCAACAAAAGCAGATGGAATTAAATTAAAAGATTATAGTGAGATAAATGAAATAAAGAAGAAAAACACATGGGGAAGATTAATAAAATCAAAAGTAATTTCTTTCTAAAGATGGATGGTATCAACAAAACTTTAGCTAGTGTGACAAAGACAAAAAAAGTCAGAACAGAAATAATTAAAATTGTAAATGAAAGGAGCTACTTTATCATACACTCCATTCTAAAAAATGAAGTATATAAGAAGGAAAAATGAAGAATTGTGTCCCAAGAAAATAGATAACCCAGATGAAATGGACAAACTACTCACACACTCTCAAGAAGGAATAAAGTATTTCAATAGACTTTAAAAATTAGAGATTAAATCAGTAATCAAAAGCTCTAAACAAGCAAAATAGCAACAACTGATAGGTTCAAAAATGAATTTCATTAAACTTTGACAAACACCTATCTTGCTCATCTTTCCTCTCAAAAATTGATTTGGGGTAATAGTTTCTTACTCATTGTATAAACTAAGCCTCACTCTAATAACAAAGCTAGATAAAGATACCACAAAAGAATTGTGGACCAATATCACTTATGAATATTAATGCAAAATCAATCTCTAGCAAACATAATCCAACAGCATGTTAAAAGATTTATACACCATGACCAACTGAGATTTATCCCAGTAAGTCATGGTTCAACATAAGATTAACCTAGTACATCATATATTAATAAAATGAAGTAAAAAAAATAAAAACATGACTATCTCATTGATGCATAAAAGTCATTTGGCAAAATCCAGAACCTTGTAAAACTATCATAGAATGAGAAATAATAGAAAATTAACTCTAAATGATAAAGGTCATATATGAAATCCCTATAGTTAACATCATATTCAGGGACAAGACAAGTGTGTCTACTATCACCAATATAATTCATCTTTGTAGTGTCAGTTATAGCTAGAGTAATTAAGGAAGAAAATGAAGTGAAAGACATCCAAATTGGAAGGTAAGAAGTAAAACTTGCATTGTTTGCAGATGATATAATCCTATATATAGAAAATTCTCAAAAACTTAGTCAGCCAAAGATGTGTTCATGCAAAGTATCAGAAATTTGTTGGCTTTTATAAAGAGTATTTATTTTGGGGTAGAAACTTAGTCACAAGATCCTAAAGGGCACAACTCAAGGTACTATAAGAGGGGCCTCCTCACCAAAATCTGTTGCCATGTGTTGAATCAACATTGTGCATAATGTTTGTTAGGGTCAGCCTTCCTTTTTCCTCTTAAGGCTCCATGGTTCCAGGTTCTTCTGATCTCATCTGTAGGCTGGAAGGCTAACAGAACTAAGCTCCTCAGTTCTCTTCGCAAAGTCATCCATAAACTCTCAGACAAATAGCTCATCTCCCTTCCTGTGGCTACAGGATCAAACCTGAGAAGTTCTCTCCTCTTCTGTGTCTATGGGGTTCTCTCTACTCTTTTGTGTTCTTCTCCTGTGTATTTCTTCTGTGTTCTCCTTAATTGAGTGTCCATTCATGAAGCCCACAAAGCAGGTAGGGTCTCAAATTTTATCACCCTAATCACATGGTTGAATCAAAGCCTTAATCTTAACATAATTTAATCAAAGGTATCTCAGCTGAATCTAAAACAATCAAAGGGTATCATGCCCAGCAGAACAGACCAGTTTATAAACATAATATTTCTTTTATTATTATTATTATTCTTTTATAATATTTCATAATAGTTCTTCAAACTTCCACAAATTCTTGAAAATAAAGAAGGATGTTGGAACCCTAAGACTTTCTATTTTTAAAACTTATTATTAGACAATAGTAATCAAAGCATCAAAGCATATTACAGTGTTACAAAGCAGACATAAATACCAATGGAATTTAATTATGAGTTAAGAAATTAACCTTCATAGCTATGGAAAATTTATTTTTGAAAGTGGTGCCACATCCACTCAATGATGAAAGAATTTTCTCTCCAAAATATGATCTTGGGAAAACTAGACAACTATATGAAAAATAATGAATGTGACCCCAATCTTTAACAATATATAAACATTAACTAAAAATGGATTAAATAGGAACAATAAGAACCAAAAGAATAAAACCTTTTTGGGGACTGAATTGTGTACTACAAAAAAAAAACATGTTTTGAAACTTAAGCCATTCCATTTTAAATAGGACAGTGATGATGCTATTTTTATTTAAGATGTAATGAACTGAATTAATTTGAATTGTAATATATTTCTCCAGTTCTTTACATGTATATTGAAATTCAGATGAGGGGAGAAAATACAGAAGGTGGAATCAATGGATTCAGTGTATAAAGGAGAATGACATCACAAGGTACATTGCCTTTGACAAAAAAGCCGAGGACAAAGAATGATGGCTAGCCAGACACAGAACATTACAGTCTTTGGGAAGAAAGAACCAGCTTTTGGTTTTGTTAATTTTCTATATTGTTTTTTTAAATGAGAAACATAGTAATTTTATTAATTATTCTTAAATTGTCAAAGGTTTCATTTTATTTTATTGCATAATATTTATTAGATAGTTGAGGAGTTATAGAAGTTTTATTTCCACCAAGAGGAAATTGGATTTAAGGGGATTTAAGTTCTTAACCTAAAGTTACATAGCTTGTACATACCAGTCCTAAGATTATTTAATAGAACATAAATATTACATTGATTTTTCAATCCTATACCATGTTATTTTTCCACAGAAGGATCACTTTTTTATAGAAGTCAAAGTGCTTACATGTAGTCATTTTGATTGCATAGTTTGTTTGAGAAGGAAGTAAAAGAGTACCAGGAAATTCCAGTAGAAAAATCCTCTAACAATTGTGGGTGGGAAAAGCCCAGGTGCCATCTGGGTCTGAAAAGAATTAGCATGTGATGCCCAAAAGATCAACCACTCCCCCTCCCTGCTGGAAAGCTAACAGCAAACTTCAGCTTCTGGAACTGTGCCTGCTTGCCTAGCTCATAACCTTATGTAGGAATGTATATGTTTAACCCAATCCTGCCTTTTGGAACATGCATGGGAAGGAGTGGCACACGAGGGAAAGGAATCTATAAAATCTGCAGTCTCTGGACATTAGGTGCAACTCTCACGAGGGAGTGCATCCCGGCTGGTAATAAAGGTTTGATTGAAATTTTCTCCTGGGAGTCATTATTTGCATGAAGTGTTCCACTTCATTTGGAGGCCCCAGCATGATTGACCGGAGCTGGCCACACTGAGGCTTCCAGGGGAAGGCCTCTGAGAGACATTCCTTAGCCACGGTAAGTCCTCAGTCTGGCCAGAAACTCCAGGAGAGATTAATTATTCAACCTAAGAAACCACCAGCTCTGTTCTGTTTTGATAAGTCTGGATCCAGGGGAGGCTGTTGGGCCACCAGAAGCGGCACTACTCCCTCGGCCTGGCCACTGGGTGAGACATAACCTGGGGTCTCAGAATAGGCTCAAGGTTTGTGTGTCTGTGTGTGCAGCCGGCTGTCTGTCTGTAACATTTCTGCTCAGTTTTTGTTTCATGCTTCTCTTGTTCATTGCTATGGGTCAATCATATCACAATCACAAGAAAGGCAGGTTTCTTGTTGACAAACTATTAATTTCTGTTTATCTGTGAATATTTTGAACTCTACCTCATTTTTGAATGTCTACTTTGCTGGATACAGAATTCTTGGCTGATATGTATATTTTTTCTTTTAGCACCTTAACTGTCACACCATTGCCTTTTTGCCTACAAGGTTTCAGGTGAGAAGTCAGCCTTTAAACTTATTGAGCTTCCATTGTATGTGATAGATGACTTTTCTCTTGTTGTTTTCAGTATTCTCTCTTTTTCTTGAGTGTTTGACAATTTTATAAGTATATGTCTTGGGAAAGCCTGTTAGGATTTGTACTGTCTGGAGTGTGCTGCATTTCCTCAACAAGCATGTCCATATACCTCAAAAGAGTTGGGAAATTTTCAGCCATTATTTCCTCCAATACTCCTTCTGCACCCTTTCCCTTCATTTCTTCCTCTGGGATGCCAATAATGGGTATGTTTGTGTGTTTCCTGTTGTCATTGAATTCCTTCAGTCCTTGCTGAATTTTCCCTTTTTATCTATCACTTCTACTATCTGTCTGATTTCAGATGTACTATTTTCATTGTCACTAATTCTTTCATCTGTCTGTTCAAATCTGCCATTATGTGCTTCAAGTGTGGTTTTTATTTCTTGCATTGTGCCATTCATCACCGTCAGATCTGTTATCTTTTAATGTAAGTTTATGATTGATAGATACTTAGACAATTTAGATATGGCTGAGAAGCTCAGGAATTTGATAGCCTGGTCAGTGGACCTTACTTTGAAAAATATGCTTCTGAAGGTAATAGAATCATATTTGCAGATAATTTCCTTATACATGTTTCTTCTGACCCATTTATTTGAACCTATAGTTAACATTATACTTATTAAATATATGTATCAGAGATTTAAATCTTTAGTCTTTTCATATGCTGGTTGAATCCCAAATTCAGAAGTGTTGCAAGACCTACTCTCCAGTTCATTGGACTCATCCAGCACAATTAATAAAAGATCCCCAAAAACAGAGAGAATCTACAACTGCAAGCAAGACACTTCCATCTGTCAGCCCTATGGGATCTAAACCCCTTCTCAAATGGAAGCAGACTGTGCAACACTATCCCAAATTTCTCAAAAATGAAGACTGAACAAACATAAGGGGGCAATGCAAGTATGGAGTAAAGAAGAAATGTTATAATTCTAACAATGGAGGAACTTTTTTCATTGATATAAAGACAATGAAACAGCAGCCAGAGGTTTTGACGGGAGGGAGAGGGAAGAATAGGTGGAACATGGGGGCATTTTGGGGACATTGGAACCATCCTGCTTGACTTGAAATGACAGATATAGGCCATTATACATTTTATCAAAACCTATAAATTTGTGCAGCACTAAGTGTAAAACATATTGTAACTATAGACCATTGTTAATAAAAATGCTTTGATATGAGTTCATCAATTGTAACATATGTACCACACAAATGAAAGATGTTAATTTGGAAAAGTGTGGGAGGGGAAAGATTTGGGTAAATGTTTGTCCCATATATTTTTGGTGTAAGATTTATGTAATTTAAGGAGTCTTAAAATAAAAAAGAAATATGTTGACAAGAATGAACAAAAACAAGACATATAAAATTGTATATATGAAGCTAAAGCAGTAATTAGGGGAAAATGCATAGCTCTGAATAATTATTTTAAAAAAGGAGAAAAATTCAAATATAAAAAGTAACCTCACAACTTGAGGTAATAAAATAGAAGAACATAATAACTCCAATGAAAGCAGATGGAATGAAATTATGAAGATTATAGTGAGATAAATGCAATTGAAAAGAAAAGCACATAGGGAAGATCAATTAAATCAAAAGTTGTTTCTTTACAAAGGTGGATAATATAAAAAAAATTTAGCTAGTATGACAAAGACAAAAAAGATAGAACAGAAATGCTTAAAAGTGGATATGTGGAAGGTACTTTATTATACACGACACTCTAATAAAATGGGTACATTATAGGGAAAAATGAAGAATTGTGCCCCAAGAAAATAGATAACCCAGACAAAATGGACAAACTACTCATACATACTCAAGAAGGAATAGAAGATTTCAATAGACTTTAAAAAATAGAGATAAAATCAGTAAACAAAATCTCTACAGAATCAAAATAACAGCAACTAATGGGTTCACAAATGAATGTCATTAAACTCTGACAAACACCTATCTTACTTATCTTTCCCCCTGAAAAAATTGAATCAGAGGGAATACTTAGAATAGTTTGGTTTTTAAGTGTTTAGCAGGGAGCCACAAAGAGGTATAACTGAATGCAGATATTTAACCTCATGAATTTACAAAACTTCAAGGCTTAAAGCATTACAAGATGAGATTCTTGTTTGTGCTCATGTACCAAGAAAACATTCATCTCCCAATTTTAAATAACATGGGAATTACCAAAATTATTGTGAATGAAAAGCAAAAGCTGCTGAATAGAAACAATATGACAAAAATATTAGATGTAATATATACATACATATACATAAGATTAGTCTAGAGGATCAAGAACAGAAGTCTCATAAGTGGATATTTCCATTTTCTTTCATAATTTAAAATATTTTCTAAATTTACTTCAATGCTAAGATATACTTTTTCTATAACTTCATTCTGTCACAATATTATACTTTGCTCTAAGAACACATACTTGCATTCTGTTATTCCTTTTTAGCTGGTTGTTTACTTATGAATAACATTAGCCAAAAATAGTTGTAAAGGACCAGTGAACATTTTCATAACAATAGATATTGTGTATTTAAAACTTTGAAAGAATGTAAGCATTCTGATGCTAATGCTCAATATTTATTACTACAACATTAAATTCTTTCCATTTATCATCTTATTTAATATTTAAAGTATCTCTATGGATTTAGAATTATTTTTCTCATACAATTAAAGAGCCTAGATTTATACTCTCAGTGATTTACTGAGGGACATACTGATAAAAACTGGTAGATCTAGAAACTTCACTCTGAATTTTTCAGTCCCAAGTAGCATTCTTTGAGACAGTGATGTATTTCTTCTCATTAGAATAAATGACTTCTAAAAATACTCACCTTAATAAAGTTTTCTGAATTTGGTATATGTATTGGGGTTGCTATGATACAATTTGAAAGATAATGCCACATTTTTTAGAAAATAATAGGTCTTAAAAACACATGCATTTAAAGCTCAGATTTAACAATTATTTCATGACTTCCAATAACTATGTGGAAATGGGGGAGGAAGGGATGGTTGGACACCAATTTCAGCTACTGATTAGTAAATACAGTGTGCTAAAGTATAATCCTAAGAAGAGCTGAATTTTAAACCTGTCCAAGTCAGAAAGAAGCTGGTAGCTTCCATCTTATCTCTGCACCTGACTTGAGGGGAAGCGGCGCTGACTGAAAATCACACTGCTGGTAGGAACAGGCTTCTTTACATATATATTAGGTTGCTCCTCTATCTTAAACCCCAGCCCCACCTCAGACAGGGAGGAGCTGGTGGAGCTGCACCAGGTTCTCCAGGAAACTACAGGCCTATTTTGGTGGCATAAGCAACCCCAGGAGTTATTCTGTGGCTGGAATAGGAAGCTCCATTTCCCAAAAACAGGTGAGGAAGAGATGGTTGGCCAAAGCCAGCTAATTTGTCAGCTCGGCTGGCTAAAACATAACCATAAGAACAGCTGAACTTTGAAATTGTCCAATTCAAAAAGAGGCTGGTAGCCATCATTTTTCTCTACCCCCAGGATTAGGGGAAGCCAGGCTGACTGAAAATCATGGTGATGGTAGAGCCCAATTTCTCTCACCCAGATTGGCCTTCAACCCTAGCCAAGGCTTCAGCCCCACCTCAAGCAGGGAGGAAGCTGGCAGGCCCTGCACCAGCTTATCCAGGTAACTGCAGGTACATTTAACTGGCACAGATTGAATAATTGGAAGTCTACCGGGGCAGCTGTGTTCATCTTGGACATGCACTGCATAGATTGCTGCCCACATCTGCAGCTCCAGTGGTGCCCCAGGCAAGGAAGAAAGGGACATAAAGCTTTATCAATTGCTCTTGACAACTGCAGTCTAGGCCTGTATGACTTGGATTATTAAACACAGTTGTGGCTCTGTCCCTACCCTTGGCAAAGGAGAAAGGTGGGAGAAGCTACATCAGTCCTTGGGTCACTGAGGGCAGCTTGAGCCTACACAGATTATAGCACCAACTACCTCCTTGTCTCCTACTATACAACCAGGAAGAGAGAAAGGGCAGGAAGACCTAAACTAAATAGGGAAATTGTACCCAGAATAAATACATCTAGTAAGCCAAATGCCAAGGCACCAATAAAAAACTAGAATCCAAACCAAGAAACAGGAAGATACGGCCCAGTTAAAGTAACAAGATAAGCCTAAAGATGACATAAAGGAGTTGAGACAACTAATCATAGATGTTCAATCAAATCTTAATAAATTCAATGAGATGGCTAAAGAAATTAAGGATATTAAGAAAACATTGGATGAGCACAAAGAAAAATTTGAAAGCATATATAGAAAAATAGATCTTGTGGGAATGAAGGGTGCAATAAATGAAATTAAAAATACATTGGAATCATATAAGAGCAGATTTGAGGAGGCAGAAGAAAGGATTGGTGAGCTTGAATAAATGGCCTTTGACAGTGAATATACAAAAGAACAAATGAAGAAAAAATGGGAAAAACTTGAACAAGTTCTCAGGGAACTAAACAACAGCAAGAGACATACAAACAAACATGCCATGGGGTTCCCAGCAGGAGAAGAGAAGGGAAAAGTGGCAGAAGGAATATTTGAAGAAATAATGGTAGAAAACTTCCCAACCCTATTGAAGGACATAGATAACCATGTCCAAGAAGAATGATGTAGTCCCATCGAAAAAAATCTGAATAGATGAATTACAAGACACATACTAATCACAATATCAAATTCCAAAGACAAAGAGAGAATTCTGAGAGTAGCAAGTGAAAAGCAATGCATAACATATAAGGGATTCACAATAAGATTAGGTACTGATTTCTCACCAGAAACCATGGAGGCAAGAAGACAGTGGTATGATGTATTTAAGATACTTCAAAAGCAAAATTTCCAGCCAAGGATCTTACATCCAGCAAGATTGTCTTTCAAAAATAAAGGCAAGTTTAGAATATTCACAGATAAACAGAAACAGAGAGTTCATAACCAACAGACATGCTTTGCAGGAAATACTAAAGGATGTGCTATAGTCTCAAAAGAAAAGACAGGAGAGAGAGGCCTGGAAGAGAGTCTAGAAATGAATGCTATTTCAATAAAAGTAACTAAAATTGTCAAAAGAGTCATAAAAATAAAATGACAGATAAAACTCAAATATTTAAAAAATAAACTTAACCAAAGATGTAAAGCACTTGTATGCAGAAATCTACAACTCACTGCTAATTTTTTTTAAGTCCTAAATAATTGGAAGAACAATCCATGCTCACAGATTGGAAGACTAAATGCCATTAAGATGTCAATTCTCCTCAAATTGATATACAGAATAAAAATTCCACCAGCACTTTTGAAATAAATGGAAAATATGATAATCAAATTTATTTGGAAGGGTAAGGGGTCCTGAATATCCAGAAACATCTTAAAAAGGAAAAGGGAAGTTGGAGGGTTCTCATTTCTGGACTTTAAATCATATTACTAAACTACAGTGGTAAAAACAGCATGTTACTGGCATAAAGAAAGACACTGACCAATAGAAACAAGTTGATGGTTCAGAAACAGACTCTCATATCTATGGTCAAGTGATGTTTGACTACCCTGTTAAGCCCACCGAGCTCAGACAGAACAGTCCCTTCATCAAATGGTGCTTAGAAAATTGGATATCCTAACTCACCCCTTATACAAAAATTAACCCCAAATGAAGAAAAACCTAAATATAAAAGCAAGAACCATAACGCCTCTAGAAGAAAATGTAGGAAAATAGATTCAAAACCTGGTGGTAAGTGGTGGATTCTTAAAGGAGATAAGAGGACTGAGATGGACTATTGATGTTGTATGTAGAAGTTTTAACTAGCTGTACTGTAAAAATGTGGAAATGTACAGAGTTGATGGTAACACATTATAGTGAGTAACAGCTGGTTTATAAATGGGGATGTGGCTGAAAATGATAGTCTAGGGATGTAAATGCCAATTGACAGAAAGTTAGAGAATAATGTAGGGATTGAATAGCACAGTAAACCCAGAGGTAGATGAGAATTGGGGTTGATGGTACGGATGCAAGAGTGACCTTTGTGTGCAAGAGTAGATGTATATCACTTTTGCAGGATGGTGGGAATGTGGAGAGGCATGTAAAAAATACAACTGGAGTGACCTCTGTACTGTGGTTAACAGTAATAATGTAATATATTCTTGCATCTATGCCAAAGATGTACTATGTTGATAATAGGAGAGTTATGGAAAATGTTTGCCAAATATATGCTATGGAACTGGTAAGAATTGGATGATATTATCTCATAATGTGTAACAAATATTCCACCATGGTGTGATGTGTTGATAGCGGAGTGTTGTTTGGGAATTCTGCACATGTGCATGATTGTTTTGAAAGTTTACAACTTTTGTCATAAAAATATATTTTAAAAGTAATAATAGGGTGGGTTGAGGGAAAATACAGCAAATATTAGGTAAGGAACATAATTAACAGTAGGATTTTGACAATATTCTTTCATAACTTGTAACAAATGTCTCATGATAATGCAAGGTGTTCATGGAGGGTTGATGTATGGGACACTTGTATGATGTTATGAATGTTTGCTGTGTAAGTTCCCAACTTTAACCATATTCTTATTGTTTATGTGTGTTCATGTATAAATGATATAAAAACAATAATA
>JAKSZT010050948.1:2881088-2977700 GCA_026826555.1 Tolypeutes matacus
AAACAATAATAATAATAGGGTGGGTTGGGTAAAATACTTTGTTTAGTAGTAATATTTTTTAGGATGCTCTTTACTCATTAGTTAAAAATGTTTATGAGCAATGCAAAGTATTTGTGGTAGGGTGAGTTATGAGAGCCCTGTATGATGTCATGTATGTTTCTTTTGTAAGGTCACAACTATTGCTCTACACATTGTTTATGTATGTTCATATATGAGTGATATATTTCAATTATTTTTTTTTAAATCAATACAATAGGCAGAATCAACAATAGCAAAAGGTGATTTTTTTGAAAAGAATAGTAAAATGGACAAATCTTTAGACTGAGAAAAGAAAAAGAGAGACTGCAAGTAACTGAAATCAGAAATGAAAGGGGAGACATATTTATTGAAGCTGTTGAAATAAAAGGTCTAAAAGAGGGCACTATGAAGATATATATGCCAATAATTTAGATAACCTAGATGACATGGAGAAATTCTTAGAAACACACAAACTACTTACATTGACTTAGGAAGAATTAGACGATGTCATCAAACCAATTATTAGTAAATAGATTGAATGAGTAATCAAAAAACCTCCTTAAAAAATGCCGAGGACCAAATGGCTTCACAGGGGAATTCTACCAAACATTCGGATATGACTTTACTGTCATCCTGGTCAAACTATTCCAAAAATTTAAGAGGTAGGATCACTCCCTAATTTGCTTTGACTAGGCAAAACTCATTTTCATACCAAAGTAAAATAAAGATACCACAAGAATAGAAGCCATGGACCAACATCTCTTATTAATATAGATTCAAAATTCCTCAAAAATTCTAAAACATCCAATCCAACAACATGTTAAATACATTATAAGACATAATGAAGTTTTATTTATCCCTGGTATGAAAGGTTATTTAAACATAAGAAAATCAATTAATATAGCATATTTAGCACAATGAAGAAAATAATCATATTATCTTCTCAACTAACCCAGAAAAGACATTTGACAAAATCAAGCACACCATCTTGATGAAAACAATTAGAACACCAGGAATAGACAGAAAACTCCTCAACATTACAAAGGCCATATATGTAAAGCCCATGCTTAGATCCTACTTAATGATGAAAGACTGAAAACTTTTACTCTAAGATCATAAACAAGACCAGGATGTCACCTGTAACCACTGTAAATCAACAAACAGTGTACTGGGATTTCTTGCCAGAACAATTAGGAAAGAAAAAAGTAAAAAATAACTCAATTGAAAAGGAAGAAGTACAACTTTCTTCATTTGCAGATGCTGTGATCTTAGGTAGTGAAAATACTGAGAAATCCACAACAAAAATCCTAGAACAAATAAATGAATTCAGCCATGTGGTGAGATACAAGATCAACACCAAAAGATAAGTAATGTTTCTACATAGAAACAATGATCAATCTGTAAAAGAAATAAAGACAAAATTTCCATCCACAAGAGCAACAAAAGAATCAAATATCTATCAATAAATCTAATCATTTATGTTAAGGACTTGTACCAGAAAACTATTTTAAAAAGTTGCTAAAGAATTCAAAGAAGACCTAAATAAATGGAAGGGCATTCTTTATTCATGAATTGGAAGACGCTTAATCTGTAAGTGGTCAATCTAACCCAAAGCTATTTATAGATTCAAAGCAATCTCGATCAAAATTCAAACATTCTTTACAGAAATGGAAAAGACAATAATCAAATTTATATGGAGGTTATGGGGTCCCAAGCCTCCAAATAGTTAAAGCCATCTTGAAATGGAATAATGAAATTAGGGGACTCACTCTTCTAGATTCTATAACTTATTACAAAGCCACAATAATCACAAAGTCACGGTATTGGCACAAGGGCAGATATATAGACAAATTGTATTGAATTGAAAGCTCAGAAATCATTTCTCATCTTTATGGACACAGATTTGTAAAACTACTTAATTGGAAAAGATTAGTCTCTTTGACAAATGGTGATGGGACAACTGGATCTCCATTGGCAAAAAAAAAAAAAAAAGAAAAGAAAAAAAAAGAAAAATATGGGTAAATGGAACCTCATCAAAATTAAAGATTTATTCCTCAAAGGACTTCATCATGAAAGTAAGTTGACAAACTAAATATTGGGAGAAAATACTTGGAAACCACATAACCAACAAGGTTTAATGTGGAAAAAAATTTTAAGAATCCTTCAATTTAACAACAAAAATATTTAAAAAACCAATTTAAAAAATGGGCAAAACAAATGTATGCTACGGACCATAGTTGGTTGTAAAAGTCTGATATCGTCTCATAGCCTTTAACAAATATTCCACCATGGTGTTGTGTTTTACTTAAGAGGTGTTGTTTGGAAATTCTACACATGTGCATGATTGTTGTGTAAGTTTACTTCAGTAATAAAAATGTATTTTAAAAAAATAATAGTATGGGCTGGGGGAAAATACACCAAATGTAAGATATGGACTATAGTTAGTAGTAGGATTTTGATGATGTTCTTTCCTAATTTTTAGCAGGTGTCTCATGAAAATGTAGGGGGTTGGTGGTGGGTTGATGTATGGGACCCCTGTATGGTGTTGTGCATGTTTGTTTGGTAAGTTTACAACTTTTACTATACATTTATTATTTATGTATGTTCATGAATGAATGATATACTTCAATAAAATTAAAATAAAAATGGGCAAAAGACTTGAATAGACACCTCTCCAAAGAAGATATACAAATAGAAAACAAATGAAAAGATGTTCAAAGTCATAAGCTATCATGAAAACACAAATCAAAACCACATGGAGGTAGCATTTTACACCCATTAGAATAACTGTTACTTAAAAAAAAATAAAAGGAAAATAACAATTGTTGGAGAGGATGTGGAGAAATACAAACATTCATTGCTGATGGCATTATAAAATAGTTCAGCTGCTGTGGAAGCCATTTTGGCAATTCCTCAGAAAGGTAAGTATAGAACTACTATATGACTTGTCGATCTGGCTACTATATGTCCAAAAGAATTGAAAGCAGGGTCTGGAACATATATTCACACTCTAATATTCATAGCAGAAATATTCACATTTACCAAAAGATGTAAGCAACCCTATGGTTCAACAAACAATGAATGGATAAATAAAATGTGGTATATACATATAATGCAATGGGGTGTTATCGGTCTTAAAAAAGATTGAAGTATGAATAATGCAGCAAATGGACAAAATGTAAATACATCGCTGAGTAAAATATTGAGTGAAATAAGCCACACTCAAAAGGACAAATTCTTTATGATCTCACTGATTTGAAAAAAATTAAAATAAGCAAACACATAGAGTAAAAATCTAGAATATAGTTAATGAAGGGACAAGGTGGGGATAGGGAATGAGGAGTTTAATGCTTAAAATGTACAGAGTTCCTATTTGGAATGATGGGAAACTTTGAAAATGCATAATGGTGAAGGTAGCATAATATTGTGAATGCAATTTACAGCACTGAAATATATTTATATATCTGAATGTGATTAAAAGGGGAAATGTTAGAATGTAAATATGGTAACAGAATAAAAAAAATTTCTTAAAAATCTATGGAACTCTAGTCCATAGTCCTTCTCCCAATCCTGAGGGGACTGGGATGGTGATGTCCACTCCAACTCCAAGTGAGAGAGGGCTTATATCCCATAGATATTGTGGGTGGGATGATCCTGCCTGTAGATGCAGGCCCTCTCCGTTCCCTGGGATGGCCATTGCCCATCATTGTCTCCTCACCAGGTGACTTGGATGAGTCCACTGAGCTGTAGGGTAGGAGTTGCAGCTCCACCGAGATTTCATGCACACCTGACACATAGGTAGGCCAGAGGCTCCAGTCACTGGAAGTATACCTAAGAACTTCACCATCACATATAGGTTTGAATAGAAGGAACTGGTGAACCATGTGCAGGGAGGACACACACCACTCAGAACTAAGTGGGAGAGAGTGTGGTCTACGGTGTGAACTGTGGTCTATGGTTGGTGGCAAGGCTCCAGTATGTGTAAGTTCATTGAGGGTGATGGGCCACACTGTGGGAGATGTTTGTGTGGGATGTGGTGAGAGGTGTGGGAGGTGGGCAACATGGGAATCCCAGTGGGTTCCGTGTAATATTTTGGGTAATCTAAGCACCTCTTAAAATATATGTGTGTGTGTATATATATATATATATATATAACATTTTTGTAAGCAAATACACATATATGCATATATATTTATATATCATTTTGCAAATGTTTGTATGTATTGTGAGAATTTTGATTTTTACCCACAATAAAAATAAATAAAAAATTAAAAAACAAAACAAAACAATTGACTGTATAGATGAGGGTTTATTTCTGGATTCTCAATTCTATTCCACTGATTGATGTGTCTGTCTTTATGCCAGTACCATGCTGTTTTGACCACTGTAGCTTTGTAATATGTTTCAAGGTCAGGCAGTGAAATTCCTCCCATGTCACTCTTCTTTTATAGAATCCTTTTGGCTATTTGGGTGCACTTTCCCTTCCAAATGAATTTGGCAATTACCTTTTCTAATTCTGTAAAGTAGGCTGTTGGAATTTTGATTGGTATTGCATTGAATCTATAAATCAGTTTGGGTAAGATTGACATAAAAATGAGCATTTATCACTGTTAAAAGTTGTACAGCTCAGATGCAAGGGTGTCATTCTGTGAGCTAAAGCAGATGTACATAAGTATTGCAGAGTAGTGGCAATGTGGAGAAACGTGGGAAAAATACAATTGGTGTGACCTATGGACAGTGATTAACAGCAATACTGTAATATTCTAGTGTCTACGCCAAAGATGTACTATGTTGATAATGGGAGAGTATGGAAAAAATGTGGCAAACGTATACTATGGACCATGGTTGGTGGTAATAGTCTGATGATATTATCTATCTCATAACCTGTAACAAATGTTCCACCACAGTATGGTACATTGGTGAAGGGGTGTTGCATGAGAATTCTACATATGTCCATGATTGTTTTGTAAGTCACAACTTCTGTAATAAAAATATATTTTAAAAATAATAATAAGGTGGGCTGGGGGAAAAATACACCAAATGTAAGATATGGACTATAGCTAGTAGTAGTATTTTGATGATATTCTTTCATAATTTGTAGCAAATATTTCACAATAATGCAAGGTTTTGGTGGTGGGGTGATGTATGGGACCCTGTATGTTATGCATGTTTGTTTTGTAAGTTCACAGCTTTTACAATACACTTATTGTTTATGTCTGTTCATGTGTGAATGATATACTTCAATAAAAAAAATTGTACAGCTAAAAAAAAAAATCTATGGAACTACATTACACAAACTATGAATCCTAAGATAAATCATATACTTTATTTAATAGTATAATCATAAAATGTGCTGTCACCAATTATAACAAAAGTTCCACACTAATGAAAGCTTTTGTTGGTGGGGTGGAATTTGGAAATCTTGTATTTTATGCACGATTTTTTTGTAACCCCACAATATCTCTAATAAAGTAAAATTTTTAAAAAAGTAAATGCATAGTAAAAGGATGTAAAAATGTATACCTGTAAGTATAATCATATAAATAAAACAGTGTAAAGTAGTACTAATAGAAAAGGCAAACCTCAGTATTCCATAGAAATGAAGGACAGAATAAAATAACAATAGAGTCAATTTTTAAGAAATATATAAAATTTCTAAACCAAGCTTCAAAACCCTTAAAGTTTGAAAGTTAAAATGATAGAAATATTTTTAAATGGCATTGAATAATTTTCAGTGATAAAATTCAAATTTTGTTGAAATATATGACAAATAAGTCTTGTTTCTTTCTGGGTCTTACTCCTGATCTTCTGCCAAAATTATTTTACTATTTGAGATGTTATGTTTCAATCCCAACAATAAAGATTCAGCAAAAAATGATTAATCATAAAAGTTTCATTAATTATTCTTTCTTTGACTATTATATTATATGAAAATGCATTTAATGAAAATAAAAATTGATCTTAAAACTGGAAAAGAAGCTCCCTCATTGTAATTTTGTAAAGGAGTAGCCAGACTCTATAGAGGTGGCATTGAATTAGAACCATTTATACCCCAAGTTGACGTACTCAGAAATGAATTGATGTTAGCCTTTTAAGTCTCCAGTTAAGCTTGTCTCAGTATCACTAATTTATTGATGAATTGAAGAATTGTACATTCAAAACATCATCAAATAATATAACATATTAGTTTGTAATTTATGATCAATACCACCAAATATTCTTCTGAAATTCTTCAGTATAAACAGAATTTTTTGCATAAGTTGCTTCTATATCTACATGAAGATTAATCTCATTACCTTAATTAAAGAAAAATTCACATGAATCCATTTCACCTGTTTATATAGAGGAAGTAAGCTTTTGATCATAAATATAATTACAAAATCTTTACTCACCTTAGCACTGATTTTTAATTTCTTCTGACATGTTTCTTTTAAAACAATAAAAGCCAATGCACTAAAATAATAAAACAAATTGCACAAATCTTTTTTTGTCTAAATACAACATTACATCTGCTGCTAATGAATTAGTTGACACTCACAAACCTGACTTGAGAAATACCACCATATTTCCCTTGTGATTCCTCAAAAATGCCCATTTATCACCTAATGGACTATCCTAGAAAGACGGTAGTTATGCTACAATAATCTATGCAAAATACATGAAATTTTAAGTTTTACAAAATTATAGTGTAGGTCAAGGTTTATTATAAATATTTAGTACAAAACAAATTATTATAGAAGATTACTGATAAAATTATATTAAAACATAACTATACATGCAAATAAGCTTCATATGAACAAAGGAAAATACTTTCCAGAAAATAGAGTATAAGAACATTTACTAAAATTTTCATTTTCTTCTTTGAATTTTGTCTAATAATTTTTGGATTGTGGGCTATGTTTAATCCTATGAAACTACCACAATTTTAAATATAAAAATGTTTCCTTGGGCAAAATATACTATTCTGTACCTGCGGCCTTTAAACCATAGAGTAATTAAGCATTTCTCTGGATATACCTACTGTTTTACACAGTAATAAATTAAAACTTCACAAAAGAATATTAAAAAAAATGTTGCTCAACATTATGTGGCTTCTAAAGAGAAGGCAATTCTCTGTTACAAACCTAACATGGATGCATTAGAATTTGAACCTTTACCTTTGGCATCATGCCAAGCAATTTTCATGGGAAGTTAAACCCAGATATGAAATGTTGCATTATCAGCAATCCTCAATATAAGAGATAACTTTGCATTATATGTTTGAAATTTTATTTGAACAGGGCATGAACAGAAATTTTAGGTTGATTTATTTTAACTTAAAAAATGTAAATACAAGCACAAAAATTAAGCTTACGTTATTTCAAAGGAAAAAAATGTTATATGTCAGAAACTTTAGGCTCTTTAAATGGTTTACATATTTTTTTGTGTGACAAACTTCAAGTTTACAAATTTCTACACATATAACACTGAAGAAATTTTTCACACACTTTGAATTCTGGTACATATTAATCTAAAAATTAGGGAATTTTAATATATTTTTAAACATTAAGACTTTTATTAGAAAAGTTTGTATGTGGATATATAACACAGGCCTTACTTAAGTACTAAGAGAACGTGTAGATATGGAAATATAGCATTGATGGAATCAGTCATCAAGCACAGAACATATATTGAAAATATAATTTTTGGAATAATTTTGATATTTTAATCTGTTAAACACATACCTTCTGAAAATTGATAGTAATGTGTGCTCTATATTAATACATCTAAGTTTTTAATTTCTGACCTGTCACATTTTAAATAATAATGAGTACAAAAGAATAGTAAATGATACATTAAAACACCATTATTTTTAATACATACAACTAGCTTGTTTTTGTTTTTCTGATAATAAATATAGGTAGGAATACAGTGTTATAAGCCTGATCTAACATTTAATCAATTTTGGTAGAATCACAGATCCAACTATATTTAATAGTGACTGTGACTGCCTTCCTTAACTCTTTGTGGCCTTTTTATTATTAAATAATATATGCAATAATAATACGTATGGTATAATATTTTTATCCTAATAAATGTATTAATGAAGGGAAGTATTTATAACAGTGTCATGTTCATTCTAATTATGCAATACTTACCATTTCTATTATACAATATTCAAATATTAATTTATATCTAATATAGCTTTGGCAGTCAAACTAAGACTTTTTTCAGTCAAATTTTATAAACCACTCTTTAATATGATTTTCTCAAAACACTAAACAAATTTTTTAAAAAGCCAGACCATTCCTATAAACAAAAACTGTTATGAAGTCATTCATGCTAAATATCCCATTTGTTTTCTCAACAATTTACAACAGTTGTTTGTTATTATGGAAAGTAGGAACAACACAAATACCCCAGACTTCATCCTGATGGGATTGACAGACTCTGAAGAGACCCAGTGGGTTCTATTTATGTTATTTCTCCTGTTGTACCTGATTACTGTGCTGGGGAATGCAGGGACAATACTGATAACTCACCTGGATCTCCAGCTTCACACCCCCATGTACTTTTTCCTCAGTCACCTCATTCCTTGACTACAGTTACCCAATGGTCTTCACACCTGAAACATTAGAGAACTTACCGACTTCCAATAAGTATATTTCATTTATAGGCTCCTTCACCCAGATCTGTCTCTTTGTCTTCTTTGTTGCCACTGAATTTTTCTTTCTCTCTCAATGGCTTATGACCACTATATAGCTATCTGCATTCCTCTTAACTACCCAGTGGTTATGTCCATGAGACTGCTGTGTCCTCATCATGAGTCCTACATTATAGGCTTTACTGAATCCATAGTCATTGTTCTTTTCATGAACAGTTTGCATTTATGCAAATCCAATGAAATCTATCATTTTCTCTGTGACTTAACCCCAATTTTAACCCTCTCCTGCAATGACACTAATGACACTGAAATCATGTTATTCATTCTTGCTTGTTTAAATGTAATGGTTTCTCTTCCCACAATCTCTGTGTCCTATGTATCCATTCTGCCTACTATCCTTAAAATTAATTCCACTTCAGGAAAGCACAAAGCCTTCTCTACTTGTGTCTCCCACCTCCTGGGAGTCACCATCTTTTACAATACTACAATTTTTACTTATTTAAAACCAAACACCTACTCTTTGAGAAAGATTTAAGTGGCCTCTGTGTTTTATACTATGGTGATCCCTATGCTGAATCCACTCATTTATAGTCTTCAGAATAAAGAAGTGAAAAATGTTCTCATCAGAATCATACAGAAGAGAGAGGTCTCCAGGAAATTTAAATGCAAGTAATGCTGAAACTTTAAGTGCATCTTTTCTTTCTTTCATATTTGGGCATTTACTTGGTCTTCCTCTAAAATCAGTAGCAACCTTTAATTAGTTTGAGCATCAGTTTAGGAATTCTCTATTTGAACACACATGATCTGGAATAATTCCAATAACATGTTTCTTGAAATCCACATCATAATTGGAAGTCATGAAATAGTTGTTAATTCTGTGGTTTAAATGTATGTGTTTTTAAGACCAATCATTGAAAAAAAAAAGTGGCATTATCCTTCAAATTGTATCATAGCGATCCCCAATGCATATTCCAATTTCAGAGAACATTATTAAGGTATTTTAGAAGTCATTAATTCTAATAAGAAGAAATACAGAAGCGTCTCAAAGAGTGCTACTTGAGACTGAAAAATCCAGAGGGCAGTTTCAAGATCTGCCAGCATTTTACCAGTATATCCTTCAGTAAATCACTGGCAGTGTAAATCTAGGCTCTTCAATTGTACAAGAAAAATAATTTTAAATCCATAGAGATACTTTAAATTTTAAATAAGATGATAAATAGAATTTAATGCTGTACTAATAAATATTGATCATTAGCATCATAATGCTTACAGTCTTTCAAAGTTTTAAATACACAATAGCTATTGTTATGAAAATGTTCACTAGTCCCTTATAACTATTTTTGGCTCATGCTATTCATAAGTAAACAAACAGCTAAAAAGGAACAAGAAAATGCAAATATGTGTTCTTAGAGCAAAGTATAATATCATGATAGAATGAAGTTATAGAAAAAGTATATGTTAGCATTGAAGTAAAGTTAGAAAATATTTTAAATTATGAAAGAAAATGGAAATATCTTAGCCACTTATGAGACTGCTGTTCTTGATCCTCTAGACTAATCTTAGGTATATGTATGTATATATTATGTCTAATATTTTTGTCATATTGTTTCTATTTAGCAGCTTTTGCTTTTCATTCACCATAAATTGTTGTAATTCCCATGCTATTTAAAATTGGGAGATGAACATTTTCTTGGTACATGAGCACAGTCAAGAATCTCATCTTGTAATGCTTTAAGCCTTGAAGTTTTGTAAATTCATGAGGTTAAATATCTGTGTTCAGTTATACCTCTTTTGTGGCTCCCTGCTAACACTTAAAAACCATACTATTCTGACATACATCAAATTCCAGTAATTACTATTTCTTTAGTTATTTTTAGTTTGATTAAAAATATTTCCTTTTATTCCTGATTTCTATAAGTTTAGGTTATTTAAAAGGATATCATTTTTTGTTCAATTCTTTGTCCATTTCTTTTAAGAATATTAATAAAGTTGCAAATGAAAGAATATGTAATGAACCCAAATTTTGTGACATCCTATAAATTTTAGTCAAAGAATTGTTATTTTTCCTTTTAAAAATATCTATACATATTCTAGAATTGCAGTTTTAACTTTCTTTACTATTCAAAGGATAGTTAAGAAAGTATGCTTTCTTTATTTTCCTTTGTTTAATTATTTTCATTTAAACTTAATAAATGGTTATTATAATAACATTTTCCACTCAATGATTTTTATTTTTTTAATTTATATTAAGATATTCTTTGTAGAAAAGTGTTCTTTTTCTTAAATGATTTTTGAGATATTAAAATGAAGTACTGGGAAGCGGCTGTGGCTCAATCATAAATTATCAATAGTTTTGCATACATAAATGTACAAAATAAATTAAAGTATCCATTGGACTAGTAATTCTATTTTTTTTTTTAAATTTATTTTCAAATGTCAGGGATGACTGTAGGCTATCAGTTCAGGTATCCCAAGTAGCAATGTCAGAAGCATATCAACAGCATAAGTCCTATGTTGGCCCATACATAAAAGGTTTTATGTTCTAATTAAAATATTTTTAAAAAACTGAATATAAGCATTCTTTTCAGGTATGGCTGCTCAAGAAGCCATTGCATATCTAGGGCAGCTGCCATCTTTCAGTTATCTCATGCCTAGTTTCCATTCTCGGATACACTCACAGTATCCAGTTGGCTGAAACAACTTTAGTCCATACATCAGCTCACTTTAAGTAACTTTCGTGATGTGTAACACAACACTTACACTTACATTTCTTTTGTCCCAAATTAAGTAATGTAACCATCAATAATGGCAAGAGACTGGGAAATTTACTCTTAATTGGGTAAATGGGGGAATGGGGTATATGGGAATCTCTTATATTTTTTATGTAACACTTATGTAATCTAAGTATCCTATAAAAATAAAAAATTTTATTAAAAATAAAATAAAAATGGGGAAAAACTATAATGAGATATCATTTCACACCTATTAGAATGGCCACTATTTGAAGTGAGAAAACTACAAGTGTTGGAGAAGGTGTGGATATATAGGAATGCTTATTCATTTTTCATGGGAATGTAGAATGGTACAGCCACTGGGGAGGATTTTTTGGCAGTTCCTAAGGAAGTTGATATAGATCATGTGACCCTGTAACACCATTATTAGGCGTATACCCAAAAGAACTGATAGCAGTGACATAAATAGACATCTGTGTACCAATGCAACAATAATCACAATTATCAAAAGATGGAAATAACCCAGATGTCCATCAAATGATGACTGGAAAAAATTGTGGTGTATACACAAGATGGAATTTTAAGAATCTGTAATAAGAAATGAAGTCATGATACATATGAAAACATGGATGAACTTGGGGCACATTATGCTGAGTGAAACAAGAAAGACACAAATGGACAAGTACTATAAGATTGCACAATTATGAACAAATATATTGGGTGAACTCATGGAATTAAAAATTAGAACATAGGTCACCAGAAAATAAAATGAGGGTGCAGAATGGTAAGCTGAGGGTTAATCTGTGCAACGTTGGATTAAAAGTTTCTTTGTAAATATTTGTAAATGAGTAGAAACCATCAAGGCACATATGGAGCTACATATGGGTAAGCCACATATGGGTAAGCCAATGGTTGAAAAGGAAAATCTAAAAATATGTATATTACATGAAAGAAATCTTTTTAAAAAGGTAACATGGGACTGTATAACATAGAGAAACTTTTGTGAAATACAATTATGGTTGATATTGCATATATAAGACTGATTTTATAAAATATAAATGCATATAAACTGGAGATATGGAACCAGAATAACAGCTATGTACACCAGTGGAAGCATGGAGAGATTGAGAGGTGATGATTTTTTGGTTTATTATTATTATTATTGGGATAATGAAAATGTTTTAAATATGACTGAAGTTATGAATGCACAACTATGTGACTATACCAAATACCACTGATTGTATACTTTGTATGGATATGCTTTATTAATATGTTTCAATAAAACAAATTAGTTAAAAATAAAAAAATAAGTACAGATTAGAAAAATAATTATATTTTGATCACCTAAAGTTTGATTGTAATGAATTCCTTTCAAAGGTTTCTAACCATATATTTTTCTTATATAGTTGTCAACTTGGCATTTTATATTTACATTATATAGTAATCATTTTTCCTTTCATTAAAATCTATTATTTAAATTAATGTTAATAGTTCATTGAGTTCATGTACCATTATTTATTGATTGATTCTCCAGTTTTTTGGATAATTATATTTTTTCAATTACCTCTTGTTTTAATAAAAAGTATTTATCCATTTAAAAAAGGGTAATATGAATAAATTAGTAGTGTTTTGATACACTAAATGATAAATCTGAGGAGGAAATAGGAAAAAATCCTATTTATAATAACAATTACAGGAAACAAATAATTAAGAATGAGCTTAACCAAGGACAGAAAGGACCTGTATTCAGAAAACTACAAATCATTGCTAAAAGGAAACAAAGAATAACTAAATATATGAAAGCATATTCAGTATTCATGGATTGGAAGAGCAAATATAATTAAGACATCACTTCCAATCAAATTGATTCACAAATTTAATGCAATCCCAGTAAAAATCCCAATAGTATTTTTTTACAGGAAAGGAAAAGCTAATTATCAAATTTGTTTGGAAGTGTTAGTGTCTCTGAATAGCTAAAAATGTCTCAAAAGAAAAATGAAATTGCATAACTCTAACTTACTGACTTTAAAGTGTATTACTTACCTACAGTGGTAATAAGAGCATTGTACTGGCATAAAGAATGACATATTGACCAATGGAATAGAACTGAGAATTCAGAAATAGATGTTCCCATCTATGTTAAAGGTATTTTTGACAAGGCTATTAAACCCACCCAGCTGGGTGATTACAGTCTATTCAACAAATTTTGCTTGGAAAACTGGACATCTACAGCTAAAAGGAAAAAAGAGGACACCTATCTCACTACTTACATGAAAAATTAACTCAAAAGGAATCAAGGACCTAAATACAAAGCTAAAAGAATAAAAATCTAAAAGAAAACGTAGGGAAATGTCTTCAAGATTTGGTAGGTTTCTTAAACCTTACACCCAAAACATTAGCATCAAAAGAAAAAAATAGAAAAAAAATTAAATACTTTTATCATTCAAATAACTTTATTAAGAAGGTAAAAAGGCAGGCTACTCATTGGGAGAAATTTTTTGGAAAACTCATATCTGATAAAGGTTTGATCTCCATGTTATATAAAGAGATAATAGTAATCAATGATGAAATGACAAGCAACATAATTTTAAAATGGGAAAAATTGTCCAAATGTTTCTAGAGCCTCCAGGAGCCCTGCTGTTTGAGTCAATGTTTACTGTGGCAGTCAATGAGATTCCACTGAGACATGTACATATGTAACATCTGGAATGACCTCCCAACTCACTTTGAAATATCTTAACCATAAAAACTCATTTATATCTAATATTTCCACCTTTTGGTCAAGATCTTTTTCCAGATGCATTGCTAATTAGCATTTGTTAATAATCCCTTGGTTCTAGGGAGGATCATCCCAGGGGTTGTAAGGGAAGGTAGTATGTTTATATGTTGAGTTTGGCTAAGAGAGAGGCCACATTTGAGCAACAAGGAGGCTCTCAGGGGATAAATCTTAGGCATCCTCTAATACTAAGTTAAGTTTCAATTTCAAAAGTAAAGGTTCATAAATATGGACATCAATATCAAGGACCCATCAATGGCCCATCCTACTTCACCAGTAACTGCCCCTGTACTTAGGGGTTCTTGCTGTCCCACTAGAGGAGGTGGCAGAGCTCTCCAGGATGGGAATTTGATATTCTTTCTGTTATTGTTTAAATCTCCACCCACCATGACAATGCCCTATGGACACGAACACATTTATATGCCTTAGAGATATGCCACTGGTGAACCTCCTCCTATGTGTCCCCCATAACTGACACCCCACACCAATGATCTTTCACTGCCACAGATGTAACCCTTCTGTAATCCAAAACTTCAAAAATGAAGCCAACAAAATAAATACAATTAATAAGAAAATGAAATAAAAATGATAGTTTTAAAAATAACAAAATACAAAAAATAAAAAAGGATGGAATAATAAAAGTAATTTCAAAATATAAAATTAAGGAAAAAAATTTTGACAGTATGTCTTTCATCATTGTAAGATCTGTTGTCTTGTATGTACACTTACATTTTCTTCCTTTTATTCCCCAAGTGTCTTATTTTTTTTCATTTTGTCTTCAAAGATGCTTTAGGTTACAGAAAAGTGATGTACAGAATAGAGGGGATTTCCCCTTTCCCCTGATAATAATATTTTACCTGTGGATGGCTCATTTGTTACAGTTGTACTAATATTGAAATATTGCTATTAACCATGTGTTCTTCGAAGGAAGAGGCAGAAACTCAGAATATTAACTAAAACAGAGATTTATTTAGCTAAATGGATATTATTTGTAATAAGTTAGACTAAGCAATCACAGTAATTGAGTAATAAAATTATAACAAAGAGAATGGGTTAATTAGGTAATATAGAGGAAAGATGAACATATATGTACAATTACTCACCAAAGACTAGCAGTCTATTTCCAACATTAATAAAAATTCAAATAATCACAATCATTGATTACTCACAATTTAATGCACTAAACCACTTAGATAGTATAAAAGAAAGAGAGAGAGAATATATTTACAGACACCAAACTGGGGGAATACTCAACATCTGGTCTTTCACTAGGCTGGGAAATCCTGTTTAACATCTGACCAGAGACCTGTTTGGAAGCAACACCTGGGTAGAGTGTACTAGCAACAGCCCCTTCCATGGTAAAATACAACACCAGGTCCTGGGTAAAATACAACACCAGACAGAGCGTGAGAATTCCACTGGCAGTCTTGGGCTTCCCCTTTTAAGGGATTCTGAATCTCAGAAGTCTTGCCAATATTGCAAAATGTACAAGGGAAAGTTTTGACATAGTTATCTATGTACCTGCCGGCATGGCCTTCAAGCATATCTTCCCACTGACCAGACCCCAGTTGACATTCCTTGGTGCCTGTGGGAAGAAGATTCTCAGAACCTACACATTCTTTACTGTTAGTTCACAATTCTTATCCCATTCCTTACTTACATTTATATTTTTATACCACCATGGTCAATGATTTACATTATGGTTTACATTTCAGACCATACACATTTATAAAATTTGAAAAAAATTAACATTGCTTGTATCCATCATTGCAATATCATGTAGAACACTTTAATTTCCCCAAAAGTGCCCCATGTTCCATCTATTCTACTCCAAACTCTCCCTGCCCTCAAGACCTATGGCAACCACCTAGCTTAACTCCTTGAAGAAGAAGATTCATAGTTACTTGCAACAACATTGAGGGCTTGACATACTGGCCTGTCTTCCCCTGGTAGGTATTGCCAATGCTCTCAAGGGACTCCAATCCTTCTATTTGAGAACATAACAGGACTCCCCATAATGGTAGACTAACATCTTCCTACTCATTATGTGGGTCTCCACCCAATGTTTTTACACACTGTGACAAGATGATCACTCAGACCCTCCCTAGAAGCCTGCCTCTGGTGTGCCCTGTCCCACATGCCTCCCATATCCAACACCCTAAACTAGCAACCTCCCCTGCCATATTGTGCCAAAAGAAAATTTCCAACATTGAAGTTTCAACCACATGCACACGAATCGCGAGTTCCCCTGACCCTCCCCCAACCCTCACCCAGGTTCTGTGGACAACCCACTCCACCCTCTCGATCCTACCCACCTCACAAACCAGCACCACCCAACCTAATTGCATCACTGCACCACTGTCATGCCCATCCATTTCACAACATTTTTCTCCCTTCCTGTCTCCTGTAAACATATCTTACATATAGTTCTGTGAGTTTGCTCAATTTTCTTAATTCATATCAATGAGATCATGTCATATTTGTCCTTCAGTTCCTGGCTTGCTTCATTCAACATAAGGTGTTCAGGATTCATCTATGTTATCCCCTGTGTTAATACTGCATTTCTTCTTACGGTTGAGTATTATTCCATATAAACCATCATTTGTTTATCCATTCATCTGTTGGTGGACATTTTGGTTGTTCTAACTTTTGGCAATAGTGAATAATGCTGGTAAAAACATTGGTGTGCATATATCTCTTCATGTCCCTGTTTTCAATTCTTCTGTGTATATAACAAGCAGTGGAATTTGCAGAATCATATGGCAGTTTTATTGTTAGCTTCCAATGGAACCAATGATCTGTCCTCCATAATTGATGCACCATTCTACATTTCCACCAGCAGTGGATAAGTGTTCTCATTTATCCACATTCTCTCCAATCCCTGTAGTCCTCATTTTTTTAATAGCCACCAGTCTAATATGTGTAAAATTATCTCATAGTAGTTTTAATTTGCAATGCCCTAAGAGCTGTGATGCTGAGCATCTTTCCATTTGCTTTTCAGATATTTGTATTTCTTCTTTGGAGAAGTGTCTATTCAAATCACTTGGCCATTTTTTAAAAAATGAATTGTTTCCTTTTTATTTTTGAGGTGAAGGATTTTTTTATATATGCTGGATTTTAGGCCACTATCAGATAAATTGTTATCAAATATTTTCTCCCTTTCAGTAGGCTGCCTTTTCACTTTCTTTATATTTTTTAAATTAATTAATTTATTTATTTATTTTAAAAGGTGCTTAGATTACCTAAATATTACACAGAAATTACAGGGATTCTCATGAACCCCACCTCCCACACCTCCCACAACATCCCACGCAATCTTCCTTCATCAGTGTGGCACATCACCCACAATGGATGTACACATCCTAGGGCCTTGCCACCAAGCATAAACCACAGTTCACATCGTAGACCACACTCTCTCCCACACAGTTCTGCATGGTTTAGGCTGATGTAAAATGGACTACATCCGTTGCCACCACGCCACCCAGGACAGCCCCCAAGTCCCGAAAAAGCCCCTGTATTTCAACTGTCCTTCCCCTCCCTGCCCTGAAAGCATTCAGTGGCCACCAGCACCAACTCACTGTTATAATTTCTTCCATTGCTTAAATCACAATTTGTCTACAACAGAATACCATTAATTCCACTGTAGCCCATAGCTCTTCCCCCAATCCTGAGGGGACTGGGGTGGTGATGTCCATTCCACCTCCAAGTGAGAGAGGGCTTATATCCCATGGATACGATGCATGGGATTATCCTGCTTGTAGCTGCAGGCCCTCTCCATTCCCTGGGATATCTGTTGCCCTTCATCAGCGCCTCACCAGGTTACTTGGATGAGTCCATTGAGCTGTCGGGTAGGAGTTGCAGCTCCCCTGAGATTCCAGGCACAGCTGGCACATAGGTAGACCAGGGGCTCCAGTCTCTGGAAGTACACCAAAAAAGCTCCAGCATCACACATAGGTTTGAATAAAATGGACTGATGGACCATATGCAGGGAGGACTTATTTGAGTCCAGCTCTGTCACTCTCAGGAGCACAGATTCCACAGTAGACCCCACTATTAAGGCATCAATCTTTAGGGCTATCCCCCTTATATAGGATCTGGGTGTCTCCAGAGCCCTCAGGAGCCCCTCTATGTGGGATGATATCCACTTTGGTGTTGTATGAGATCCTACTGAGGTGTGCATAAGCATTATCTCTGGGATGATGTCCCAACTCTCCTTGAAGTCTCTTAACCACATGAACTCATTTCTCTTTACATTTTCCACGTTTTATTCAAGGTCCTTTTCCAATCATGTTGCCAGTTGTCACTTGGTATTAATCCCTTGTTACCAGAGACTCATTCCCGGGAGTCATGTCCCACATTGGGGGGAAATTAATGCATTCATATGCTGAGTTTGGCTTAGAGAAAGGTCACACTTGAGCAACAAGGAGGCTCTCAGGTGTCAACCCTTATACACCCCATAACAGTAGGTTAAGTTTCATTTACAAAAGCAAAGACTCATAAGACTAGTCATCAATAACTAGAACCCACCTGTGGGCTATCCTCTTTTGCCAAACACTGCCCCTGCACTCAAGGGACTGTTGCTGCTCCCTTGTAGAATGTGGCGGATTTCTCCAGGCTGGGAAATCAGATTCCCTCATTTATTGAGTGATTATCTACCCACTGTGACCATGCCCCATCCCTTGATCATTTGAACAATTTTATATATCTTTCATGTTTATTCAGGTGATAAGTTTAAATGCAAGAGATAAATACAAGGAACCTCAGAAGAAAAAAATAAAATAAAATAAAAATAAAATATAATTAGCAGATTGGGACATTCAAAAAAATGGAAAAAAAACAAAAAAAATCTTTTAAAAAATTTATTCTTTTTTCCTTTTATCACTGTATTATCGGATGTCCAGTTTACAGTGACATCTTCCTCCTCTCATTCCCCAGTGTCTCCCAAATATTCATTTAGTTTTTAAAGATGTTTTATGTCAAAGCAAAGTCACACATGTATTAGTGGAGACTCCCACATACACAACCTCCCTCCCCCTTCCCCACCCCATATTAAAAACTTTTTTTTGATGTTATCATTGTTATAACTGTTATACAGATAGTCAAATTTAGCAACTAAACATTGTCAATGGTTTACAGTATAGCTTACAATTTAGATGGTACAGTTTAATAATTTTTGATGATATTTACCATGCCCTATTTTCATTACTGTAAGGTAATGAAAAACCTTTCCCATGACCAATAAATACCCCATTTGATCTTAACCGTTCCTTCCTCTCCTGGGGCATATGACAGTCCCGTCTTGACTCATGGAATGACAAGATTCATAGTTACATACCCTAGGTATTCCAACCTGCCCTTTGTATTCTACCCACCTATCAACCCTGCACAACCAAACCCTGTAATATCATTACCCATCTGTCCTATCCTTGAATATGCAACTATACTATATCCAATTACCATAGATTATGTCCATATGGGTGATGGCTCACAGCCTACTATTCTCTTTCTCTCCCTTTTTATCCTATCTTTCAGACAATGGTTCTCAGAGGCTGCTCACTTTCCTCAATTCAAATCAGTGAGGCCACATACTGTTCATCCTGCAATGCATGGCATAGTTCACTCAACATAAGGTCTTCAAGATTCATCCATGTTATTCCATATGTTAGCACTTTATTCCTTCCAACAGCTGAATAATATTCCATTGTATGTATGTACCACATTTTGCTTATTCATCCATCTGTAGAGGGGCACCGGGGTTGATTTCAACTTTTGGCAATGGTGAACCATGCCACTATGAACATTGGTGTGCATATATTTGTTCGTGTCTTTGCTTACAGTTCTTCTGGGTATATACCCAGCAGTGAAATTGCTGGATCATACAGAAGATCTATTGTTAGTTTTCTGAGAAACTGTCAAAATGTCCTCCACAGTGGCTGGACAATTCTACAATCCCACCAGCAGTGGATGAGGGTTCCTATTCCTCCATATCCTCTCCAACACTTAGAGTCTGCTGTCTTTAATAGCTGCCATTCTGATGGGTGTAAGATGGTACCTCACTGTAGTTTTGATTTGCATTTCCCCGATAGCAAGCGATGTCAAGCAATTTTTCATGTGCTTTTTAGCCATTTGTATTTCTTCCTTGAAAAGGGTCTTTTCATGTCACTTGCCCATTTTTTAAATGGGTTGTTTGTCTTTTTATTTTGAATGTGTAGGATTTCTTTATATATGCAGGATTTAGGCTCTTATCAGATATATGGTTGCCATATATTTACTCCCATGGGGTAGGCTGCCATTTTATTTTCTTAATAATGTCCTTTGAGGGGAAGAAGTTTTACTTTTGAGGAGATCCCATTTATCTATCTTTTCTCTTGATGCTTGTGCTTTGGCTTTGAAGTTCATGAAAACATTTCCTATTACAATATCCTGTAGATGCTTTCCTACATTATCTTCCAAGGTCTTTATGGTTTTGGCTCTTATATTTAGATCTTTGATCCATCTAGGGCTGATTTTTGTATAAGGTGTGAGATGGTATTCTTCTCTCATTCTTTTGGATGTGGATATCCAGTTCTCCAAGCACCACTTGTTAAAGAGGCCATTTTCTCCCAACTGAGTGAACTTGGTAGTCTTGTCGAATATCAGGTGACTGTATATGCAAGGATCTATAGCAGAACTCTCAATTCAATCCCATTGGTCAGTATGTCTATCCTTGTGCCAATAACATGCAATTTTGATCACTGTAGCTTTGTAATATGTTTTAAAGTCCAGTAATGTGATACCTTCAACTACATTTTTCTTTTTCAATATGTCTTTGGCAATTTGGGGTCTCTTACCTTTCCGAATATATTTTGGGCTTGGTATTTCCAGTTCCTTAAAAATATATAGTGTAGATTTTATTTGGGATTGAATTAAATCTGTAGATTAGTTTGGGAAGGATAGACATCTTGATGAGGTTTAGTCTTCCTATCCATGAACAGGTAATATATTTACATTTATTTAAATCTTCTTTGATTTCCTGTAACAGTGTTGTGTAGTTTTCTATATATAAATCCTTTATATCTTCAGTTAAATTTATTCTTAGGTATTTGATTCCTTTAGTTCCTTTTGTAAAAGGCATTGTTTTCTTGATTTCCTCCTCTGATTGCTCATTATTGGTGTACAGAAATGCTACTGATTTTTGAGCATTGATCTTGTGGCCTGCAACATTACTGAACTCCTTTATAAGTTCTAGAAGCTTTGATGTAGATTTCTTTGGGATTCCTAGGTATAGGATCATGTCGTCTAAAATTAATGAAATTTTTACTTCTTCTTTTCCAATCTGGATGCCTTTTATATCCTTTTCTTGCCTCAGTGCTCAAGCAAGTACTTCTAAGACAATGTTAAATAGGAGTGGTGATAGTAGGCATCCTTGTCTTGTTCCTGATCTCAGAGGGAAGGCTTTTAGGACTTCACCATTGAAGATGATGTTAGCTTTGTGTTTTTCATATACACCCTTTATCAAATTCAGAAAGTTTCTTCTATTCTGATCTTTTGCAGTGTTTTTATAAGGAAAGCGTGCTGTATTTTGTCAAATGCTTTTTCTGCATCTATAGAGATGATCATGTGATTTTTTCTTTCAATCTGTTCATGTGGTGTATTACATTGATTGATTTTCTTATATTGAACCATCCTTGCATACCGGCGATGAAACCCACTTGGTCATGGTGTATAATCCTTTTGAGATGTTGTTGAATGTGATTAGCAAGTATTTTGTTGAGGATTTTATCAACTAGGTTCATTAGAGAAATTGGTCTGTAATTTTCCTTTCTAGTGGTATCTTTAGTTTTGGTATTAGGCTAATTTTGGCATCGTAGAATGATTTTGGCAATATTCTTTCTACTTCTATTTTTTGTAAGAGTTTAAGCAGAATTGGTGTTAGCTCTTTCTGGAATGTTTGGTAGATTTCAGCTGTGAAGACACCTGGCCCTTGGATCTTCTTAGTTGGGAGGTTTTTGATGACTGAGTCTATCTCTTTACCTGTAATTGGACTGTTGAGTTCATCTATTTCTTCTTTCTTCAATGTAGGCTGATTGTGCATTTCTAGTAACTTGTCCATTTCCTGTAAATTATCATTCTTGTTGGCATATAATTTTTCAAAGTATCATCTTATGATACTCCTTATTTCTTTGGGGTCAGTAGTGACATCCCCTTGCTCCTTCCTTATTTTGTGTATTTGCAGCTGTCTCTCTTTTTTTTGTTAGTGTGGCTAAGGGTTTGTCAATTTTATTGATATTCTCAAAGAACCAGCTTTTCATTTTGTTTATTTTTTCTAGTGCTTTCTTATTCTCTTTTTCATTTAGTTCTGCTTTAATGTTTCTTATTTCTTTCTTTCTACTTACTTTAGTTAATTTGTTTTTGTTTTTCCAATTCCTCTAAGTGTGCAGTTTGGTCTTCAATTTTAGCTCTTTCTTCTCTTTAATATATGTATTTATGGCTATGAACTTCCCTCTCAGGACAGCTTTGGCTGCCTCCCATAGGTTTTGATATGTTGCATTGTTGTTTTCATTAGTTTCAAGGTAGTTACTGATTTCTTTTGAGATTTCCTCCTTGACTCACTGTTTGCCTAAGAGTGTGTTGTTGTATCTCTTCAATATCCTTGTGCCTAACCTATTTCTCTGGCCCTTAGTGATTTCCAATTTCATTCCATTGTGGTCAGAGAAATTACCTTGTATAATCTCAATCTTTCTGAATTCATTGAGATTTGTTCTGTGGCCTAGTATGTGGTCTATCTTGGACTATGATCCATAAGCACTCAAGACAAATGTAAATCCTGCTGTATTTGGGTGTAATGTCCTGTATATGTCGATTAAGTCCAGGTCCTCTAATGTATTGTTGAGAGTCTTTGTTTCTTTATTGATTCTCTGTCTAGATGTTCTGTCTAATGGTGATATTAGTGTATTAAACTCCCCCACTATAATTGTAGAGGCATTTATTTTACCACTTAGTTTTTCCAAAGTATTCCTCATGGATTTTGAGACTCCCCAATTAGATGCATAAATGTTTATGATTGTTCTCTCTTCTTGAGAGATTACCAATTTTACTAATATATAGTATACATCTTTGTCTCTTACAATAGTATTGCATTTAAGGTCTATTTTGTCTGATATTAGAATAGCTACTCCTGCCCTTTTTTGGCTATTGATTAGCTTGTAAAATTGTTTTCCAACTATTTATTTTCAGCATCCTTGTATCCCTGGGCCCAAGGTGGGTTTCTTGTAGACAGCATATAGATGGATCATATTTCTTATCCATTCTGCCAATCTGTGTCTCTGGAGTGGTGAATTTAAACCATTAAAATTCCGTGTTATTACTCACAATGAATTTCCTACTTCTCCATATTTTCTTTGGATTAATGAATGTCATATGTTGTTTTGTATCTGTTTTTGTCTTTTTAGTTATTTTTAAACTCTCCTCCAACTCTATCTCCCTTGATTTTTCCTTTCAACTTGTAGAACTTCCTTTAGTATTTTTTGAAAAGCCATTTTCTTATTGACATACTCTCTTAATTTCTGTTTATCTGTGAATATTTTGAACTCTCCATCATTTTTGAATGACAGTTTTGCTGGATAGAGAATTCATTGCTTGCTCTTTTTTCCTTTTAGTACTTTGTCTATGTCATACAATTGTCTTCTTTCCTCCATGGTTTCAGATGAGAAATCAACAATTAGTCTTATTGTGCTTCCCTTGTATGTGATGGTTCTCTTTTCTCTTGCTGCCTTGAGTATTTTCTCTTTGTCTTGCACATTGGACATTTTGACAAGTATATGTCTTGGAGTTGGCCTGTTGGGATTTATACTGTGTTGGGTGCACTTTGCTTCCTGGATCTGCACATCCATCTCTCTCCTATAGGTTTGGTAAATTTTCTGCCATTATTTCCTTCAACACTCCTTCTGTTCCCTTTCCATTCTCTTCTCCTTCTAGGATGCCCATGATGTATATGTTTGTGTGTTTTGTGTTGTCAGTTTAATCCCTGATTCCCTGCTGGATTTTTTCTATTTTTTTGTCTCTCTGTTCTACTATCTGATTGATGTCAGGTGTATTGTCTTCCACATCACTAATTCTTTCTTCTGTCTGTCCGAATCTGCTGTTTATATGAATCCAGTGTCTTTTTTATTTCTTGGATTGTGCCATTGATCACCATCATATCCATTATCTTTTTGTGTATATTTATAATTTCTTCAGTATGTTCTCCCAGTGTCTTCTTTATATCGTTAATCTCTTCCTTCACTTCCTTAAGTTGATTCATGATATTTGTTGGGAATCTTTGATTAGTTGTTCAATGTTCTGCATATATTCCTGGTTTTTAGTTTGTTCATTGGAGTGGTCCATGTCTTCCTGTTTCTCAGTTTGGTTTGTAATTTTTTATTGCCCTCTAGTCACAATTTTATCTTGCTGGGTTTATTCAGTTGATTAGCTTCTCTCTCTCCCCCAGAGTATTATTTAGCTGGTGGTTCTGTGTGTGTGTTAAGTTTTTCTTCCTATTTTGTTTCCTTGATTCTTTCTATGTTACCTAGAAAGCAAAAGATTAGGGCCAGAGGAATCAAAAGATGTGAGAAAGGAAGAAGGATAATAATAATAATATTGATAAAAGTTAGAAGAGTGGCCAAATAGGACTTAGTGAAATGAATATTTAACTCATGTAGGCAGTGTAGAGTAATAGAAAAAAAGTGGAGTACCTACAATGGACTGGGAAACCAAATAGAGGAATATATATATATAATGATTTAAAAGGCTAGAATGATGAGGAGGGAGAGAAAGGGTAAAGAAAGAGCTAAAAGGAAAAAGCTAATATTAATAAAAATAGAAGAAAACAAAATAGATAGAATAGCAATTGACACCCTTTAGTTGTGGGCTAATGAAGAAGCGTGGTGCCTAAGAACCACAATAGAAAGCAGAAGGCAGAGAGGTGAAGGAAGTGTATGAGATAGCTTGAGATACAATATCAATATTGACAGAGAATGTGAAATCACTGAAGAAGCACAGCAAAGACAAGGTAAACTAGCAGCACCTAATTTTTAAAAAATGAAGGAAAACAGAAAGGGGGGAGGAAAGAGGAAAGAAAAGCAAGAGACAACAAATAAACAGAGAAAAAACAAACAACCACACCAGCAAGCAGTCAAACAAAGCTAAGGAGGAACTGTTCCTTCTCAGGTCCTTGCAGATCCTCTCAGCCTGCTTGTGTTTATCAATTTCCATTCAGGTTTCTATCTGCAGGTTTTAAGGCAGATTTTTGGTATTAAACTAAATTAAAAGGAGGAATTGATTTTTTAAAGTGACTGTCTTCTTTTTTTTTTTTTTTTTTTGGTAATATATAGGACCCAAAAGAAGTCCTCTGCTAGATCATTCCCTTCATTGAGGGGACTTTAAATAGGCTGGTGGAATCTAATCAAGCCCTTCCCACTTCCTGGCCTCCCCAGTGGAGCTGAAGCTGTGATGCTTGACAGTGCAGAGCGATAAAATTGGCTGATTCCGCACCCTCTGGGGCCAAGCCTCAGTGTCAGAGGGCTTCTGGTTAAATCGGTTTTCCTCAGCAGATTCGCCTCTCCCCTCAGCCTGATGCTGTTTCAAGCCAGCTTAACTGCTCCCCAAAGCTATGAAGGGGTCCAGGCAGCCAAATCCACAGAAGTTAAACCCCTTTCCACCTTCTGTCAGAGCCCTCCCTCGGGGAACGCTCCCTCACACTGGGAGCAGGAGTCGCGGGTACAGGATTCATGGCTCAAACCAGCAATTTTCCCAGCAGGTGGGGCTCAGCTGTCTGTGTTAACCACTACAGGCAGGCTTAAAACTTATGAATCTCTACCAATCACTCCAAGCTGTTGATCTGCCTGCTGCTAGATGACCCAAGCTTCTCTCTCCTTGCACTCACAGCACAGACCCTCTGGCAGGACCCTGTCCACAACAGGCAACCTCTGAGAGCTAGTCAGTGAGTACGCTGCTAAACCAATGCCATCTTGCCTCTCCCCTTTTCACTTCCTTGGTAAACTCCTTTGAGGTGCAGAAGTTTTTAATTTTGAGAAGTTCCTGTTTATCTATTTTTCCTTTCATGCTCATATTTTGGGTGTAAAGTTCATGAAACCATTTCCTAAAACAAATTCCTGTAGATGTGTCCCTACATTTTCTTCCAATATCTTTGTGATCTTGGCCCTTATATTAAGATCTTTGATATATCTTGAATTAACTTTTGTTTAAGTTGTGAGATGTTGTTCCTTTCTCATTCTGTTGGATATTGATATCCAGGTATCCAAGCACCACTTGTTGAAGAGGCGATTCTCTCCCATATGAAAGGGCTTGGTGGCCTTGTTGAATATTCATTGACTGTATATCTGAGGTTCTGATTTGGAACTCTCAATTTGATTCCATTGGTCAGTTTGTCTATCTATTTTTCCATTACAATGCATTTTTAACAACTGTAGCTTTGTAGTGTGTTTGAAAGTTAGGTAGTGTGATTCCTTTGATTTAATGCTTATTTTTTTATATGTCTTTGGCTATTTGGGGCCACTTGCCCTTCCAAATAAATTTTTTAGTAACTTTTCAATTCAGTAAAAAATATTGTGACAATTTTTATTGGAATCATGTTAAATTTGTAGATCAGTTTGGGAAGGATAGTAATCTTAATGATGTTTAATGTTTTTATCTATGAACAGGGAATATTCTTTCCTTTACTTAGGCCTTCTTTGATTTCATTTAACAATGTTGTATAGTACTTTTTTGCATATAAGTCATTTACATCTTTAGTTAAATTTATTCTTAGTTATTTGTTTCCTTTATTTGCTATTGTGAATGGGATTTTTTTTTCTTGATTTCATCCTGAGTTTGCTCATTATTAATGTACAGAAATACTGCTGATTTTTTACTAAACTCATTTATAAGTTCTAGAAGCTTTGTTGTATATTTCACCTGGGTTTTTATATTTAGGATCATGACATCTGTAAATAGTGAAATTTTTACTTCATTTTTAATTTGGATGCTTTAAAATCTTATTCTTGCTGAAATGTTCAAGCAAGTTCTTCTAATGCAATGTTAAATAAGAGTGGTGACAGTGGGCCTTCTTGTCTTGTTCCAATCTTAGAGAGAAAGTTCATACAACTTCACCATTAAATATGATGTCATCTGTCGGTTTTCATATATACCTTTTATCATATTGAGGAAGATTCCTTCTATTCCTAAATTTTGAAGTGTATTTATCAAGAAAGTATGTCTGATATGTTTTCTGCATCTTTAGAGATGATCATGTGATTTTTTTTCTTACTGTTTATGTGGTGTATGACATTGATTGATTTTCTTATGTTAAACCCTCCTTGAATACAAAGGAAGAAACCCACTTGGTAATGGTGAATAATTCATTTCATGTGTTGTTGAATAGGATTAACAACTATTTTGTTGAGTATTTTAGCATCTAGGTTCATTAGAAAGATTGGTGTATAGTTTTCCTTTCTTGTGGTATATTTATTTGGCTTTGGTATTTAGGTGATCCTGGCATCATAGCATGAGCTGGGCTGTGGTTGATCCACTTTGATTTTTTGGAAGAGTTTAACCGGGTTTGGTGTCAGTTCTTTCTGGGGTGTTTGGTAGAATTCACCTATGAAGCAATCTTGTTCTGGGCACTCCTTATATGGTAGGTTTTTGATGACTAATTCAATCTCATTACTTGTGATTGGTCTGTTGAGTTCAACAATTTCTTCTTTTGTCAGCTCGGCTGCATGTATGTTTTTAGGAATATGTCCATTTCTTCTAAATTATCCATCTTGGCATACAATTTTTCAAAATATCCTTTTATTATTCTCTTTATTTCTGTGGGGTCAGTGATGATATCCCCTTCATCATTTCTTATTTTATGTATTGGCATCTTCTCTCTTTTTTCTTTGGTAGTCTAGCTAAGGGTTTGTCAATTTTATTAATCTTAAAGAAACAGCTTTTGGATTTTTAACATTTTTTCTAGTGTTTCCTTATTTTCAATTTCATTTAGCTCTTCTCTAATCTTTTATATTTCCTTCTTTCTATTTACTTTGAGGTTAGTTTGTTGTTCTTTTTCTAATTCTTCCAGGTGTGAAGTTAGGTCCTTGATTTTAGCTCTTTCTTCTTTTTTAATATAACATCTATGGCTCTGAAATTCCCTGTCAGTACAGCTTTTGCTGCATCCCATAGGTTTTGTTATGTTGTGTTATAATTTCCTTTTGTTTCAAGGAAGTTCCAGATTTTTGTTGCAATTTCCTCCTTGACCCACTGAATGTCTAAGAATGTGTTGTTTAGCTTCCATATCTTTGTACCTAATCTGGTTCTCTGACCCTTACATATTTCCAGCTTCATTCCATTGTGGTCAGAGAAATTATTTTGTATAATTTTAATTTTTCTGAATTCATTGAGAGTGGTTCTGTGTCCTATCATGTGGTCTATCTTGGAGAATGATCCATGTACCCTTGATAAGAATGCATATCCTGCTGTATTGGGGTGTAATGTTCTGTATATGTCTATTAGGTCTGGATCCTCTCATATATTAATTCAAGGTCTTTGTTTCTTTATTGATTATCTGTCAATATCTTCTTTCTAATGGTGATAGTGTTGTATTAAAGTTCCCCACTATAATTGCAGAGGCATCTATTTCTCCACATAAGTTTTCAAAGTTTGTCTCATGTATTTTCAGGCACCTCTGTTAGGTGCATAAATATTTATGAATGTTCTTTCTTCTTGACAGATTTCTAATTTTATTAATATATATTGTTGTTCTTTGTCTCTTACAATAGTTTTTCACTTAAAATCTATTTTTTTCTGATAGTAGTACAGCTACCCCTGCACTTTTTTCCTATTGTTTGCATGTAAAATTGCTTTCCAAAAATTGACTTTCACCCTCCTTGTGTCCCTGGGTCTAAGGTGAGCTTCTTGTAGACAGCATATAGATTGGTCATATTTCCTTATCCATTCTGCCAGTCTGTGTCTCTTGACTGGAGAGTTTAATCTATTAACATTCAGTGATATTACTGTAAAGAAATTACTTTCATTAACCATACTTTCTTTAGGTTTATGCATGCCTATGTTGTTTATATTTCTCTTTTTATATTTTAATTGTTCTTACTGTCTCCTCCAATTCTCTCTCTCCTCTTTTTTCCTTTTAACCTGCCGAACTCACTTTAGTATTTCTTGATGGGCAGGTTTCCTGTTGACAAACTCTCTTCATTTCTGCTTATTTGTGAATATTTTGAACTCTCACTCATTTTTGAATGCCACTTTTGCTGGATACAGAATTCTTGGCTGGAAGTATTTTTTTTCCATCTCCTTAACTATGTCATACCACTGCTTTCTTATCTTCATAGTTTAAGATTAGAAATCAGTACTTAATCTTATTGACCTTCCGTTGTATGTGATGGATCTCTTTTTTCTTGTTGCTTTCAGTAATCTTTCTTTGTCTTGTGCATTGGACAATTAGACAAATATATATCTTGTAGTAGGCCTGTTCAAATTTATACTGCTCAGGGTTCACTGAGCTTCCAGCACATGTATGTCCATGTTCTTCATTAGAGTTGGGAAATTTTCAGACATTATTTCCTCCAACACATCTTTTGTCCCCTTTACCATATCTTCTCCCTCTGGGATGCCTGTAATGTGTATGTTTGTGTGTTTTGTGTTGTCATTCAAATTTCTGACTCCCTGCAAGATTTTTTTTCTATATTTTCATCTATCTTTTCTACTATCTGCTTGATTTCAGCTGTACTGTCTTTAACATTGCTAAATCTTTCTTCTGCATGTACAAATCTGCTGTTTTTACTTCCAGTGTATTTTTTATTTCTTGTATTGTGCCATTCATCACCATAATATCCATTATCTTTTTATTTATGTTTACAATTTCTTCAGTATGTTCTCCCAGTGTCTTCTTAGTATCCTTATCTGTTCCTTCACTTAATTAAATTGATTCATGATATTTGTTTGGACATCTCTGATTTGTTGTTCCATGTTCTGCATCTCCTCCTGTTTTTTAGTTGGTTCATTTGTCTAGGCCATGTCTTACTGTTTCTTAGTATGATTTATAATTTTTTTGTTTGTGTTTAGGCATATCTTTATCTTGATGTGTTTATTTATTTGATTAGCTTATTTTTCTTCTCTAGGGTTTTATTTTGTTGTTGTTTTTGTGTATATGGTCAGATTGCACTTTGACACTTCATTTCTCTATTTCCATTTCTTGCTGTTGTCTATGTTCCTCCTAAAAAGAAATGTAGGACCAGAGAAAAGGAAAGAAAAAAGAAGAAAAAGGAATAGTAGTAGCAATAATAAAAAAAGGTAGAAGAAGAACTGTACAACATCTAGGAAAATAAATAATCAACATGAGTAAGAAATAGAGAGGAATATGTATAAAAAGGTAAAATAGAAACCATGCAATTAGAAACAAAATAGAGAAAAATATATACAATGAGTTAAAAGCCTGGAATGATGAGAAGAGAGGAAAAGAAAAAAGAAATATAAGAAAAGTATTAAAAGAAAGAAAACAGAAAAGAGAGTGAAATAAAAACAAGAAAAATTGAAGGCCAAACAAAAAGTGGTGGATTGAAAAACAGTTACAGAAAACAGAAGATAGAAAAATGAAGGAAGGAAAAGAAATAACGTAAGTAGAAAAACATCAGTATAAGAATAAAAAAAGAAAAAAAGAAAGGGTAAACACAACAGACAAGAAACAAGACCGCAGCAACTCATAAAAAGAAAAATGAAAAAAAGAGAAAGAGAAAAAAAAAAAAAAAAAAAACAAGAGAAAACAGCCTTCCCTCTTAAACCTCTAAGGAGCTACTCAGGCTGCTGGTGTTCATCAATCAATCACCCTGCAGCTTCCCATTTACAGGTTTTGAAAAGGGATTTAGAAAGTGAAAGGGGGGGGAGGAAACTCTTTTGTAAAAATAAGAGATCAAGGAAAATCTAATATAAAAAAGAATCTACATGTTCCCTATCATAAAGTATCAGCTGGTTGACTGATAACCCAGTGGATCACTTCTTTAAGCAGAGTTGGGAATTGAACCAGAGAACTCATATATGCAAGGCAGGAATTCCTCCACTGAGCCAAACTGTCTTCTTAGGTTAGTTAGCCTTTCAGAAAACTATCCAAACCTTTTCCTCAGGCAAGGTAGATTCCTAGTAGTTTTCCCAATGTTTAACTACCTTTCTCTCTCTGCCCCCTCTCTATTCTAAGTCCACTCTTACCTGGGTGGCTAGGCATGAGATCCTTCCTGAGGAGGTACCCTCTCCCTTATGCCCACGAGATCAGAGTGCTTCCCAATAGTCAAAGGGGGCTGAGCTGGCCAATCTCACCACAAAGAAAACACTCTCCACCATCCCAGAAAGCTCTTACTCCCAGAAAATGCCCTATCACACTCTATTCAGATAAGTAGGTCTGAGGCTCCATCCAGGCTATTTGTCCAGAGGATGGGGTATATGTACATTTTCCAGGCACAGGGGCAAGCAACTCAGTGTTTTGTTTTGGCTTCTTTATATTTCCAGTAACCTCCAAGATGACTCAGAGCCCTTTACTGTAATATATATTTGTTACATAGTTATATTAGTTATATTATAGTTTACCTTGTAGTTCACACTTTTTCTTGCACAATTTGTAAGTTATGACAAGCTATACAATGACCTGTATCTTTCATTGCAATGTAATTCACAATTCCTAAGTCCCAAAAATGCACCCATATTGCACTTATATTTCCCTCTCGGTCCCCTGAGAAACTCCAGTGCCTCCACATCAATTATAACAATTCTTCCATTGTTAGAATAACAATAAGTCTAGAGTAGAATAACAATAAGACTACTTTAGTTCATCACCCATTCCCCAATCCTGAGGATTCTGGGATGGTGATACACACTCTACCTCCAATTGAGAGGGAGCTTAGGCCCCAGGGGGCAAATGGATTGGACTATCTTGGTGGCAGATGAAGACTCTCTCTGTTCCTAATGATGGATATTGCCTATAATAATCTCTTTGAACAACAACAAAAAATAAACTCCTCGTTAGCTCTCCTGGGTGAGTCTAATGAACTGAAGAGAAGGTGTAACTGTTTTGAGATTCAGGGCCAAACTGGCATTGGGAAAGTGAAAATATTTAAGTCTTTTTGAGATACACCTATCCACTCTAGTACTAATTATAGGTTCAAATAGAAGAGCCAGAAGAGCCATGTGTTGTGATACCACAACTGAGTCTAACTCTGTCACACTGGGGAGCATAAATTCTAAAGTATTGCTCACTGGCAGGGCACTGAACTCCTGAGCTATATGCCTTGCTTATAGTGTCTGGCTATCTCTAGAGCCCTCAGGAGTCCTGCTATTTGAGGCAATATTTACTTAGGTAGTCAATGAGATCCTGCTGAGACATGCATAAGCATAACCTCTGGAATGAACTCCTGACTCACTTTGAAGACTCTTAGACATATAAACTCATTTGTCTTTACCCTTTCTCCCTTTTGGTGGAGGTCATTTTCCAGTTGCATTGTAGTTTGGTGCTTGGTAGCAATCCCGCATTGCCAGGGAGGATCATCCCCAGGAGTCATATCCCATACTGGTGGGAAGGTAATGCATTTATATGCTGAGTTCAGCTTAGAGACAAGCTGCATTTAATAGAAAAAGGAGGCTTTCAGGACATAACTCTTAGACACCCTATAATATTAGACTAAGTTTCAATTTCAGCAGTAAAGTTTCAAAAGTACACAATCCCTAGATGCCTGCCTTAGGGGCACCATTATCCACATGTCTCATCATCCAAAATCTTAAACTAGTAACACTTCCTTGCCATATTTGCCAAAAGAACATTCCCAGCATTTCAGATTCAACCACATAACTGCAAATCCCCATAGATCACCTGCTTGTTTCCCCAACTCTCATCCTGTTCTATGGACAGTCTAATCTCCCTCCCCACCCTAGCCACTTCACAGACCAGCAATACCCAACCTGATACCATCCCTGCACCACTCTTATGCCCATCCACCGCACAACTACCTCCTTCCACCTCATCATAGATTTTGCCCATGTGGGCATTGACTCATAACCTTCTTCTCCCATTCTGTCTCCTGTAAACCTATCTTCCTGATGCTCTCTCTGTGAGTCTACTCAATTTGCTTAATTCATATCATGGTGGTCATGTAATATTTGTCCCTTCAGTTTACCAGTGTTTGTCTCATTCATGTTGGGGCATTCTGCTTAGGTTCATATACATTTATGATTGTTATTTCCTCCTGGTTAATTGCCCTATTTATTAATATATAATGCCCTTCTTTTTCTCTAATATGTATTGCTTTTAAATTATATTTTATCTGATATAAGTATAGCTATTCCAGGTTTTATTTTTTTTGCTTACCTCATGCTTTGAATGCCTTTTTCCAGCATTTCACTTTCAATTTATTGGTATCTTTGGGTCTAAAGCGTTTCTCTTGTAGACAGTATATTGATGGCTCACATTTTCTTAACCATTCCACATGTTTCAGTCTTTTGATTGAAGAGTTTAATCCACCAACTTTCAATATTAATAAAGTAAGGACAGTTCTAATTTCACCCATTTTGACCTTTAGGTTTTACCTGTCATATTTTACTTTCAAAAGTTTTTTAAAACTTTTAGTTACTTTTACTGATATAATCTTCATTTCTACACACTCTTCTAAGTTTTTCTCTTCTCTATTTTCTTTTCAGACTGTAGCACTCCCTTCAGTGTTTCCTGCAAACCAGTCTCTTTGTTATAATCTCTCTCAGTTTCTGTTTATCGGTGAATATTGTAAACTTCCCCTCACTTTTGAAAGACCGTCTTGCCAGCTATAGGAATCTTGGCTGATTTCTCTTGCAGTTTCTTAAATATATCACAGTACTGCCTTCTTTCCTCCATAGTTTCTGATGAGGAATCAGCACTTAATCTTATTGGTATCCTTTATATGTTATGTATTACTTTTCTCTTGAAACTCTCAGAATTCTTTCTTTGTGTTTGGCATTTGAAATTCTGATTAATACCTATCTAAGAATTATATTTTTTGGATGGGAGTACATCATGTTCCTTGGACATGGATATCTATGTCTTTCAATAGGGTTGGGAAATTTTCTATCATTATTTATTCAAATTCTCTTTCTGCCCCTTTTCCCTTCTCTTATCCTTCTGTGACTCCTTTGTCATGTAAGTTTGCATGTCTCTTGCAATAATTTCCCCCCTGGTACCTTGCTCAATTTTTCCATTATTTTCTTCCTCTGTTCTTTTGTACATTCACTTTTGGATACCATGTCTTGAAGCTCACGGATCCTTCCCTCTACCTCCTCAAATCTGCTTTCAAATTCTTTGTGCTCACCCAGTGCCTTTTTAACATCCTTAATTTCCTTAGTCATCTCAATGAATTTATTAAGGAGATTAGTTTGAACATCGCTCATTGGTTGTATCAATTTCTTTATAACACCTCAGCGTTTATCTTGTTCCTTTAACTGGGCCATATTTTCCTGTTTCTTGGTATGGATTGAGAGTTTTTGTTGGTGTGTGGCATCTGGCTTACTAGATGTATTTGTTTTGGGTGCAGTGTCTCTTTTTAATTTAAGGTGTTATTGCCCTTTCTCCCTTACTGGTTGTGTAGAAGGAGATAAGAATGTAGGTGGTACCTTAAGATGTGGAGACTGAATCTAACTGCATTTTCTCAGGGAATGATGACACTCCTCCCAACTTTCTCCTCTGGTAGGGTTAAAGACAGAGCTGCACCTGTGTGTGATAATCCAATTTTGTGAGCCAAGACTGACTTTAGTTGCCCAATGAGACTGATGAATCTTCACAACTCTTCCCCTGCTGCCCGGAGCAGGGTAGAGTTGCCAGTGTGAACAGCAACCTATGCCTTGTAGGTCCAAAATTACTGCAGTTGCCCATGTAGACTGATGTAGCACTAGCCCCACCCTGATTGCTAGGGATGGGATAGACTCTCTGGATTGCTCAACAATCCAATCCATTGGGCCAAATTCACTTGCATTGCCCTAAGAAACTGCGGAAGTACTGTCCCTTCTTCCTTTTGGGGCATGGCAATGGAACCACTGATGCCCAACAGTTCAGTCTGTAGGCTGAAAGTGCCTATCATTGCCCAGAGAGATTAAGGAAACACTGTCCAAATCCTATCCTATTGAGTGACCTCATATTCTCTTGGCATTCCACACTCATCCTGGAAGGCAGCCACCCCTTTTCACATGGATGTTAAAAGTCAAACTGAGATTTCCCCAACAAATTCTCCTTTCCCTGAGATCATGCCTGTTACTGTCAGTGGTCCTTCAGTCTCCTGGCTTGTGGCTTGCCAATTGTTACATCCCAACTCCTGAAGGATACAAGTTGGTGAAGCCATGAGACCAAAGAACATAACTAATATTTAGTCAGGCATAAGCTTTACTGAGATTTACAGAAAGGAGAGACTTTTTGATGGCAGTCCATCAAAGAATTAATGAAGTTATCACTCTGCAAACAGATGAGAAAATGAAGAGTGATATATAAGGGGTTTTAGAAGGACATTCCATAGTATATGAGAACTGAGTTTCTGCTAGAGTCATATGAAGGATACACATAGGGTTTGGTGATGTTTCCACTATGTCCAGTAGGAAGGACATTTACCAAGGATATTGAATGCTTTGGGAAGATCATAGTTTATAACATCTATACATTCTCTTCCCTTTGGGGAAGGTTGTTAACCTTTAATTATTCTTAGGTCATGAAGGCAGCAATGTGTTGAAGAGTTGGGGGGGACCTTAGGTCCCCACACCTGGAAATGTTGTGCATGTCCCACTAGCTTCCTCTCTGCTGGAGTGTAGTTTAGGGCTGCAGTAAGCTTTGGGTGGAAAGAACCTGGTTCCCACTATCACTGTGATTTTCAATCTGCCCCACTTCCCTTCATGCCAGTAGCAGAGTTAAAATAGTGGTTACCAGACTCTAAAACTTGGACAGGTTCAAACTTTAGCTCTTCTAAGATTATACTTTGCCAGCCAAATTTACTAATCAGTAGCTGAATTCGGTGGCCAACCATCTGTTCCTCACCTGCTTTTGGTAAATGGAGCTTCCACCGCAAGCCACAAGACAGCCCCTGAGGTGGCTTGTGCAGCCAGAGTAGGATGAAGACCAGCCTCTGCAGTGTGATCTGTAGTTTCCTGGAGAGGCTGGTGCAGGTTCCCCCAGCTCCCTCCCTGATGGAGGTGGATCTGGGGTTTCTGTTAGAGCTGCAATAAAATCTGAGTAGAAAGAAGCTAATCCTTACCCTCACCATGATTTTCAGTCAGACCTACTTCCCTTGACAGTCATTTTTGAAGGCGAGTTTTGCTGAATAAAGATTCCTCATTTGTCCCTTCTATTCAAACCTGTACTTGGTGCTGGAGTTTGTAGGTGTACATCCAGAGATGTGTCTTTGGGCTGCCCATGTCCCAGCTGAGCCTGGGGCTTTGGTGGAGAAGCAACTCCTACTCCACCGCTCATTGGACTCACACAGGACAACTGGTGGTGAGATGATGATGGACAATGGCCATTCCAGGGAATGGAGAGAGTCTGCAGCTACAGACAGGATAATCCCATCCATCTTCCCCATGGGATAAAACCCCTTCTTAATTGGAGGTGGAGTGGACATCACCATCCCAGACTCCTCAGGATGGGGGGAAGAGCTATGGACTTGTGTGGACTTAATGGTGTTCTACTATAGACATATTGTGATTCAAGCAATGGAAGAAATTTCAACAATGAGGTGGAGCCAGTGGCCACTGGAGGCTCTCAAGGCAAGGAGAGGGAAAAGCAGTTGTAATACAGGAGCTTTTTAGGGACTTGAGAATTGTCCTGAGTGAAATTGCAATGACAGATATAGGCCATTTTATATCATCATATAACATGCAGAACTCTGTGGGAGAGAGTGTGGTCTACAATGTGAACTAAGGTCCCTGCTTAATGACAAAGCTCTAGGATGTGTTTATCAATTGTAATTAATGTGCCACACTAATGAGGGATGTTGATGTGACAGGTTGTGGGAAGTGTGGGAGGTGGGGTGTATGGGAATCCTTATATTTTTTGTGTAACATTTATGTAATCTAAGTAACTTAAAAAAAAAGGAAACATAATAAAATAAATATTCCTAACTGAAAGTTTTTCTCTTTCAGAACCTTAAACATATCATATGATTACCTTCTCACCTCCATGTTCTCTGATGAAAGTTTGGAACTTAATTTATTTTGGTTCCCTTTTATGTGATGCATTGCCTTTCTCTTGCTTCTTTCAGTATTCTTCTCTTATCTCTGGCATTTGACATCCTGTATGGTAGGTGTCTCTTAGTATGCCTATTCTTAATTATTTTGCATGTGGTTTATTGTCTTTCTTGGATATTGATATGGATGTCTTTCATAAGGGTTGGGAAGTTTTCAGTCATTATTTCCTCAGATAATCTATCTTCTTCTTTTTTCTCTTGTCCTGCTGTGATACCTATATTATGCAATTGCGCCTTTCACATTGTCATTCAATTCCCTGAGACCCTGTTCCATTAGTTACATTATGTTTTCTTTCTGTTCTTTTTTTTATTATTATTATTATTTTCAAATGCTTGGTTTTCCAATTCACTAATTCTGCCCTGAGCCAAGTCAGATCTGCTGCTATATGCCTCTAAGTATTTTTCATCTCTTCCATTGTGTCTTTCATCTCATATGTTCTGTTACTTTTCTTTACAAGCTTTCAAAATATCCTTTATGTTCAAGAATATTGAACTATTATTAAAATCCTTTCTTTCTTTAGCCATATTTTCCTTGAACTACTTGAATTGACTTAAGGGATCTGTATGAACATCACCAATTACTTGTCTTAAATACTGTATCTCATCAGGATTTCTGATTGTATCTTTTGGATAGGGCATATATTCCTTTTCCTTAGTATGGCTGGTAATTTTTTGCTGATGTATAGACATCTGATTACATTGGTGAATTTACTCTGAAGGTCAATTTCTCCCTCTTGCCTAGTGTTTTTGTTTCGTGGCTCTCCTTTCAATTTTGGTTCAGCTTATTCTAAATTTTTTAATATCCCAGCTTATGACATTGAGCCAGGGAAGGGACCTACTAATGGGACCAGAAAAGATCCAAGGGGAACTGGGGAAAGAGCAACTCCAAAAAGATTTTTTCTTCTTGCACTTTCCTGGCTTGCCAGCCGAAAGTACTCTGAAAAATCTTCCAAGGACATGTCACTTTCAACCTCAATTTGCTGGTGATTCTGTTCTGGCCAGGACTTTGATAAAAAGTGGGCACTGCTGGCCAAACTCACTGAGGAGAAATCACTCTCCATCCTCCACCACATCCTCTCCCTTCCCAGGGAGAAAGATGTCAAATTTTCTCTCAGTTGGCCACAGGGTGGCATTGGTTTTACCAAGGCAGTTTTCCTTTATGGTGGGGAAGGAGCAGTGCCATTTCCAGCCACAGGGTGAGTAACTCAGTGTTTTCATTTCAGCTTCTTGGTCTCTATGTCGCTCTCTTTCCTGAATGATGCCCAGTAAACTCTTGAGAGGCAAATCCCCAAAGGAGCTCAATCAGACCACTTTTTGCACTTCCTCCATAGTTTCTGTAAGAGAATTGATCTCTGCCGACCTACTCTCGTGCGATCTTCCTGGAAGTCTCCAGCATTTATTTTTTAGTAATATACTTTTCCAATTAATCTCTCATTTTGTAGGTGCATTGAGTATTTTTTTGTGTTTATAGATCCTTTGTATTTCCTGGTCTCCTTTACAAAATGGGCTGATCTTGCTTTCATTTATGTATATTTCCATGATTTAGAAAATGGACTCCTTTTGGTTTGTGAGACAACAATGTTCAACAGATTTTCTAATATTTCTTACATTACTTCAGGAATTGCTTCTCTTTGGATTAAAGTGAGGTAAATATAATATAATATATAATATACTCTTATAATATACTGTAGAAAGCATTTATGATGTTTTAAATAAGTGTAACAAATTTTGGGGAATGTGAAACACTATTTTGTTCCTTTATTTGATATATTTATATCAGTGCATATGATATTTTAAGCACGAAGTGATCTGATGTACTTTTAATGTATTTTTTATGGTAATATTTCAAAATTCTATGTATTGTAAAATTTGAACTACTTACAAATGATAAAGACATTAAGGCTGGAGTAAAGCATGACAAAATATGAACTTGTTTTGCAAATGATTGATATTATAAAATAATTATAAAAATAGTTTATATTTACTGAACATCTCCTGAGTTCCAGACAATATTAATATTAAAATGGCTTTTATAATATGTTAAATAATATATAATTATCTTAGCTTAATTGCAGAACATAACTCTAAGGTAGGTCCTTGCAATATCTAAAATTTTGCTCCAATAATGGAAAGCTATCCTCCTACTAGTTAAGGAAAGGCTGAAAAATCACACTGGCATTTCTCTTTATCACACACACTACATCAAGTACGTCAACATATCATAGTGACCCTCTATGCAAAATGTATTTGGAATGTGACTGTTTCTCAACATCTTCTCTGCTACCACCCACTGAGCCCAAAAGAGCCATCATCTCAGTCTCCAAATTATTACTGCAGCCTTCCAGATTTTCTCCCTGTTTTCTGCCTTACACACCTTGGAATTAATCTCAATGTGGAGGTCAGATTGATGCTATTAAAATGTAGTTGTATCATATCACTTTTCTTCAAAAAATCCTACAAGATTTCCCATCACTTTAATAGTAAAATTAGCAATATTTACAAAAGTCTACATGATCTTTCCCCTCCTCCTTACTTCTATGAACTCATCCTTTATCATTGCTTCTATCAGATTCACTTTTAAGCAGACACACTAACACCTCATCCTTCTTTATACATATTATTTCTGATGCTACTTAGAATATTTGTATTTTTTCTTCTTTCTGAGCATCCTTTTCTGCAGATAACCTCTTGGGTCTTTTCTCATTCTTTTACTCATGAAGCCACCCCTAAACACCGTATTTAAAATCACACTTACAGCCTCCCTCATCAATGCTTCATTTGTTTTCCATAGTAGTTATCCCATTTTACATTCTATGTATTTTTCTTATGCCTTTGGTTGATTCTGTTTCCACCCACATTGAAAGTTCTATGATCACAAGGGTTGTCGATTATGTTCAGTGCGATATCCCAAATGCCTAGAAGCATATTACAATATATTTACTTGAACGGCTGGAATTTACAGATTGATGATACTGGGGCACAAAAAGGTTTCACAGCTTGTTCGTATTCAGACAATGTACAAGTTTAAGGATAAGCTCAAATTTTAACACACACAGACTTAATTTTGAGATCATATTCTTTTTTTCTTAATATTTTACTGAAGTATATCATACATGAGTATACACAAATAATAGGTGTATAGTAAAATTTGTGAACTTAGAAAACAAACATCCATATCATCATACATGTGTAAAGTTTAAGAAACTACTGACTACCACAAGATCTAGATTTTTATGGTGGCAGCATTTACATTTAGATCCTTGTTCCATTTTGAGCAAATTTTTATATAAGATGTGAAATAGGGATTCTCTTTCCTTCCTTTGAATATGGAGATCCAGTTCTCCTAGCAACAATTGTCAAATAGACTGTTCAGGCCCAGCTGGGAGGGTTTGACAGCCTTTTTAATAAAATCACTTGGCCATACCTTCAAGTGATATGAAGTATATATCATATGTACTTGAGTTCTTTAGTAGTTCCATTGGTCAATCCATCTTTATGCCAGTACCATGCTGTTTCTGCCACTGTAGCTTACTAATATATTTTAAAGTGAGGAAATCAGAATCCTTCAACTCCATTTTTCTTTTTTCAAATATTTGTGGCTATTAGGGGCCTCCTACCGTGCCAAATTAATTTGATAATTTGCTTTTCTATTTCTGCAAAAATTGTTATTTGGATTTTATTGGTTTGCATTGATCAATAAATCAATTTGGCTAGATTGACATCTCAACTTTATTTAATATTCTAAATCATGAACACAGTATGTCCTTCCATTTATTTAGGTCTTCTTGGTTTATTTTTTTTAGCAATTTTTGTTTAGATTTCTGAATACAGGTCTTTCATACCTTTGGTTAAGTTTATTCCTGAATATTTGATTCTTTTAGCCACTATTATAAGTGCAATTTTGCAGACTTCCTTCTCAGTTTGCTTATCAATATTAGACATACTACTGATTTTTCAATCTTAATATTCTTTCTGTCCCTTTACTGAACTTGTCTACTAGTTTTAGCAGGTTTTTTGTGATATTTTTCAGGATTTTCTAGCTATAGGACCATATTATCAGAAAACAGCTAAAAGTTTATTCTTCCTTTAATATTTGGGTGTCTTTTATTTCTTTATCTTGCCTAATTGTTTTAGCTAGAACTTCAAGCACAATATTCTGTAACAGTGGTGACAGTGGGCATCCTGGTATAATTCCTGATTATGGTAGGGGAACGTTCAGTCTTTCACCATTAAATCCAAAATAAATATGTGGGTTTTTCATATATGCACTTTACCAAATTCAGACAGCATACTTTTATTCCTCCATTTTGGAAAGTTTTTATCAAGAAAGGATGCTATATTTTTGACAAATGCCTTTTCTGCATCAATTAAGAGTTCATGAGATTTTTCTTCTTCAATTTATTAATGTGGTTTATTAAACTGATTTCTTTTCTTATTTTGAAACACCCTTGCCTACTGGGGATAAAACCCACTTGATCATGGTGTATAATTCTTCTCATGTGCTTTTCTATTTGGTTTGGAAATATTTGATTGAGGATTTTGGTGTCTATATTCATTAGAGTAAATGGTCTATAATTTTCTTTTTTTGTAGTATCTTTATCTGATTTTGGTATTAGGGTGATGGCTTCAAAGAATTAGTGTGGTAGCATTCCTTTCTGTTAAATATTTTGGAAGAGCTTAAGCAAAAGTGGTGTAATGTCATCTTTGAATGATTGGTAGAATTCACCTGTGAAGCCATGTGATCCTGGGCTTTCTTTTATCTTTGGGAGTTTTTTTTTTTTTTTTTTTTACTATTATGGGTAAAAATCAAAATTCTCACAATACATACAAACATTTGCAAAATGATATATAAGTATATGTGCATATATGTGTATTTGCTTACAAAAATGTTATTTATATATATATATATATATATATACATATATTTTAAGAGGTGCTTAGATTACCTAAAATATTACACGGAACCCACTGGGATTCCCATGTTGCCCACCTCCCACACCTCCCACCACATCCCACACAAACATCTCCCACGGTGTGGCCCACCAACCTCAATGAACTTACACATCCTGGAGCCTTGCCACCAACCATAGACCACAGTTCACACTGTAGACCACACTCTCTCCCACTCATTTCTGAGTGGTGTGTGCTGATTTAAAATGGCCTACATCCATTGCCACAACAGTACTCAGGACAACCTCCAACTCCCAAAGAAGTCCCTGTATTTCAACTGCTCATCCCCTCCCTACCCAAAAACTGTCAAGTGGTTTCAAGTTCTTAACTAGAGATAGGTTTGTGGAGATCTTCTATTTCTTCTATGGTCAATAAGTGTTGATTGTATGTTTCTAAGAATTTGTCCATTTTCACTACATTGTCTAATTTGATGATATGCAGTTGCTCATAGCATCCTCATGATTTGTTTTATTTCTACAGAGTCAGTGGGAATGTCTCTCCAATCATTTCTGATTTTATTTATTTGTATCTTTTCTCTTTTTTCTTTGTCAGCCTAAGTGTTAATCAATTTTATTATCTTCTCAAAGAACCAAATTTTTATTTTTCTTGAGCCTCAAAACTGTTTTTTTTTTTTTTTTTTGTGCTCAATTTCAAGTCCTATTTTTTTTAATTTATTTATTTTTTATTGCAGGCAAAAATCAAAATTTTCACAATACATACCAATATTTGTAAAATGATATATAAATATATATGCATATATGTGCATTTGCTTACAAAAATGTTATATATATATATATATATATATATTTTAAGAGGTGATTAGATTACCTAAAATATTACACAGAACCTACCAGGAATCCCATGTTCCCCACCTCCCTCACTCCCACCAAATCCCACACAAACATCTCCCACAAGTGTGGCCCATCACCCTCAAAGGACTTACACATCCTGGGGCCTTGCCTTCAACCATAGACCACAGTTCACATCGTAGACCACTCTCTCTCCCACACAGTCCTGAATGGTGTGTGCTGATTTTAAATGGCCTACATCCATTGCCACAATGGCACTCAGGACAACCTCCAAATCCCAAAAAAAAGCCCCTGTATTTCAACTGCACATACCCACCCTGCCCTGAAAGTGTCCAGTGGCCACTGGCTCCACCTCACTCTTATAATTTCTTCCATTACTAGAATCACCATATGTGTACAACAGAATACCATCAAGTCCACTCTAGTCCATAGTACTTCCCCCAATGCTGAAGGAACTGGGATGGTGATGTCCACTCCACCTCCAAGTGAGAGAGGGCTTATTTTGCATGGATATGGTGGGTGGGGTGAACCTGCTGGCAGATGCAGGCCCTCTCCATTCCTTGGGATGACCATTGCCCATCGTTGTCTCCTTGCCAGGTGACTTGGATGAGTCCATTGAGCTGTAGTGTAGGAGTTGCAGCTCCACTGAGATTCCACACACACCTGGCACATAGGTAGGCCAGAGGCTCCACTCTCTGGAAGTATACCTAAAAGCTCCATCATCAGATATAGGTTTGAATAGGACTGATGAACCATGTGCTGTGAGGACTTATTTGAGTCCAATTCTGTCACTCTCAGGAGCACATATTCCAAAATAGAGCCCACGGATAAGGCATCAGTCTCTGGGGCTATCCCCCCTTATATAGGACCTGGGTGTCTCCAGAGCTCTCAGGAGCCCCTCTGTGTCTGGTGATATGCACTTTGGTGTTCTATGAGCTCCTACTGAGGTGTGCGTAAGCATTACCTCTGGGATGACCTCCCAACTCTGTTTGAAGTCTCTTAGCTACTTGAAACCTTTTGTCTTTACCTTTTCCCCCTTTTATTCAAGGTCTTTTTTGGTTGTGATGCCAGTTGGCACTTGATATTAATACCTCATTGTCAGAGAGGCTCATTCCCGGGAGTCATGTCCCACGTTGGGGGGAAGGTAATGCATTCATATGTTGAGTTTGGCTTAGAGAGAGGCCACATTTGAGCAACAAGGAGGCTATCAGTTGGCAACCCTTAGGCACCCCATAACAGTAAGCTAAGTTTCAGTTACAGGAGCAAAGACTCATAAGGGTAGACATCAATAAAAAAAACTCATCAGTGGGACTTCCTCTTTTGACAGACACTATCCCTACACTCAGAGGACTGTTGCTGCTACCTTGGAGTATGTGGCAGAGCTCTCCAGGCTAGGAATTCAGATTCCCTTATCTATTGTGTGACCGTCTACCCACCATGACCATGACCCATCCCTCAATATTTTGAACAATTCTGAATATCTTTCACATATATTCAGATGAACTCAATCCCATGAATCCCCCCTCTCAGACAACCCCCACCAACAATCCCCTGCAGTACCCATTGTAACCCTTCTGTGATCTAAATCTTCCATGGACATGAAGTCCATAAAATAATCAAATAAACTTAATACGAAAAAGAAACAACAATGATAAGCTTACATGCAAGGGACAAACATAAGGAAACCCGCGAAAAAAAAAAACCAAAAAAGCAAACAAACAAACAATATATAAAAGAAAACAAAATATAATTAGCGGATTGGGACATCCAAGAAAATGGGGAAAAAAGCAAAAGAAATGCTATATATATATATGTATATGTATATGTAATATACATATACATTCTTTTTTTCCTTTTATCACTGTGTTATCGGATGTCCGGTGTGCCGTGACACCTTGCCCCTTTCAATCGCCATTGTCTCCCAAATTTTCATTTAATTTTCAAAGAAGTTTTAGGTCACAGCAAAGTCACACATGGAGTACCAGAGACTCCCAGATACCAAACCACCACCCCCATCCCCACACTATGTTAACCCCCCCTTTTTTTTGGATGTTAGCATTGTTATAACTGTTAAACAGATAGCAAAATATAACAACTAAAAATTGTCAATGATTTACAGTATAGTTTAGAATTTAGAACATACAGTTTAATAAGTTTTTATAATATTTACCATGTCCTGTGTCCATTAGTGTAAGGTAATGAAAAACCTTTCACATGACCACTAGATACCCGATTAGCTCTTAACTGTTCATTCCTCCTCACCCCCATGGGGCATATGACACTCCCCTGTCTTGACTCATGGAATGTCAAGAATCATAGTCACATGCCTTGGGTATATGAACCTGCCCTTCCTAATCTATCCACCAATGCTGCACCACCAAACCCAGTAATATCACTACCATCTGTCCTATCCTTCAATATGCAACTATACTCTTACCCTTTACTATAGATTATGTCCATATGGGTGATGGCTCAAAGCCTCCTCTTCTCTTTCTCTCCCTTTTTAACCTATCTTTCAGACAATGGTTCCCAGAGACTGCTCACTTTCCTCAGTTCACATCAGTGAGGTCATATACTGTTCATCCTTTAGTGCCTGTCTTGCTTCACTCAACATAAGGTCTTCAAGATTCATCCACATTATTACATGTGTTAGCACTTTATTCCTTCTTATAGCTGAGTAATATTCCATTTATGTATGTACCACATTTTGCTTATCCATTAATCTGCTGTTGGGCACCGGGGCTGATTCAAATTTGGCAATGGTGAACAATGCTGCCATGAACATTGGTGTGCATATATCTGCTTGTGCTTTGCTTTCAGTTCTTCTGTGTATATACCCAGCAGTGGAATTGCTGTATCATACGGAAGATCTATTGTTAGTTTTCTGAGGAACCGCCAAACTGTCCTCCACAGTGGCTGGACCATACCACAGTCCCACCAGCAGTGGATGAGGATTCATATTCCTCCACATCCTCTCCAACATTTAGTGTCTGCTGTTTTTTTAATAGCTGACATTCTGATGGGTGTAAGATGGTATCTCATTGTAGTTTTGATTTGCATTTCCCTGATAGCAATAGATGTTTAGAAATTTTTCATGTGCTTTTGTATTTCTTCCTTGGAGAAGTGTCTTTTCAGGTCATTTGCACATTTTTTAAATGTGTTGTTTGTCTTTTTATTTTTAAGGTGTTGGATTTCTTTATATATGCAGGATATTAGGCTCCTACCAGATAGGTGGTTGCCAAATATTTTCTCCCATTGGGTAGCCTGCCTTTTAATTTACTTAATAACATCCTTTGAGGTGCAGAAGTTTTTAATTTTGATGAGATACCATTTATCTATTTTTTCTCTTGCTGCTTGTGCTTTGGCTGTGAACTTCATGAAACCATTTCCTATTACAAGGTCCTGTAGATGCTTCCCTACATTATCTTCTAAGGTCTTTATGATTTTGGCTCTTATATTTAGATCTTTTATGCATCTTGAGTTGATTTTGTATAAGGTGTGAGGTGGTATTCTTCTCTCATTCTTTTGGATATGGATATCCAGTTCTCCAAGCACCATTTTTAAAGAGGCCATTCTCTCCCAACTGAGTGGGCTTCGTGGCCTTGACAAATATCAGATAACTGTATATGCGAGGATCTATATCAGAACTCTCAATTCTGTTCCATTGGTCAGTGGGTCTATCCTTGTGCCAATACCATGCAGTTTTGATCACTGTAGCTTTGTAGTATATTTTAAAGTCAGATAGTGTAATACCTCCAACTTCATTTTCCTTTTTCAATAAGTCTTTGATAATTCCAGGCCTCTTGCTTCTCCAAATATATTTTGTGGTTAGTTTTTCCAGTTCCTTAAAAAATACAGTGTTGACTTTTATTGAGATTGCATTAAATCTGAAGATTAGTTTGGGTAGGATAGACATCTTGATGATGTTTAGTCTTCCTATCCATGAACAGGGAATATTTTTCCACTTATGTAAGCCTTCTTTGATTTCCTTTAACAGTGTTGTGTAGTTTTCTGTATATAAGTCCCTTACATCTTTAGTTAAATTTATTCCTAGGTATTTGATTCTTTTACTTACTGTTGTAAATTGTATTTTTTCCCTGATTTCCTACTCAGTTTGCTCATTATTGGTGTATAAAAATGCTACTGATTTTTGAGCATTGATCTTATGGCCTGCAACATTACTGAACTCCTTTATAAGTTCTAGAAGCCTTGTTGTAGATTTCTCAGGGCTTTCTATGTATAGGATCATGTCATCTGCAAATAATGAAATTTTTACTTCTTCTTTTCCAATCTGGACCCTTTTATGTCCTTTTCTTGTGTCAGTGCTGACACAAGTACTTTTGAGGGAATGTTAAATATAAGTGGTGATAGTGGGCATCCTTGTCTAGTTCCCGATCTCAGAAGGAAGGCTTTTAGGATTTCACCATTGAAAATGATGTTAGTTTTGGGTTTTTCATATATACCCTTTATCATATTCAGAAAGTTTCCATCTATTCCTATATTTTGTAGAGTTTTTATGAGGAAAGAATGCTGTATATTGTTGAATGCTTTTTCTGCATCTATAGAGAGGATCATGTGATTTTTTTCTTTCAATATGTTTATGTGGTGTATTTCATTGATTGATTTTCTTATATTGAACCATCCTTGCATAACCAGTATGGAACCCACTTGGTCATGGTGTATAATCCTTTTGATATGTTGTTGAATGCGATTAGCTAGGATTTTTTTGATGATTTTAGCATATAGGTTTTTAGAGAAATTGGTCTGTAATTTTCCTTTCTTGTGGTAACTTTATTTGGTTTTGGTATTAGGTTAATGTTGGCATCATAGAATTATTAGGCAATATTACTTCTACTTCTATTTTTTGGAAAAGCTTAAGTAGAATTGGTGTTAGCTCTTTCCGGAATGTTTGGTAGAATTCAACTGTGAAGCCATCTGGTCCTGGGCTCTTCTTAGTTGGGAGGGTTTTGATGACTGAGTCTGTCTTTACCTGTATTTGGACTGTTGAGTTCATTTATTTCTTCTTTCATCAATGTCAGCTGTTTGTGGGTTTCTAGAAACTTGTACATTTCCTCTAAATTATCATTCTTGTTGGCATAAAATTTTTCAAACTATCCTCTTATGATACTCTTTATTTCTGTGGGGTCAGTAGTGATATCCCCTTGCTCATTCCTTATATTATGTATTTGCATCTGTTCTCTCTTTCTCTTTGTTAATCTGCCTAAGGGTTTGTCAATTTTAATGATATTCTTGAAGAACCATCTTTTGGTTTTGTTTATTGTTTCCAGTGCTTTCTTATTCTCTATTTTATTAATTCTGCTCTAATCTTTGTTATTTCCTTCTTTCTACATCCTTTAGGTTTAGTTTGTTGTTGTTTTTCCAATTCCTCCAAGTGTGCAATTAGGTCTTCAATTTTAGCTCTTTCTTCTTTTTTAATATATGAATTTATGGCTATGAACTTCCCTCTCAGGACTGCTTTTGCTGCATCCCACTGGTTTTATTGTTTTGTTGTCGTTTTCATTATATCAAAGGTAGTTACTGATTTTTTTTTAGATTTCCTCTTTGACCCACTGTTTGTCTAAGAGTGTGTTGTTTAACTTCCATATCCTTGTGCCTAACCTGTTTCTCTGGCATTTAGTGTTTCCAAATTCATTCCGTTTTAGTCAGAGAAATTACTTTGTATAATCTCAAACTTTCTGAATTCATTGAGAGTTGTTCTGTGGCGTAGCATGTGGTCTCTTTTGGAGTATGTTCCGTGTGCACTCGAGAAGAATGTTAATCCCACTGTATTTGGGTGTAGTGTTCTGTATATGTCTATTAAGACCTGGTCTTCTAATATATTGTTGCGTGCCTTATTTTCTTTATTGATTCTCTGTCTAGAAGTTCTGTCTAATGATGATAGTGGTGTGTTGAAGTCCCCTGCTATAATTGTAGAGGCATTTATTTCTCCTCTTAGTTTTTCCAGACTTTGCCGCATGTATTTTGAGGCACCCCAGTTAGGTGCATAAATGTTGATGATGGTTCTCTCTTCTTGAGAGATTACTCCTTTTACTAATATGTAGTGTCCATATTTGTCTCTTACAATAGTTTTGCATTTAAAGTCTATTTTTTCTGATATTAGAATAGCTACTCCTGCCCTTTTTTTGGCCATTGTTAGTTTGTAAAATGGTTTTCTAGCCATTCACTTTCAGCCGCCTTGAATCCCTGGGTCAAAGGTGGGTTTCTAGGAGACAGCATATACATGGATCATATTTTCGTATCCATTCTGCCAATCTGCATCTTTTGATTGGTGTATTTAATCCAATAACATTCAGTGTTATTACTCGTAAGGAATTTCTTACTTCAGCCATTTTTTCTTTGGGTTAATGTATGCCATATGTTGTTTTGTTTCTCTTTTTGTCTTTTCAGTTGTTTTTAAACTCTCCTCCAACTCTCTCTCCCTTGTTTATTCCTTTCAACTTGTAGAGATTCCATTAGTATTTCTTGAAGTGCTGGTCTCTTATTGACATACTCTCTTATTTTCTGTTTATCTCTGAATATTTTGAACTCTCCATCATTTTTGAATGCCAGTTTTGCTGGATAGATGATTCGTGGCTGGAAGTTTTTTTCTTTCATTATTTTGACTATGTCATAGCACTGTCTTCTTGCCTCCATGGTTTCAGCTGAGAAATCAGCACTTAATCTGATTGTGCTTCCCTTGTATGTGATGGTTCTCTTTTCTCTTGCTGCCTTGAGAATTTTCTCTTTGACTTGAGCATTGGACATATTGACTATATGTCTTGTAGTTGTCCTGTTGGGATTTATACTATTTAGCGTGTGCTGTGCTTCCTGGATCTGCACATCCATCTCTCTCAATCGTGTTGGAAAGTTTCCAGCCATTATTTCCTTCAACACTCCTTCTGTTCCCTTTCCCTTCTCTTCTCCTTCTGGGATGCCCATAATGCGTATGTGTGTGCGTCTTGCATTATCGGTTAATTCCCTGAGACCATGCTGGATTTTTTTCTATCTTTTCATCTATCTGTTCTGCTATCTCTTTGATTTCAGCTCTATTGTCTTCCATATCACTAATTCTTTCCTCTGCCTGTTCAAATCTTCTGTTATGTGAATCCAGCATCTTTTTGATTTCTTGGATTGTGCCATTGTTCACCATCATATCCATTATCTTTTTAGGTATGTTTGCAATTTCTTCAGTATTTTCTCCCAGTGTCTTCCTTATATCCTTAATCTCTTCCTTCACTTTTTTAATTTGGTCCATGATATTTGTTTGGATAGCTTTGATTAGTTGTTCAATGTTCTGCATTGCTTCCTAGTTTTTATTTTGTTCATTGGACTGGTCCTTGTTTTCGTGTTTTCAGAGTCACTTGTATTTTTTTGTTGCCCTCTAGTCTTCATATTATCTTGATGGGTTTGTTCAGTTTATTAGCTGTTCTCTATGCTCTAGAGTTTTATTTAGCTGGTGGTTCTGTGTGTGAGTTAAGTTTTCTCTTTGGCACTTTTTCTTCTTTTATTTCCTTGCTTCTTTCTATGTTCCCTTGAAGGCAAAGGATTAGGGCCAGAGCAATCAAAAGATGTAAGGAAGGCAGAAGGATAATAATATTGATAAAAGTTAGAAGAGGGAACAAATGAGACTTAATGAGATGAATATTTAACTTGTGTAGGCAGTGTAGAGTAATAGGAAAAAAATGTGGAGTTACTACAATGGACTGGGAAAAAAAAGGAGGAATATATATATAGTGATTTAGAAGGATAGAATTATGAGGAGGGAGAGAAATAGTAAAGAAAGGTCTGAAAGGAAAAAGTTAATACTAATTTTAAAAAAAGAAGAAAACAAGTAGATGGAATAGAAATTGACTCCCTTAAGTTGTGAGCCTATGAAAAAATGTTGTATCTAAGACCTCAACAGAAAGCAGAAGGCAGAAAGACGAAGGAAGCATAAGCGATTGTTTGGAATACAAAATCAATATAGACAGCGAGTGGGAAATTACTGAAGAAGAAGCACATCAAAGAAGCGACAAGCTAGCAGCACCTAATTTTAAAAAATGAAAGAAAAAAGAAAGTGGGGAAGAAAAAGGAAAGAAAAGCAAGAGACCAGAAATAAACAGAGGAAAAACAAAAATCCATGCAGGCAAGCAGTCAAACAGATCTAAGGACAGTCAATGATTCCCCTAGAGTCCACATGGTTCCTCTCTGCCTACTTGTTTTTATCAATCAGTTTCCCCACAGGGTTCTATATGCAGGTCCTGAAACAGCTTTTAGCTAGTAAACTAAATTAAAACGAATTTATTTTTCATTTATTGAAGTGACCTTCTCACTTTTTTTTTTTTTTATCAAAATACAGGACCCAAAATAATTCCTCCTCTAGGCCAACCCCCTTTTGGAAGGGACCCTAGCTGGGCTCGTGGAAATTAATCAAGCACATCCCTCTTCCTGGACTCCTCAGGGTAGCTGTAGCTCTGATGTTAGTCAGTGCAGAGTATTAAAGACGGTTGACTCTGCCCCTTCTGGAGCAAAGCACCAGCATCACTGCATTGCTATGTAAATCAGTTTTTTTGACAGATTCGCCTCTCCTCTCAACCTGATGCTGCTTCAGGTCACTTATCTACTCCCCAAAGCTATGTGGTAGTCCAGGCAGCCAGATCGATGGCAAAAAATAAAAATAAAAAATTACCTTTCCTGTCCTCCAACAGAACCCTCCCTCTTTTGGAGAATGTCTCTTCTTCCTATCTCTGCGGCAGCCTGGGGCTTATCCCTGGGCAGCTAGGCAAATCAACTCCCTCCCCCAAACAGAATGAACCCTCCCATCCACTGGGTGCTGATTCGTTCCGGCTGTTCTGTTCACCCAAGGTCCATGGAGCTCCAGGCAGCCATATCCCCAGAATATAAAACTCTCACCCTGCTCACGGCTCCAACTGACATTTTTATTTTTTCTCTCTCTCTAACCACCGGGATCAGCTATCCATGCCAACCACCACCAGCAGGCTTAAAACTCACAAATCTCGACTTTTCCATCCACACCATTGATCCACGCAGATAGATGTACCAAGCTTCTCTTTCAACGCTTGCAGAGCACAGAACCCCGGCCAGGACCCCGTCCACAATCCGCCTTGCTCTGGGAGCTTGCAGTGTGTGCCTTCTTATTCTGATGCCATCTTGGACCCCTTCCTCTAGTCCTATTAAACTGCATGAACATGGTATCACTGGAGAGTACTTATTTCTGAGATGCTTTGAAATATGTGTATTGCAAAAAATAAAAGAAGAATCAAATAAAACAAGAATATACCATCTTTATGGATTGGAAGACTAAACCTTATTAAGATGTCAATTCTACCTAAATTGACTTACAGATTCAAAACTATCCCAATAAAAATTACAAGAGCATTTTTCACAGAAATGGAAAAGCCAGATATCAAATGTATTTGGAAGGTTAGGGGGCCCTGAATAGCAAAAAACATCTCGATTGAAAAGATGAAGTTGGACAACTCATGCTCTCTGACTTTAAACTATGCTACAAATTTACAGCGACCAAAACTACAAGGTATTGGCACAGAGATAAACTCATTGACCAATGTAACAGAATAGAGAGTTCAGAAATATACCCACATATCTATGACAAACTGATATTTGACAAGGTTGACAACGGGGACAGAATAATCTCTTTAACAAATGATGCTGGGAGAACTGGATATCCATATACTAAAGAATGAAAGAATTCCCCTATCTTATGCCCTATCCAAAATTAACTCCAGATGGTTCAAAGATCTAAATAAAAAGTCAAGACCATAAACCTCCTAGAAGATAATGTAAGGAAGCATCTTTGTAACCTTGTGGTAGGCAATGGTTTCATGAACTTTTCACCAAAACTACAAGCAACAAAAGAAAAAATAGGTAAATGAGAACTCCTCAAAATTAAAATCTTTTGTACTTCAAAGGAGTTTGTCATGAAACTGTAAATGCAGCTTTCTATATGGGTGAAAACATTTGGATCCCATATATCTGATAAGGATCCAATGCCCAGAATATACAAGTCAAAAATAGAAAGACAAAAAAAAAAAAAAAAAAAAAACATTTATAAAATGGGCAAGTGACTTGAACAGACCCTTTTCCACAGAGGCAATACAGATGGATAAAAAGCACATGAATGGGAATATTCTCGCTGTCTTGATTTTGTGATAATCAGGGTAGGCAAAAATATTCGCTATATTAGAAACCATGCATGTGTCCCCAGACCTAGTTTTATTCCCTAGGTCCTGTTTTTAGAATGCTGGTGATAAATTAAGCCTGATTTATTATATGACCATCCTGTATGGGAAAGGACTGTAACTTTGGGTATCTTTGGCCAACCTTAAGAGATATAGCAGGGGTACAGATGTGGCTTGGGTGGTTGGACATCTGTCTCCCATATGGAGGGAACTGGGTTTGACCCTCAGGACCTCCTGGTAAAAATAGAAAAATATACAAGGCATGTGGGCCAGCAGACCCCACATGCAGGTGAGCCAGTAGGCCTCATCTGGGGGTATGCCACCAGTCCGTGCAAGTGGGTGAGCCATCAGACACCACCTAGAGGGAAGCCACCAGTCCCCATGCATGGGTGTAACTCCAGGCCCCATGTGCAGGTGCACTGCCAGGCCCCACAAGCAGGTGAGCTCCCAGGCCCCATGCATGGGTGAGTGACCCAGCATTGAGAGTCATGACATAACAGGAAAGTGACACAAGGGAGAACCAAGATGTGATGCACTGAAAACAAACAACTAAGGTAGTGCAGGCAGTAGGACACCTCTCTCCCACATCTGAGGTTCTGAGGATCAAATCCCAGTGAAGACAGGAGGAGAAGGATGAGAAAAGAGGGCAGGAAATGGGCACACAGTGTTGCCCAGTGAATGGACACAGAAACAGAGAAAATGTGGGGCAGGTATAAATGGATTAAAGTAAGTAAGTAAGTAAGTAAATAAATAAATAAATAAATAAATAAATAAATAAATCCTTAAAAAATATATAGGGAACGAAGATACACACTATAGTTAGTCAGAATACTTTGACAATGCTCTTTCATTATTTGTTAACAAGTGTTTCACAATAATTCATTTCAGGGTGTTTGGGGGAGGTGAAGTGTGGGAGCCCTGTATGATGTTATGTATATTTGTTTTGTAAGATCACAACGTTTACTGAACACTTATAGTTTATGTATGTTCATGTATGAATGATATACTTCAATAAATTGTTTAAAAAAAAACAACTTAATTATATAGAGAGCTGTATCATCCTGAAAAAAAAAAAAGCACATGAAAAAATGCTTAACTTCACTAGCTATTAGGGAAATGCAAATCAAAACCCCACTGAGATATAAATTCACATTTACTAGCCTGGCTATTATTAAAAAACAAAAAAGAAAACTACAACTGTTGGAGACGATGTTGACAAATAGCAACAATATTGGATACCAGTGGGACAGAGAATGGTGCAGCCACTATGGATGACAGATCTGTGGTCATTCAGGAATCTAAGCATAGAATTGCCACATAATCTGGCAATCCCATTACTAGGTGCATACCTAGTAGAACAGAAATCAGGACACAAGCAGATATATGTACAACAATTTTCATAGCAGTATTATTCACAATTGCCAAAAGATGGAAAGAACCAAGTTCTCCATCAACAGATGAATGGATAAACAAAATGTGGTATATACATACAAGGGAATATTATTCAGCACTAAGAAAGAATAGCATTTTGACACATGTGACAACATGGATAAACCTCAAGAAACTCATGTTGAGTGAAATTAGCAAATACAAAAGAACAAATATGCATGATGTCATTGATATGGACAAAAAAGTGTGAGCAGATTCATGGAGGTAGAATCTGACTGTAGATTGCTAGAAGACAGGAAGTGTTTAGATATTGGTAAGTTGATACTTAATCTGTGCAGAAGTTATTATTTGGCTGATTGCAATGGATAGGGAATGGATGGAGGTGATGGTGGCACAACAATGTGCATGTAATTAATGATACTGAAGTGTGACCATGAACATGGTTGAAAAGGGAAGGTTGGGTCCATCCATGAAGCTAGAAGCAAAGCTGAAGGATAGTGTACTGATATATGGGGAAAATGAATCTAGAACATACTCTATGGGATATGAATGTGTTCCTTTTGTCCTATGTATGTTTTCTCAATAGAAAGAGACCCACAAATCAGGTAATAAAATATTACACTTCCATTTATTTTCTCAAATAAAATGGCAAAAATATCTGGAATATATACATCAAGGCCTTGATCCTAATGCTTTTATCTATGCATCTTATTGCTGCAAAAATGCAAGTTAGCCTAATTATAATCAATGCCTAATAGTTAACTCCTGAAAACCTCCTTGATATTCAAATTGTTGTCTCTCTCAAAGACAAACTCTGAAAATAAACTCATTACATTACCCCCAATATGGGACATGACTGCGGGATATGAGCTTCCATGGAACTGAGGGATTATTACTAATAATTAATCAAGAATGCATCTGGAAAAAGACCTTGGCAAAACAGGGGATATATTAAATAAAAAAGAGTTTTTATGGCTAAGAGATTTCAAAGTGTGTTGAGAAGTCTTCTGGAGGGTAGGCTTATTCAGGTCTCAAACAGACTTCACTAATTGCCACAGCAAACAAAGCCCCAATTAAAGGCACTACTGAAGGCTCTGGGGACACCTGAATAACAGAGGAAATGTGCACAGTCTCAAGAAATCAACAACCTTTCAGCAGACACTATCTTGGTATATATGATAACCTATCTCTCTAATATAATGTAGTTAAACTCATTTATAAACCCCCTAATCAGGATTCTTCCACTCTTTTTATTTGAACATATAATTGGTAATGTACTAGTTAAGTACATTTATTAATGACTTTAATCTTTCAACTGTTCAAATACCAGTTCAGCACTGAATCTGCTCAGAGTTTTGGACAACTCCTACCCTCCAGTTCTTTGGGCTTTGCCAAGACAATGATTATGGACAGGCCCCATCCCAAAAAATTGGGAATGTTTGTAGCTGTGGGCAAGATAATTCTTTCCATCTCTCCTGTGGTATCTGTCTCCTCTCAGCCTGGGGCTGCTGTAACAGATGCCTTCTTGTGTCCCTCAGACTTGGGGAATGAACAATTATGGGGGAGTGACCAAGGACCAAAGTAAATTAATTGTTATTTCAGTTATCTCTTGTTGATGGAAGAACATGTAATACTGTTATACATTAGTGGATTCCAGGTGTTCAGAAGGAATGGGCATGTTTGGGATGGTGAGCTATTTCTGTTTATTACTGCAATGACAGACTCATGATATTAAGCATTTGCCAGGGCCTATGGATCTGTACAGCACAAAGTGTAAACCACAATATAAACTACAGTGTTTGGTTAGTAGGAATGCTTCAATATTGGTTCATCAATTCTAACAATTGTACCACACTAATCAAAGATGTGATTAATAGGGAAACTATGTGTGTGGGTCTGTAGGAATTTATATGGGAATTCCCTATACTTCTGAGGTAATTTTTCTGTAAATGTATATCTAAAATTTATCTAAAAATAAAGTTTAAAAAAACAATTTCCCTAATATTTAAATATTCTCTGTTACTTCTATTGCCCCTCTTCTATTATGTTCCATCAAAACAATTAAAACAAATTTCTGATTTGCAACTCTATTTACCTAAGTATGTAGAGAGTCCTTCCTATTTTCTCACCTATGTTACCTAGAAGGCATGTGGCTCAGTTTTAACACAACTCTGAGTAAAGTGGAACACTCTATCTCAACTTAAATATAAAATTTATACTCTAGTTTGAGATTTAGGGTAATTGCTTCTAAAATACTGTTTAGGTGATGAAAAACTTTTCTTTATATCTCTGGAACTGAACTGGTCACTCAATTAAAAAACGTTGTGATTATTATACATTTAAATACTTATGCCATCTCATTAATCACTTTTTTGAATTCTATAGGGGATACCTATGGGGAAAACACAGAAACTCTCTTCTGCAACAGAAAAGAAACAAGAGGAGATTTTTCCCCCATAATATTCTAGTGAATGTTTATGGAATAAAAAAACTATGTGATAAAAATGACTATATTTAAGCACTTTGACTCTTATAAAAAAGCTATTCCTTAGTGGAAAAATAACATGGTATAGGATTGAAAAAGGAATGTAATATTTATGTCCTAGTACATATTCCTAGGTCTGATATGTGCAAGCTATATGGCTTTAGGTTAATAATTTAATTCCCCTTAAATCCAGTTTCCCCTTGCTGGAAATAAAACTTTCATAACTCCTCTAATATTTAATAAATATGTATGCAATAAAATAAAAAGAAAGCCTAACCTTGTACAATTTAAGACCATTTAATAAAATTACTATGCTTCTCTTTTAAGTTTTAAACTGCTACAGTTCAAAGTGGCATGCAAGATAATTTAAGCTCATTTAAAATCTCACCAAGAGGAAAAATTTGTGGATAAAAATTATCAACCTGAGAGTTGGGGCAGTATACAGATAACTGTATTATTCTACATGAAATGAACATTAGAATATTAAAAGACTGATAGAAGCTATTGTCACAAGTTTGGAGTTTTATAATGTCTTTCTTTGCTATGTAATCTCATATACTAATCTAGTGGCAAGTACTTGGATATATAAATAAGAAAAAATTAGTACAAAATTTTAAAAATGCATGGATGCCTTGGTCCCACAAACCAGAGATTATAGCTATGGATAGGTAAAGTTTGTTATGGATTCTGAATAAAAAAAATAAATAAATAAATATGATATTGATAGGTCACCATGTGGAAATAATTGATCTATTAGTTCAAAGCAAACTCAGATTGATGTAAAAATCCAACATAAAGCAATTCAAATTTAAACAAACCTTTCTTTATGTGTAGAAATAGATGAGCTGAATTAACAAACTTTATGTAAAAGTAAAGGAATAAGATAATCAAAAGAATTTTGAAAAATAGTTATAAAATTAGAGGACTCCCATAATTTGATTTTAGGATTTACGAAAAGCAAGATTGTCAAGAGAGTGTGGTATTATTGAAAAGACATATATCTTGAGTAATAGAACTGAATAGAGAATTCAGAAATAAATTGACACATATATGGTGAAGATTAGGGCCACCAAAATTTTTGAAGTGTGCAGAGATGGTGATTACATCACATTACTATTCAGAACTCCTATGTGGCCTGTGCAGAAAACAGATAGATCTTGGAGGATGACAGTGGATTAACATAAACACATTCTACTAATGTAATTGCAGCTGCTGTTTCATATATGGCATCATTGCTTGAAAAATTAAACCATTCCTAAGACACATGGTATGAAGCTATTGATTTGGCAAATACCTTTTTTCCCCAATAAATTTTGGTTTGCTTTCAGCTGGCTAGGCTAACAAAATACATTCACTGTCATTCCTCAATGTTATAGCAAATCTTCAGCCTTATTTTATTTTATTTTTTTTTTCTTTTTTAAGGATTTATTTATTTATTTACGTTTATCCATTTTTACACCCCTTCCCCCTCCCCCCCGTTTTTGCTGTTTCTGTGTCCATTCGCTGGGCGACTCTGTGTCCATTTTCTGCCCTCTCTTCTCATCCTTATCCTCCTGTCTTCACTGGGATTCAATCCTTGGAATCTCTGATGTAGGAGAGAGGCATCCTGCCCGCGCAACCTTAGTTGCTGGTTTTTCGGTGCGTCTCATCTTGCCTCTCCCTTGTGTCACTCTCCTATTATGTCATCATCTTGCTGTGTGGCTCACGGGAACTGGTGGTGCGCCCGCGCACAGGGCCTGGCGGCCCACGCACCTTCTATATATTTTTAAAATTTTTACCAGGAGGTCCCGGGGATCGAACCCAGGTCCCTCCATATGGGAGATGGACGCCAACCAGATATAGCCCCCTGCTATATCTCTTAAGGTTGACCAGAGATACCTAGAGTTACAGTCTTTTCCCATACAGGATGGACATATAATAAATCAGGCTTAGTTTATCACCAGCATTCTAAAAACCAGACCTAGGGAGGAAAATGAGGTCTGGGGACACATGCATGGTTTCTAATATAGCGAATGTTTAGCCCACCCTGATTATCACAGAATCAGGACAGTGAGAATATTCGCATTTCAGCCTTATTTTAAAATTTAGTCTGCATATATATTGATCAAATAGTATGCTGAACAAAAAGTCCAACTGCTGTAGACTTATATTGTTTAGATATTTGCATATCAGTAGATGGGTAATAAATTAAACAAAAATTCATGTAGCTTCGATATCAGTAAAATTTGTAGTCAAACATTGGAGAAGGAAACGTGAAGATACCTCATTCCTAGTGAAGGATAATTTGTTGCATCTGCCTTGTACTACAATCTAAAAATTGTCAGCATTCCAAGTGTTCCTGCAAGCAGCTTGAAACCAACATATTTCTCATTTGAATGTGCCACTCTGACATATTTATTGAGTAATTTTAAAAGCTGCTAGTTTTGAGTAAGGACTGGACTAGGAAGAGTCTCTGCAACAATTCTAGACTAACATGCAAGCTATTGTGCCACTAGGGCCATACTGGTCCAGCATATCCAATGGATCTTGAAGAGTATGTGGCAAAATGGATGCTGTTTGTAGCCTTTTTCAGGGTTCTAAATGAGAATCACTGAGGAGAAATGTGGGATTTGAGAGCAAAGCTTGCCATCATTTGCAGATTCACCTTTCACAAAACAGCATTTAGCTTATTATTGAACCTCAGTAGAGACGGAATGCTTAACCATGGGTCACCAAATACCATGTTAACTGAGATGCCCATCATGAAATGTATGACCCACTAAGAAATTAGGTTGAGCATGTGCTGCAGCATTCCAACATCAAAGGAAGTGGCTTCTAAGAGATCAGGCTCTAATAGGCCCTGAAGCTGTAAGTAAGTTATTGAAAGAATGATTCAATTGCCCATGGCCTCCATTCCTTTCCCCTTACCTTTGCTCACCCAGCCCACAGCTTTGGCCTCTTAGGGAGTTCATCATAAGAACTGAAAATTTGGGCTTTGTTTACGAAGTGTTTTACACAACATAGAAACACCACCTAAAAATGGGCACCAGCAGTACTGTAGCCCCTTTCTGGTTTGTTAATATAGGACAGCTGTGGAGGGTAATCTCCAAAACACCAGGAAATATATTTTTCTAAAATGCTAATGGGTCATTCTCCAGGAGAGACCACATATTGGGTGAAAAACAAGTCTCAATAAATCAAGAAAGATTGGAATTATATATAGCATCTTCTCTGACCATAATGGAATGAGCATCACAATCAAAAACAGGTGGAGAACTGGAAAATTCAAAATATTTGGTAGTTAAAAAAAAACAGTCTTAAACCATCAGTCAGTCAAAGAAGAAATTGCAATAGAAATTAGTAAATATTTCAAGATGAATGAAAACAAGAACAGAACATATCAATATCTATGGGATGGAGCAAAGGCAGTGTTGAGAAGGAAGTTTATAGTTCTAAATGCTTACATTAAAAGATATGAAAAAGCTAAAATCAAAGACCTAACTGCATACTGGTAGGAACTTCAAAAAAAAAAAAAAGAAAGAAAAGATAAAGAAATAAGGAAACATCCCAATTCAAGCAGATGTTAAGAAATAACAAAAACTAGGGCCCAAATAAATGGAATTGAGAATTAAAAAACAATATAGAAAATTAACAAAACCAAAAAATGTTTCTTTCTCACCAAAAACTGCGATGTTCTGGGTCTGGCAGTCATTCTTTTCCTTGGCTTTTCTGTCAAAAGTTATGAACATTGTGATATAATTCTTCTTTCTACTCTGAATCCATTGATTCCACCTTCTGTCTTTTCTCATCTCATCTGAATTTCATTCCACTTGTAAAGAACTGGAGAAATGTATTACAACTAAAATGGATTCATTTCATCACATCTTAACTAAAAATAGAATCATGATTGTTCTATTTAAAATGTAATGGCTTAAGTTGCAGAACATGTTTTCTTTGTAGCACATAATTCAGTCTTGAAAAGTTTTTATATTTTTGGCTCTTATTGTTCTTATTTAACCCATTTTTAGTGAATGTTTATATATGATGAGAAATTGGGGCCACTTTCATGATTTTGCATATAGCTGTCTAGTTTTCCCCAAACCATTTTTTTTTAAACAAATCTATTTTATTGGTACATATTAACATAGCATACAATTCATTCAATGTGTACAATAATAGTATTTGGTATAATCTCATAGTTGTGCATTCATCATTTCAATCATTATTAGAGTATTTTCATTATTTCAACAATAATAGTAAACAAAAAAGACAAACTATAAACAAGAAAATTCCTCACCTCTCCATCTCTCTGTTTCCACTTCTTTTATATTTATTTATTTATATATATATATATTTTTTGAAGTGACAATTCTTTCATCATTGAATGGATGTGGCACCACTTTAAAAAATAAATTTGCCATAGACATGAAGGTTTATTTCTGCACTCACAATTAAATTCCCTTTTATTTCATGTCTGTCTCTCTACCTGTGTAATATGTTTTGATTACTATAGCCTTGTAATAAGTTGTAAAAATGGAAAGTGTTAGGGCTCAAACATCCTACTTTGTTTTTATGATGATTGTGGCAGTTTGTTATTATTTATGAATTCCAAAAAGAGATATAGACTATGTTTGTAAACTGGTCTATTCCCTGGGCATGATACCCTTTGGCTGTATTAGATTCATCTGAGATATCTTGGGTTAAATTATGTTAAGGTTAGGGATTTGATACAACCACATCAGTAGGGTGATTCAGTTTGAGTCCCCATCCACTTTGTGGGCCTTTTAAATGGACACTCAGTCAAGGAGAACACAGAAGTAATACACAGGAGAGGAACACAGAAGAGTAGAGAGAGCACCATAGACACAGAATAGGAGAGAAGTTGTCAGCTTTGATACTGCAGCCAAAGGAAGAGATGAGTCATTTGCCTGATAGGATATAGCTGACTTTGTGAAGAGAACAGAGAAGCTGAGCCCAGAAAGAAACAAACCCTCCAGCCTACAGATGAGATCATAAGAAGCTGGACCCATGGAAACTTAAGAGGAAAGAGGAAGGCTGAACCCTAGTAGACATCACCCAGCATCTTCCTTCAACACATGACAATAGATTTTGATGAGGAAGTACCTCTTATAATACTTTGATTTGGACACTTTAGGGCCTTCTAACTTAGGTTTCTACCATAAATAAATACTCTTTATAAAAGCCACAGATTTCTGGTACTTTGCATGAGAATCCCTTTGGCTGAATAATACAATCATTGTGAATACCTAGGCCTTCACTATTCCATAAAAACTTGTTGATTAACTTCTCCATTTCTGTTAAGATGTCCCTTTGAAATTTGACTATTTCATTTAATATATAATTCATGTTGGGTAGAACTGACACCTAAATAATATTTAGTCTTCACATACATAAACATGGTATATGCTTTCATTTATATAGGTCTTATTTGATTGCTGTCAGAAATGTTTTCTTGTTTTCTCTGAAAAAGTCATTTACAGTCTTTGTTAAATTTAATCATGGTAATTTGATGTTCTATATTTGCTCTAGTATTCAAGATTTTATTATTGATTTCCTCTTTAAATTGTTAATTTCTAACCTATAGAAATATCTGTGATACTTTTATTGATATTGTACCCTTCATTTTGTTACCTTAATTACTAGCCCTTAGCTTTCTGAAAGTTTTACTTCTTCCCTTCCAATTTGGATACCTTTTATTTCATTTTCTTGCTTAATTACTCTGGCTATAACTGACTCTACAAAGATGAATTATATTGATGATAGTGGGCACACTTGTCTTGCTCCTGAATATGATGTTAGCTATAGGGTTTTCATATATGACCTTTATCATTTTGAGTTAATTTCCTATTATTCCTAGTCCTATGATCATTTTACAAGGGAGGTGATGGATTTTGACAAATGACATTTCTGTATCAATTCAAATGGTCATATTTTTATTTATTTTACTTCATTTCATTAATATATGGTATATTAGGTTAATTGATTGTCCTATGTTGAACCATGGCTTACTGGGATAAAGCTCAGTTGGTCCTGGTGCATAAGTATTTTAACATGTTGTTGGATTATGTTTTTTAGAGTATGAGTGTTTTTGCATCAATGTTTATACGGGATATTAGTCCATAATTCTTTTGTGGTATCTTTATCTAGCTTTGATATTAGAGTGAGGCACCACTTACAGAAAGATGAGGAAGTATTACCTCTGATTCAATTTTTTCAGGGGGAAAGATAAGTAAGATAGGTGTTTGTCAGAGTTTAATGACATTCATTTGTGAACCCATTAGTTGCTGTTATTTTGATTGTTTAGAGATTTTGTTTACTGATTTTATCTCTATTTTTTAAAGTCTATTGAAATCTTCTATTCCTTCTTGAGTATGTATGAGTAGTTTGTCCATTTTGTCTGGGTTATCTATTTTCTTGGGGCACAATTCTTCATTTTTCCCTCTAATGTACCCCATTTTATTAGAGTGTCATGTATAATAAAGTACCTTCCACATTTCCACTTTTAATTATTTCTGTTCTATCTTTTTTGTCTTTGTCAGAGTAGCTAAATTTTTTAAATATTATCCATCTTTATAAAGAAACAACTTTTGATTTAATTGATCTTCCCTATGTGCTCTTCTTTTCAATTGCATTTATCTCACTATAATCTTCATAATTTCATTCCATCTGTTTTCATTGGAGTTATTATGTTCTTCTATTATATTACCTCAAGTTGTGAGGTTAGTTTTTATATTTGAATTCTTCTCCTTTTTAAAAAAGTTACTCAGAGCTATGAGTTTTCCCCTAATTACTGCTTTAGCTTCATATATACAATTTGATATGTCTTGTTTTTGTTCATTGTTGTCAACATATTTCCTTTTTATTTTAAGACTCCATAAGTTACATAAATCTTACATCAAAAATATATGGGATTTACATATACCCCGATCTTTCCCCTCCCACACTTTTCCAAATTAACAACTTTCATTTGTGTGGAACATATGTTACAATTGATGAACTCATATCAAAGCATTGTTTACATTATGCTTTACACTTTGTCCTGCACAAATTTATAGGTTTTGATAAAATGTATAATGGCCTGTATCTGTCATTTCAAGTCAAGCAGGAAAGTTCCAATGTCCCAAAAATGCCCCCATGTTCCACCTATTCTTCCCTCTCCCTCCCATCAAAACCTCTGGCTGCTGTTTCATTGTCTTTATATCAATGACAAAAGTCCCTCCATTGTTAGAATTATAACATTTCTACTTTAGTCCATACTTGAATTGCCCCCTTATGTTTGTTCAGTCTTCATTTTTGAGAAATTTGGGATAGTGTTACCCACTCTGCTTCCATTTGAGAAGGGGTTTAGATCCCATGGGGCTGACAGATGGAAGTGTCTTGTTTGCAGTTGTAGATTCTCTCTGCTTTTTTTGGATCTTTTGTTAATTGTGCTGGATGAGTCCAATGAACTGGAGAATAGGTCTTGCAACACTTCTGAATTCGGGATTCAACCAGCATATGAAAAGACTAAAGATTTAAATCTCTGAGATATATATTTAATAAGTATAATGTTAACTATTGGTTCAAATAAATGGGTCAGAGGTAACATGTATAAGGAAATTATCCACAAATATGGTTCTATTACCTTCAGAAGCATATTTTTCAAAGTAAGGTCCACTGATCAGGGTATCAAATTCCTGAGCTTCTCAGCCATATCTATAGTGTCTAAGTATCTATCAATCATAAACTTACATTAAAAGATAACAGATCTGACGGTGATGAATGGCACAATGCAAGAAATAAAAACCACACTTGAAGCACATAATGGCAGATTTGAACAGACAGATGAAAGAATTAGTGACAATGAAAATAGTACATCTGAAATCAGACAGATAGTAGAAGTGATAGATAAAAAGAAAAAATTCAGCAAGGATGCAGGGAAATGAATGACAACAGGAAACACACAAACATACCCATTATTGGCATCCCAGAGGAAGAATTGAAGGGAAAGGGTGCAGAAGGAGTATTGGATGAAATAATGGCTGAAAATTTCCCAACTCTTTCGAGTTATATGGGCATGCTTGTTGAGGAAATGCAGCACACTCCAGACAGTACAAATCCTAACAGGCCTTTCCCAAGACATATACTTATAAAATTGTCAAACACTAAGAAAATGAGAGAATACTGAAAACAACAAGAGAAAAGAAATCTATCACATACAATGGAAGCTCAATATGTTTAAAGGCTGATTTCTCACTCGAAACCTTGGGGCCACAAAGGCAATGGTATGACAATTAAGGTGCTAAAAGAAAAAAATTATATCAGCCAAGAATTCTGTATCCAGCAAAGTAGGCATTCAAAAATAAGGGAGAGTTCAAAATATTTACAGATAAACAGAAATTAATAGTTTGTCAACAAGAAACCTCCCTTCAAGAAATAATACAGGGAGTTCTATAGGTTGAAATGAAAAAAAACAGGAGAGAGAGGGTTAGAGGAGAGTGTAGAAAGAAAGGTTATTAGTAAGAATATCTAAAAAGGTTAAAAGATAAATAAAAACAACATATAATATACATATGCAAAACTAAATAAAATATGTTTAATGTAAGTAATGCCTTGACAGTAATAACACTGAATGTTAATGGATTAAACTCTCCAATCAAGAGACATAGATTGACAGAATATATAAGGAAATAATAACCCACCTCAATGCTTTCTACAAGAAACTCACCTGAGATCCAGGGATGCAAGGAGATTGCAAGTGAATGGTTGGAAAATGATTTCACATGCAAACAATAACCAAAAGAAGGTGGGAGAAAATCCCACTGACAAATAGACTTTAAATGCAAATCTATTGTAAGATGCAAAGAAGGACACTATATATTAATAAATGGGGGTAATCTATCAAGAAGAAAGAGCAATCATAATCATTTATGTACCTAACCAGCGTGCCCCCAAAATACATGAGGCAAACATTGGAAAAAACAAGATATTTCTTAATGACCTTTGTGATTTCTTTTTTGACTCGTTTCTTTAAAGATGTATTCTTTAATTTCCACATAGTGAATTTTTCAGGAATTTTTCTGTTATTGATTTTAGCATCATTTCAGTGTGTCAGAGAAGATTCATTTTATGATTTCAATCTTGTTAAATTTATTGTCTTATATTGTGATCTAGTGTATGGTCTAGATTTTAGAAGGACCTAGGTACACTAAAGAATAATGTGTATTTTGGTCATTTTGGTTGAAGTGTTCTATATATATCTTTTAGCTTTAGGTTGTTTATAGTATACTCAAGTCTTACATTTCCTTATCAATCTTCTATCTAGATGTTCTATCACTATTAATTGTTGCATATTGAAATCTATTACTAGATCATGGAACTATCTTTCTCCTTTTAAATATGCTAATATTTGCTTCATTATTGTGGGTATCTGCTTTTTCAGTCCTCATATATTTATAACTCTTATGTCCCCTTGTTAACCTGAGCACTTCATCAGTATGTTGTCTACTGTTTGTCTTGTTCAATAGTTTGGTCTTGAAGACTATTTAATCTGATATTAGTATAGATACAACAGTTTTTTTGGGTTACAATAGGCATGGAATATTTTTTTTTCCATCCTTCCACTTTCAACCAGCTTGTGCCTTTGAACTTAAGTTGAGTCTATTGTATTAAACATATAGTTTTTACCACTGTGACAATCTCTGTCTTTTGATGGAAAGTTTATTCCATTTCCATTTAAAGTATTTACTAATAATGCAGAAATTTCTTCCACCATTTTAACTATTTGCACTTTGTAAGTTTTATACTTTTTTGTTAGTTTTTATTCTCTAATTCTTAATTAATGTCTACTTTCATTTCTTTTTAAATATTTTGTATTGATGTATTTTGAGTCTATTCTTATTTTCATTCATTTAATTTTTCAGATACTATTAGCTTAAATAAAAGATCCCACATCTATATAAATCTTTGATTTGATACCAACATAACTTCAACAAAACATGCATTGTAGAAACAATTAGTTTCTACTAATTGTGTACACCACTATTCTCTCACTTCATTATTGTACTTATTACAAATTATAACTTTGCACATTAATATCCTAAACCATAGAATTTTCATTTATTTTAAGCATGTGAATTTGAGAGTCTGAACAAATAGGAAGTGGAATTAAATTTTAAAAAAATAAAATATAATGCTGGAGCTTCTAATTACCTTTACCAGTAGTCTATTCCATTCTTCTGCTTCAATCCATTGTCTAATGTCCTTTTATCTATCTGAAGAACTCCCTATATTATTATTGTAGAACAAATCTAACAGTGTTGAACTAACAGATTTTGTTGATCTGAGAATGTGTTAATTCTGCCCTCATTCATAAGACACTTTGCCAGATATAAAATTATTGGTTGAAATTGTATTCTTTCAGCACTTACATATTTCATCCCACTGCCTTCCTGACACCATGGTTTTTTGGAAAAGCCCACACTTAATTTTATCGTAACTGCCTTTTACATAACATATTGATTTTCTCTTCCTACTTTCAGAACTCATTCTTTTTGTTTGCATACTATAGTTCTCCCACATTATTTCTGGAACGGCTCTGCCCAAGCTTGTTTTTTTCCTAATATTCATGAATATTTGTACATGTCTTTCATTAAATTAGATAAATTTTATGCCATTATTTCTTTTAATATTTTTCATGCCCCATTCTTTCTTTTTTCTTCTGTAAATCATATTAAGATGCTAAGGTTCTGTTCAATTTTTCTTATAGTGTTTTTTCTTTCTCCAATTCAGCCTGAATAATTTCAGTCTTGCTGTCTTTGCTTTCACTGATTCTTTCTTCTCTGTATCTTTCTTTTCTATATCTCTATGGTCTACTTCTCTGATGATTTATGAAGTTTTTCTTCTACCTTTATATGGAACATAATTTCTTGCATCTTTGTTCCATAGCTTTTATTTTATTTTTTCTTTATTTTTAAAGAAGTTTAGATTACAGAAAAGTTACATAAAAAATATAGGGGGGTCGCTTCTCGGCCTTTAGGCTGAGATCAAGTGTAGTATCTTTCTTGTCGGTTTGGTGTCTGGTGCGTCCTCTATCTGAGGACAATATATTGAATGGATTTTTGGAGTTGGGAGATGGAATGGGGGCTTACTCCGTCCACTCCACACATCGACCTGGTATTGCACTAATCCAGGAATGGTGCACCAAAAAATATATATATGTATATATATATATATATATATAGGGGACTCCTATATACCTCATCACTTTCCCCTCTCCTATTAATAAGATCTTTCATTAGTGTGGTACATTTGTTTCAATTGATGGACAAATATTGAAACACTGTTACTAAACATAGTTTATAGTTAGCATTATAGTTTACACTTTGCACCATACCATTTTATAGGTTTTGACAAAATGTATACTGACTTGTACCATCATTACAAGACCATGCAGAACAATTCCAAAGTCCCCAATCTACCCCATGTTCCACCTAGTCTTCCCTCACCCTCCATTCAGAATCACTGGTGACCAATATCTTTATATCAGTGTTACAATTTCTTTCATTATTAGAATAATAATAAGTCTACTTTGGCCCATATTTGCATTACTCCCTTTGGTTGGTTCATTCCTCTATCTTGAGGATTTTGAGTTGGGGATGTTCACTGTGCTTCTGATTGAGAGGGGCTAAGATATTACTTAAGCTTTTGTTTAATAATGTACATTTTACTATTTTAGTTTTTTTTAACTATGGTATTAAGTCATGAGTTGTATGTTTCTAAATTTTGTATCCAGATATTTATCTGACAACTATTTCCTTGAATGTCAGGAGCTAACAACTAATTCAATGAAAAAAACATGTTTCACTGTTTTTGAAATTTGACTCTGTATTGTCTGGTGTGTTCCTCCAGAATCTAGCTTTCCTATTAAGATTAACCTGAAGCAATAGTATGGGGCCTCTTCTTTTCTAAGAACTTTCCCTTTTCATTAGAATTAGAATGCTCCACCTATCACTATGAAATAGTAATAACCCCTGCAGAGTGGTTTTTTTGTAGTCCTAAAGCCAGGAGTCTTTTGTCCCAGGCCACATTGAATTGATTGTCTCTTCCACTGTTTTTGTCCTCATCCTGTTTCTGCTTGCATGGCAAGTTCTGGGAAGAACATGATAGCAATGGATGTCCTGTGTCAGGCCTTCAGGAAAAAAAATATATGCAGTCCAGTATTATATAGAGGTTGGTTTGATCCCCCTAAAACAGAGACAGGAACCCACAATGAGAGTTCAGTTGGCTCCACAATGTGCCAGGGAAGGGTTATGGATGATGCCCACTGATGCTACCAGTTTTAAGTTGTATTTTCTTGATTCAAGACTCCCTCTGTTACTGCAATAATTTAATTGGTTTCTGGTGATTGGTGAAGATCGTTTGGCCTTTGTATGTAATTTTTCAAATATTCTCTGGATGAACAGAGCCTAAACAGTCTTATGCTGCCAATTTGATTTCCTAGAATCCATCATAATAATAAAAAGAACTCATGGAATTTTATTTCCTAGAGAACATACTAGCGATATAATGAAATGAAGTAGGGTAAAAAAATCCAACACAAGGATAAAATTTTCATATTAATATGATATCATCCAAAATGAAGTCAAAAGTGAAGAATCAGATTTTCAAAAATATATATGAAATGAAAATTGCACATATAATGATTTTAAATTTCAGTGGACTAAGCACTCTTATTAAATGCCTCATAAAGGACTTTATTGAAAATTAAGACCTAACCATATGATATTTACATTTAATAGATCAAGTGGGAATATAGTGGCACTGTTAGCTCCAGGAATCAGGCTATCCAGCAAAACAACAATTAAACAGGTATGAAATGTTAGAAACTCATAGTTTGAAACTCTGGGGGCAAGAAGAAAATTTTGAAGCATCCAGGGAAGTGCAGGAGAAAGAAGGTGATAAATTACAATAAAGAGCAGTAGATTGCTCATTTAATGAGATGCCTCTCTTTCATGGTAGGCCATAGTGCAATCCAGCCACTGGCTAGCTCACTGGTGACAGAAAAGGATGAAAAATTCCTTTTCACCAAGACAAGATGTGGCCATGGTGGATTAATGCTGTCATCATTTGATTAGTGAATTTGGATATACTGTGGTCTGTTTTTGAAGGGCAGCCATTATTTCAACATGCCTCTGATAAAGACAGTGGCAGACATTGTTTCAGCCTGTCCTGCCAAGGGTGGAAGCTGACATTTTTTCAAACTGGCCTAGAGATGGGCAGAAATTATGGAGACTTAAAGACTCTGAGCGTCCTGTTCTTTTGGGGTAGTTAGTTGAAGGGTTATATTGTCTGGACAGGTCAGGAAAGCTCAGCTTTGAGGAGTCAGCATAGAAGTTCTTGGCACCCTTATTGATTCCCTCTCCAAGGATATTTGGAGGTGGTCTTAACTCTATTCATGGATCGTTGGCCCTTTTTGGCTGGATGGGATTGACATTTTTTCAATTGACACTATCATAAAATTAGCCATCACATAGTTGAGTGCAAATGTTTTATTATTTCAGTTTATTGACTTTTATTGTAATAAGAGAAACATGTTAGACAAATGTAAATATTATGGCTGATATGGGGGAAGATTTTATAATTACATTATAGCAAAAATGTAGTTTCTTTTTATACAACCATGTGAAATGAATTCCTGTGAATTTTTCATTAACAACAATGAAATCAATTTTCATGTAGATTCATGGAAGACATACTGTTTATACTGCAGAATTTCCAGATGGAATTCACCAAAGGGACAGGGTACAGTAGTATTTTTATACAAAGTTGTGTTTCTATACAGAGTTGTGTTTCTATACAGAAGTTATGAATAATCAGCAATAGATATCTAATTTGATTAAAAGGGGAAAATGTTAGATTGTATAACAGGTGAGAGAATAATTTTTAAAAAACTTTCTGTAGAACTATACTACACTGTGAAATATAAGAAAATACATGAACTTTAGATAATATAATATTTAAATCATTCCATTATCAATTGTAATGATTGTTTCACAACAATACACATTTTTAGTGGTGGGTGGTATATCAGAATCTTGTATTTTACATAAAATTGTTCTGTAAACCCACATTCCCATTAAAGAAAAACTTTAAAAAATATGAATAGTAAAGGATGTAAAATGTTATCCCTAGAAATAAAAACAAATAAATAAACCTGTGTAAAATAGTGCTATTAGAAAATTAGACTTCTGTTTTACAGAGATATGCAGGATTACATAGAATAACAGTAGAGGCCATTTTTCAGAAAACTATAACATTCCTAAGAAGAGCTTCAAAATGTAAAACAATAGAAATCATTAAAGAGGAATAGAATATTATTAATAAATGATGCAGAATAAGTTTTAGAGATAAATGTCTAATTTTGTTAAAATATAGAACAAATAAGTCATGTTTCCTTTTTTTCTTACTCCTGATCTTCTGCTAATTTTTAAAAATATTATAGTTGTTATATTAGAATCTCAACAATACAACAAAAAATGATTAGTCATTAAAAGTTTTGTGAACTATTATTTCTTCAGCTATTATTTTTATAATTTGAAAGCACACTTAATATATATATATATATATTACAATGCTGGAAAGAAAATACTTCTTATGATTATTTTCCAAGGAGTAAACAGATCTTGTTTAGGTGGCATCTACATCATAAATGCCAAGTTGACCAATTTTGACATGAATTGATGCTGGCTTTTAATCACCAAACAAGCTTTTCTCAGTCAGAGAATTTTTGATGAATTGAAGAACTGTACATACAAATCTTTATCTAATGCATGAAATATAATTTTCTAAATTTTTGATAATACACATAAAAATTTATTCTGGAAATTATACAGTTTAAAGAGTATTTCTTCTATGAATTTACATGAAAATTGATTTAATTATTGTTAACTAATGAAAGATTCACAGGAATTCATTTCACATTGTTGTATAAAGAGGACATAAGCTTTTGGCCATTAATATGATTATAAAATCTTTGTCATCTCAGCACTGATTTTTATGTTTACCTAACTTGTTTTTCTTATTATAATAAAAGCCAATAAACAAAAGTAATAAAACATATCATACTCAAGTTTGTGGTGGTTAAATACCTTATATTTTCATTTTTTTGTGTGTAATAATATTGGTATAATGAACAATCGTTAATCTTATGACACCATCATTGGGAAAAATGTGCTGTCCCGTTCTTAGTGGTTAATGGTCTTGACTTTCAGCCACAGAGCAATTAATTATTTTGCTAGCAATGACTTACACTTTTACCCAGTTATAAATTAGAGTGTCATAAGAGAATACTGAAAGTGCTATTCAACATTATGTGATTTCTAAAGTAAAGGCAATTCTGTGGTACAACCCTAACATGGATGCATTAGTTCTAAACCTTTATCTTTGGAAAGATGCCCAGCAGTCTTCCAAGGAAATTGTTCTCAGAGAAGACCAAATGTGGCTTTATGAACAATTATAAAAATAAAAGATGCCCTGGCATTATCAGGATGTAAGGCAAGGGATCCACTGCTCTGCTTGTGCTTACAGGAGCTCCTGGTGTATTTGGGAAAAATAATTTCCAGGTGAACTTTCAATTTAAGAAGGACTAGAAACAAAATTTTATGTTGATTTATTTTACCTTTCTCTCTCTTTTTCACTCTCTCCCCTCTCTCTCTTTCTATATATACATTCATAGAAATTAAGCATTAGTTATCTAAAAGGAAAAAAATTATATCACAGGAATTGCATTCTCCTTAAATTGTTTACATATTTTACTTGTGAGAAAAACTTAAAGCTGACAACTTTCTAGACAGATAATGCTGGAAAAAAATTTTCACCAAGTTTGACCCATAGTAAGCATTTATCTCAACTTTAGGGCATTTTAGTTTGTCTCAAAAATTCAAATATTAAAGGGTTATGCAAAGACATTTACATATAATGTAGGCATAACCTAAGTAATGCCATATTTTGTAGAAATGCAAATATGTAATTGATTGGATCAAGCAATCAAGCAATGAATATATATTGATAATGAAATTTTTGGAAGAATTTTGATTATATAATGTTTAAAAACCTATCTTCTGAAAATTAGTAGTAATGTGTTCTCTATAATTTTAATGCAACTAAGGCTTTAATTTCTGATATGTCATTCTTACTAAATAATATTGGATATGAAAAAACAGTAAACAAAGAATTAGAACTCCCTATCATTGTTTTACATAAGTAGATTTTATTCTGAAATTAAATGTAAGTATGAATATAGTGTTATGAGCATGATCTCTGGACTCTACTAAATTTGGTAGAATCACAGTACCAAAAATACTCAATCTTTGAGATTCTATATAATTTTCCATGCCCTTTATCTCATCTAAGAAGTGTACAACAGTGATAACTACTATATAATATTTTAATATTAATAAATGTAAGGAAGTTTTATAAAAGTGTCAAATCATTCTAATCATGCAATATATAGGAATTTCCATTATAAAATATCCAAAGTTGATTTATACCAAATTTATATTTGGCAAGCAATTTAAATATATTCCAGTCATATTTTGCCATTTACTTTTTATAAAGAATTTTTATAATCACTAAGCTAATTTTATTTTAAATGCCAATCATTCCTATTTATTAAAAAAAATATTTTGTACTCATTCATGCTAAGTTTCACATTTGATTTCTCAATAATTTATAATAGTTGATCACTATGGGAAGGAAGAATAACACAAATGTTCCTGATTTCATCCTTCTGGGATTCACAGAATCTGAAGATATTCCACAATTCCTCTTTATATTATTTCTCCTGATATACCTGATTACCATGCTGGGGAATGCAGGTATGATATTGATAATTCACCTGAATCTCCAGCTTCACACCCCCATGTACTTTTTCCTCAGTCACCTGTCATTCCTTGACCTCAGTTACTCAACGGTCATCACACCTAAAACCTTAGAGAACTTACTGACTTCCATTAAATATATTTCATTCATGGGCTGCTTTACCCAGATGTTTTTTTTTATTTTCTTGATTATCACTGAAATTTTCTTTCTCTCTTCCATGGCCTATGACCGCTATGTAGCCATCTGCAATCCTCTTCACTACCAGATTGTTATGTCCAGGCGACTCTGCTATGCCCTTATCACTGTGTCCTACATGATTGGCTTTACACAGTCATTAGCTATTGTTCTTTGCATTAGCAGTTTGCATTTCTGTAAATCCAATGTAATCTACCACTTTTTCTGTGATACAACCCCAGTTTTGGCCCTGTCCTGTACTGACACTCATGATACTGAAATCATGGTAATGAGTCTTGCCAGTTTAACCCTAGTGGGGTCTCTTATCACAATCACTGTTTCCTATGCATCCATTCTGTCTAATATCCTGAAAATTAATTCCACTTCAGGAAAGCGCAAAGCTTTCTCTACTTGTGCCTCCCACCTCCTGGGAGTAACTATCTTTTATGGCACTACAATTTTTACTTATTTAAAACCTAAGAAGTCCTACTCTTTGGGAAGGGATCAAGTGGCCTCTGTGTTTTATACTATAGTGGTCCCCATGCTGAATCCACTCATTTATAGTCTTCGGAATAAAGAGGTGAAAAATGCTCTTCTTAGAATCATGCAGAATAGAGAGGGCTCCAGACAATTTTAATGACAGGTATGCTGAACATTTAAGTGCCTTTTTCTTTCTTTTCTACTTGGATATTTACTTTTAAAATAAAGTAGCATCTTTTAATTAGTTTGAATTTCTGTTGAGCCTTCCTCTATTTAACCATACATAATCTGGAATATTTCCAAAATATATTTTAGACATTTACATAGCAATTGGAAGCTAAGAAATATGTGTCAAACCTTTAATTTAAATGTATGTGTTTTAAGGGCAACTCAATGCAACAAGAAAAAATAGTGATACCTTTCAAATTGTATCATAACCCCCAGGCATATTCAAATTTCATAGATTTTTATTATGAAAAGTACTTTGCTTAGTTATTTATTCTGTAGAAAAAAATATAGTATAGTATTAACGAGTGCTGCTTTGGCCTAAAAATCCAGAATTTAAATTATAGGTCTGCCAGCTTTTTAGCTATATATCCCTTCATAAGTCACTGAAAGTATATTTATGGTTTCCTCAACTATACAAGAAAAAAATTCCAAATCCTACAGTTACCTTAAAGATTAAATCAGGTTATGAATGGAAATTATTTAATGTAGTACTAGTAAATGTTTACTAGGATCATCAGACACTTATATTCTTGCAAATTTTTCAATACACAAGAGATTTTGTATAGAAAACTGTATATTATTGTGAGAGAACTAAGTTATAGTAAAAAACTGCATGTTCACATTGAAGAAAATTTGGTGTGCATTTTAAATTATAACAGAAAATAGAAATATCTTAATTTTGAGCATTTTCTTCCCATCTTCTAGACACATCTTATGTTTATGTATGTATATATTACATGTATATATACATTTTTTTATCATTTTAAGTTTCTGCTTTGCAGCTTTTCTTTTCCACTCATCATATAACCTTTGGCAGTTCCTTTCCTTTTTTCAATTTGGGAGATGAATACTTTTTGGTACATGAGCAAAATCAAGAATCTCATCTTGCAATGCTTTAAGCACTGAAGATTTTTATATTCATGAATCTAAATATTGCATTTAGTTATACTTGTTTGCGTCTACTGCTAACCATTTGAAAATCTTATCTTTCTGTCACACATCAGCTAGATTCAATAATTACTACATCTTTTAAAAATTTTGGTCTGATTAAAAATCATTTCATTTTTCCTGGTCTCTATATGTTTATGTTCTTTAAAAAGTTATAATTTTTGAATTAAATATTGCTTCATTTGATTTAAGGACTTTAATAGAGAAAAGTTGCAAGGCTAAGAATTGAATTTCAATCTAAATATTGTGACATCTCATAAATTTTATTCTGGTAACCTGCTAATATTTCCTTTTTAAAATGCCTCTACATAATCTGGAATTTCTTTTCTTCTATTCACTGTATATTTCAGAAAGTATATTTTCTACATTTTCCTATGTTTATATTTAAACTTAAGTAATTGTAGTAGATATATTTTTCCCTTTAAATGATTTGTTTTATTTTAATTTATATTAAGGTTTTCTTAGTAGAATTATAATTGTTCATTTTCTTGAGTGATTTTTTAAAAATTAAAATAAGTTCAAACCTTCCTTAATGATTAAAATTTTGATGAATTTTCACTAGTCTGTTACTGATTATTAATTTATTCAAATAATTAAAATGTGCATTTTCCCTTCTATTTCACATTTAAATAAATTTTTTTAAGTTATCATATATAAGTCCATATAAATTACTGAAATAAGATTTATTTTTGCTCTGATTTCTATGTTGTCTAGAATTTAAACTTATTGCAATTCCTTGTTCTTTTTTGTTAGGGATTGATTTTAATAATATACATTTTAATCTAATCTCTCATCTTGTTTTGTTTCTTTATTTTATGAGCACTTTACAGTTTATGGTCTTTTTTATGAACTGTGCCAGCCTTACTTTCATTTATACATATTTCTATAATTTAGAAAATCTATCCTGTTGGTTTTTGTTAGCAAGTATGATTAATAGAGTCTTTAGATTTTTAATCAGCAATAAGTTCAGAAATTGCTTTTGTTTTAATTAATTTGAGATTATCCTGTCCTCATAATATATTCTAGAAAACATTTGTTATATTAGTAATACATGTAATATAACCACTTGGAAATGTGAAAACAATAAACTATTGACATTTTCCATATATATACCAGTGCATGTCATGTTTGATACAAGAGGTGGCCTGAAGTATCTTAAAGACAAAACCCTTTTGTGCATGGTGGTATTTCAAAATTCTATTTATTATTAAGATTTAACTACTTAAAAATAATCAAAAAGTCTAAAATTGAGGATGATAAATATGAAAAATAATTTTTTTGCAAATGATTGATGTACTGTAATAGTAAAAATTGATTATATTTAAAGAGCACCTACTGAGTGCCAGACAATATTTAAAGGGCTGTAGGTATATAAATAACATATTTTATTTTCACAAGATAACTCTCAGTTAGATACTAGTAATATCTCAAGTTTAATCTCAGGTAATGAAAAGATATCCACCTATTTATTCAGGCAAAGACTTAGCAATCATCATGCCATTATCTCTGATAAAAGACCCACACAGTCATTTGTGGGACATGAATTTCAGGAAGAGGAAAAATTGGAAATGTTCCTGGCAGCCTCAGAACTAATGTGCATAGGGAAGGGTGAAGTTGTCTATGTGACCATTCCAATGTGTGGATGATACACAAAATGCTAAATGATGGGTCCACAGAAGTAAGGAGTAAGGAAAAATCAAAGATGATTGGTATACATTTGTAGAAAATGTGTCCTATGACACACATCACATCTTCTCCATCAGCATATCATGTTCATTTCCTGTGCAGAATAAATTTGGATGGTGACTATCTCTCAACAATTCCTCTGTTGCCACATTGGTCCAAAAAACCATTATCCCAATCTTTAAATTATTGCCACATCCTTTTAGATTGTCTCCCATTTTTCTGCCTTATACTCTTTGAGTCTATTCTCAATGTAGAGGCCAGAGTGATACTGTTAAAACATAGGTTGTCTTATGTCACTTTTCTTCAAATACTTACAAGAGTTCTCATCACATTAAGAGTATAAATAAAATATTTTATAAGACCTTACAGGTTCAATACGATTTTTCTCTATTTCTTTACGTGTGTGTGTGTTATTTATAATTGAACAGTGAGAAGATAATAATGGGGAAAATATCTGTTGTGATGAAGCAAAGAGTGCAAAGGGTATTTGCAGAGGGAGGGCACATGGAGCAAGTGAGTTAACATTATGGAGTCATTCACAGACATTCCAGAATGGGAATTAACTCCATAATGAGAACTGAGAATTTATGAAAACCATGTAAGTTTATATCAAGCTGTCATTTCCTGAAGACTTCTGTAATTATAGTCAGAAAATCAAATTCCACAAAGACTAATTATATCAGTATAAATTAATCAATGAAGTTTTAATATGAATCAGTTTGAACATAATCATAGGTAATAGGTAGCTCAATTTATTGGCAAATGTAAAATGTCACATTGGAGGAGAGATAAATGGTTCCTTTAGAAATATCCTAAGATATGCAAACACTACTAACTAAAAATAATACCCTTTTCCCAAATTTATTTTTTGAGAAGTTTTTGATTTACATTTATAGAAAATTTACACCCAAATATTAGGGAATTAAAAAATAAAACCCTTTCCCCAGTCCACATACAAAGTTTTGCTTATTATTGTCATCTAGGATTAGTGTGGTACATGTTTTTTTGTGATGAACCAATATTTAATCATTGTTACTAACCAAAGTCTCTCTTTTACATTATGATTTATGCTTAGTGTTGTACTGATCCATAGGTCTTGACAAACACTTAATGTCATGTGTCTGACATTGCAGTATTATATAAAAGTATCTCATTGCCCCCAAATATGTCCTGTTCTACCCATTTCACACCTAATAGATAGGCTGTTATTATGTTTTAATCAGAAAATGACGTGTTGGAGAGGATGTGGAGAAATAGGGCCACTCCTTGTCTGCAGATGGAATGATAATGGTTCAGTTACTATGGAGGACAATTTGGTGGATACTCAAAAATCTAAGTATAGAATTGCAATATGATCCTGCAATCCCAGTGCTAGGTGTATATGCAATAGAATTGAAAACAGTAACAAAATCAAATATAAGCACACCAGTGTTCACAGCAGCATTATTCACAATTGCCAAAAGGTGGAAGCAACTAAGATCTTCATCAACAGATGAATGGAAAAACAAAATGTGACATATACATACAATGGAATATTATTCAACTGTAAGAAGGAATAAAGTTTTGTCACATGTAACGGTATAGAAGAACATTAAGAACTTTATGATGAGTGAAATTAGCTAACACAAAAGGACAAATATTGCACGATTTCATTTTATGAAATAAGGAGTGTGAGAAAACTCATGGAGGTAGAGTATGGAGATAAATAGGAGGGGTTTCGAATTGGTGACCTGATGCTTAATCTGTGCATAATTTATAATTTGGTTGATTATAATGGTTTGGGGATGGATTGAGGTAATGGTTGCATAGTGATGTAAGTATAATTAAAGCTACTGAAGGGTGAGTATGTATGTGGTTGAATGGGGAAGGTTGGGTCTGTCCATGAGGGTAAAAGCAAAACTAGAGGATAAAATGGTCAACTGTATAATTGGAATTGCTGGATATTGTAGTTAAGTATACAAATATAAGAATGTTCTTACAGGCCTACATCAAACTGGCATGACTAAATATTGTAGTTAAGTATACAAATATAAGAATGTTCTTCAGGGCCTATATCAAATGTAAATCATTAGCACAGGGTGTTGATAGTGGTGTAATGTATGGGGAAAAATGCACCTAAAACATACTTCTATGGCATATGAATGAATTCATGTTGACATAGGTAGGTTTTCTCAATAGATAGAGGGCACAGAGCATCTATGAAAATATTACACTTCCATTCTGGTGAAGCCTTGCTATTTTCTCAAATAAAATGGCAAAAGTATTTGGAATATATAAGCCATGCCTAAGTAAAGGAAACAGAATGTCAAGTCCTCAATCTTAATGATTGTATATATGAACTTTATTCCTGCAAACATGAAACTTAGCCTAAATATAATTAATGCCTAATAGTTAACTCCTGAAAACCTACTTGTTACTCAATGTGGCCTCTCTTCAAGCCATTTTTGAATATAAACTCACTACCTTCTCCCCAAAATAAGACATGACTCCTGGATATAATCCTCCATAGAAATGAGGGATTATTACCAAGCTTTAATCCACAATGGATTTGGAAAAACACCTTGAAGAAAAGGGGAAAACATTAAATAAAAAAAGAATTATAAAGCAGTGGCCACCAGAGGTTCTGAGGGAAAGGAGAGGAAAGAATAGTTGTAACACAGGGCATGTATTAGTCAGCCAAAGGGGTTTTGATGCAAAATATCAGAAATCTACTGGCTTTTATAAAGGGTATTTATTTGGGGTAGAAGACAATAGTTACCAGGCTATAAATTAAGTTACTTCCCTCACCACAGTCTGTTGCCATGAGTTGGAACAAGATGGCTGCCAATGCCTGCAAGGGTTCAGGCTTCCTCTTCTAGTATCAGCTGTAGTCTGAGATAAGTCTAATCTCTCTCCTGGGGCTCATTCCTATCTGGGTTCAGTTGCTCTGCTCTATCCTCAAGGCAAGCTGTAAATTTGCAGACAAATGGTTTGTCTCTCTTCCCAGGGCCTCTGCTGTGTGTAATGGAGCCTTCTTTCTTTCTTCATGTATCTGCTTAACTGTGTATTTACTTCCTGGGTCTTCAGGATCAAACTCCATCCTTCCTTCTCTGCAGTGTGGTTTTGGGGTGGGGACTCAACTTCCTACTGTTGTGGGCCAATCAAAGTTTTAATCATTATTTAATCAGGTAAAAGTGAGACCTCTGAATCCAATATAATCTAATATGCCCAGAGGATCAGACTAGTTTACAAACATAATCCAATATCTATTTTTGAAATTCATAAATATCAAACTGCTACAGAGCATTTGGGGACATGGGAACTGCCCCACATGGCATTGCAGTGATGGATTCAGTCCATTATACAGTTTGTCAAAACCTATAGAATTGTGCTGGGCAAAGTGATAATCTATATTATGAACTATAGTCCTTGGACAAGAAAATGTTTCAAGATATGTTTATCAGTTGTAACAAATGTACCACAGAGATGAAAGATGTTAAGGGTGGAAAGTGTGGGAGGGGTAGGGGGTGTCATATATGGGAATCCCCTATATTTATGATGTAGCATTTATTTGTTCTAAAAGTTCTTTAAAATATGTGTATATATGTGTGTGTGTGTGTGTGTGTTTTAAAAAGATTTTTATGTCGAGGAGGTTTCAAAGAGATCATTCTGGATGTTATGCTTATGCAAGTCTAGGGCAGACTTCACTAACTGTCACAGTAAACAAAGGCTAAAAGAAGAGCACTCCTGAAAGCTTTAGGGACATCTGGTGAACAAAGTCATGACAGACCTCTTTATGGATCAAGACCTCTTCAGTGGTCCCTATCTGGAAGTGTATGATAATCTATGTAACATAGTTATACTCATTTATCATTCCCCTAATCATGATTCTTCTACTTTTTATTTGAACCTATAGTTTTCAGTGTTCCTGTTAAGTATATTTCCCAGAGACATACCTTTGGACTGTGTGAATGTCAGATGAGCCCTGTTACCCACAAAGTAATAGACAACTCCAACTCTGCAGTTTATTTGGCTTGTCCTAGAAAACCAACAAAATGAAGATGATGGTCAGGTTCAATCCCCAAAATATGGAGAGGGTTTGCAGCTCTGGACAAGATAATTCCTTCCATATGCCCTGTGGTATTGGAGTCCCCACTCAGCCTGTGGCTGTTGTAACAGATGTCTTCCTGGCTTATTGGGGAATGTACAATTATGGAAGGTGTGTGGTCAAGGACCAAAGTACATAAGTTGGTATTGTTGTTATTATACTGTGTTGATGGAAGAACTTGTGAAACTGATATAAAGATAGAGGTTGCCCGGGATTCAGAAGGGAATGGGGGATGAATGGATGGAAAAGGGCATAATTAGGGTGGTTGAGATAACACTGTTTAATACTGCAATGACAGACGCATGATATTAAGCATTTGCCAATGCCTATGGATCAGTACACCACAAAGTGAAACTATAAGGTAATCTATAGTCTTTGGTTAGTAGCAGTATTGGTTCTTCAACTTTAAGAAATGTATCACATTAATCTAAGATGTCAATAATAAAGAAAACAGAGTATGTAAGTGTGTGGGAGGTTATATAGGAATTCCCTAAACTTCCGGGGTATTTTTTCTGTAAATGAAAATCTAAAACTTCTCTAAAAATAAAGTTTAAAAAATAATTAACCTCATACTTAAATATTCTCCATTATTTCTGTTATTTTCCATCAAAACAATTGAAGCACATTTCTGATTTGCAGCTCCAGTTTCCTAAGTATTTGAAAGACCCTACTCTTTTCCAACCTCTGTTTTCTAGAGGGCATCAGGTTCCCCTGTAACACAACTCTGAGTAAACTACAAAACCCTATGTCAAATTACATATTCAAGTTCACACACTAGTTTTAGTTTGAGGGTAATAGCTCCTGAAATATTTTTTAGGTGATGAAAAAGTTTTCTTCTTACTCCTGAACTGAATTTGTCACTCAATTTAAAAAACACTGTGAATATTAAACATTTGAATAATTATGCCAGCCCATTAATATCTTCCTCAATTCCACAGGTGATATCCATAGAGGAAACACAATAATTCTCCTTTATAACAGAAAAACACCAAGATGAAATATTTTCCTGTAATATTCAGTGAAAGTTTATGGAACAACAAACTACATGATCAAGATGACTACATGTAAGCATTTCTCCTCCTACTAAGAAGTGATCCTTCAGTGGTAAAAATAGCAAAATATAAGATTGGAAAGGGATGGAATAATTATGTTCTAGTACATACTCCTAGGTCTTATATGTACTAAGTATTTGGCTTTAAGTTAATGAATTAAGTCCACTGAAATCCAGTTTCCTCTTGCTGGAAAGAGAATTCCTATAATTCTTAGCTATTAAACAATTATTATGGAATAAAATAATATGAATGCATAACATATAACAATTTATATGCATTTAAAAATTACTATGTTTCTTATTTAAATTTTAAACTGCTACTTTTCAAAGTGACCTGAGATAATTTAAGCTCATGGAGACCATCACAGAGGGGATACATTTATGGATAAAAATTATTAAATAGAGTGTTGTGGCAGTAAACAGCTAACTGTAATATTCTATATGAATATTTTTAGAGCTCAAATATAAGTAAATGACACAGGTTTTGAGTTTCATGTACTCTTTCCTTATCTTGGGGATCTCATATACTTATCTAGGTGCTATATCTGGCTATAAATGAAAAAAAAATTAGGATAAAATTTTTAAAATACCTGAATGCCTTGGTCCCCCACAAAGAAATTATGACAGTGGATAGGTAATGTTGGTCATGGAATCTGAATAAAAAGAAGAAATAAAGAAATATGATATTGGAAGGTTGCCTTTTGGAAATAGTTGACTTAATAATTAAAAGCAATACCAGAGTGTAAATTATAATGTAAACTGTAGCCTATGCTCAGTAGCAATGTTTCAATATGTGTTAATCAATTATAACAAATGTACCACATTAATGATGCTTGTTGATAATGTGATAAATTCTGGGAGGGTAAGGGAGTGGGGTGTATGAGAATCCCTTATATTTTTTGTGTAACATTTATGTAATCTAAAGGTTTTTTTCTTTAAAAAAAAAGATTTAAAAACCAATGCCAAATTGATGTATAGATTGAATGGAAAACAATGCAAATTTAAGTGAAATTTCTTTACAGAAAAAAATGTGCATATTTTACAATGTATTTGCAGAAACAAAGGAAACATTAATCAAAAGAATTTTGGAAAAGAAGTATAAAGTTAGAGGACTTCCAAACCTGATTTTAGGATTAACAAAAATCTAAGATAATCAAGAGAGTGTGGCATTATTGAAAAGATAGATATTTACAATAATGGAACTGAATAGAGAGTTCACAAATATATTCACAAATTAGTGCTACCAGAAAGGTTTGAAGGATGCAGTGGTGCTGATATCATCACATTACAATTCAACATTCTTATTTGACATGTGCAAGAAACAGGTGGATCTTGGAGCATTACAGTGGTTTAAAATAAATGAAATCAGGTGACTGCTATAATACAAATTCATGGGCCATGACCAATAGTTTAGCTGGGTTGCAAGGGTTTAAAAGGAGCATGGAATATTAGAGACTAACTGTTCTTGGGGACAGGTGTGTAGATAGAACTTTCTGAATGGGTGAAAACACAGAACTTATTTCAGTCCCATGTAAATGCTTACCTGAATTTTTCTTCAGAAGAGAAAGATTTAATAATCAAGTGGATAAGATGACTTGTACTGTAAATACCACACAGTCTTTTCCCCAGGTAATGTCCAAAATGTTCAGGACCAAAGTGGCCATGGTGGATTGAATGCAAGTTATGCATAGTCTCAGTGACATGGACTCCCACTTACCAAGGCCAACCTGAGCAGAGCCACTCCTGGATATCCAATATGCCAGCAGCAGAGACCAACACTAGCAACCAAATTTGTCATCATTCTCCAAAATGTTCACCTTGTTACATGATGTCAGGTTGATCATACTGGACAACTTCCATCATGAAAGAGGCATCATTTTGTCTTCCAGGAAAATAATCTTTCTCCACATCATGATTTGGCTACTCTACACACAAAGCAATTTTGAAAACTACCCTTTATGTGCCCTATAGAATGCCTTAACTACCATCATGGTATATCACAAGTATTTTTTCTGTAATAGGAAACCATTTTACAGAAAAGGAAATCTGGTCATTGGGTCCATGTTCATGGGATTAACTGACCTTACCATGTAAGCCATCATCCTGAATCAGATAGATTGGCAGAACCATGAAATGGCCTATTGAAACTCAACCACAATGTTATCAAGGGAGCAATTCCTAATAGGGATGGATAAATAATCTTCAAGGGTCTTTACACCCTATAAATCGGTGTCCATTCTATGGTGTTATAGGTCCCATAGCTGAGATACACAGACCAAAGACTGTGAAGTAGAAATGGGAGTGGCACCAACTGTTATTTCCCAGGTGATACACTAGTAAATTTTTTAATAGTTTGTTGTTCTCCCCATACCACTATTCACTTGGAAAAACTTAGCTTTGCATCAGAAAAATAATACATGATTCCCACTGTCATAATTTTTCATTGGAACTGGCTTTGATACAGAGACTGCTTTATGTATTCTTCCACATGCTGGATCACAGATGGTCTGAATTTCTTTTGGCAGTGGCTAACTTTCAGTTATGGGGTCTGGTGCAGGATGTTGATACTTGATACATTTTGACAGAATATTGCTAGCTGTCTTGGGACCCTCTAAATCTTAATCCTCCTCCCCTCAAGAAAAAATTCTTTGTTCTTTATGTCCTTTCATTACAATCCAATGTTAAAACTATCTTTCTAAATCCCATAACTTCATCCAAGATGAATTGGGCTTTCAGTGGCCCCATTGGGGAATGTTTGAACTGAACAAAATTGTTCATTTTGGAGTCACTTCAGAAAATAAGGGAAAGGATTTATCAGACCCAAGGGATAGCATTTTTATTGGCATGAAAAGGCTGCCAAATGATATTCTGATTCAAAAATTGCTTCACTTAGGATTAATTTCACGCAAACTAATGAGAAATTTGACAAAATTAAGCAATGACTGGAATCATTACCCTAGCAAATTTTCCTCCTTCTTGTCCTGTAGAGTGGAAAAATTGAAGGTAGTAATAGACATAACTACAATAATAGTTGGAGGCTTCGCTATACCATTCTCATTAGTAGATTGAGCATCTAGACAGAGGATCAATAAGGAAATAGAACTTGAGAAATATGATAAAATTAAGTAGACTTAACAGATATATAGAGTACATTGCTCACCCAAACACCAGGATCTACATACTTCTCAAGTGTGCAAGGATCATTCTCCAGGAGAGACCACATATTGAGTTACAAAACAGTCTCAGTAAATCTAGAAAGATTGGAATTATATATACCATCTTCTCTGACCAATATGAAATGAGGTTGACAACTAAAACCAGGTTAATTCAAAGACAATCTAACACCAATCTTACTCAAATTATTCCAAAACATTGAAGAGAAAAACCACTACCAAACTCATTTATGAAGACAACATCACCCTAATACCAGATAAAGATATTGCTTAAAAAAAAAAAAAAAACCTAAGACCAATATCTCTAATGAATATAGAAGTAAAAATTCTCAACAACATATTTGAACACAGAATCCAAATAACATTAAAAGAATTATACTCCACATTCAAGTGGGTTTTATCTCAGGTATGCAAGTGAAGTTCAACACAAGAAAGTCAGTTAATGTAAAAAAACATTAAAAAACTATGTTTCTTGGGAAAAATCCCCAAAAGATGGTGTAGCAGTTTGATGTAATTATGAATTCCAAAAATATAATTGAATCATGCTTGCAAACTGATCTGTTAATCTGGGCATGATTAGGTTAGGATTAGGGTGTTGAGCCCCACCCCTTGGTGGGTGGGGAATTGAATATAAAAGGCAAGCCAAGGACAGTTGAAGCAGTCTTTTGAGAAGCAGTTTTGATGTTGGAAAGAAGGCCCCAGGAGAAGAGAAGCAAGCCGTTCTCCTGATCATCTACAGCTGACCTTATGGAGCAAACAGGAGCTAAGCTTGGAGAGAAAAGCAGCCCCGGAAAGAGAGGAACCCCAGAAGCCTGAACCCTGGCAAATGCCAGCAGCTATCTTGCTCTAACACGTGGCAATGGACTGTGGTGAGAGAAGAAACTTAACACTTTATGGCCTGGTATCTGTGGACTTCTACCCCAAATAAATACCCTTTATAAAGACCAACCCATTTTTGGTATTTCACATTAGCACCCCTTTGGCTGACTAATACAGATGGGAATAGAAGGAAACTTTCTCAATATGATAAGGTTCGTATATCATTATACTCAGTGGTGAAAGACTGAAAGCATTCCTGCTGAGATCAAGACAAGACAACAATGCCCACTGTCAAAATAGTTATTCAATACTGTGCTAGAGAGTATAGCTAGAGAAATTAGTCTAGACAAAGAAATAAAAGGCACCCAAAAAAGAAAGGAAGAAGTAAAACTTTCACTCTTCACTGATAATATGATTCTATATCTACAATCTCTTGAAAAATCCACAACAAAGTTTGTAGAACTAATAGACAATTTCAGCAAAGTGGTGGGATACAAGCTTAATACACAAAAATCAATAGTATTTCCACACACTACTGATATGCAATCTAAGGAAATGAAATTCAAACCTTCAATGAGATATCATTTCAATCCTATTAGTCTAGCTGCTCTTAGAAAGTCAGAAAACTGTAAATGTTGGAGAGGATGTGGAGAGAAAGGAAACCTTATTCACTGTTGGTTGGAATATAGAATGGTACAGCCACTGTGGAGAATAGTTTGGCAGTTCCTAAGGAAGTTGAATATAGACTTGCCAAGTGACCTGGCAATAACATTATTAGGTATATACCCAGAAGAACTGAGCAGAGACATGAACAGATATCTGCACACCAATGTTCCTGGTGGCATTATTAACAATTGTTAAAAGTTGTAAGCAACCCCATGTGTCCATCAACTGGTGAATGGATAAACAAATTGTGGTGTATATATATCATGGAATATTATGCAACATTAAGAAGAAATGAAGTCGTGTGGTATATGACAACATAGATGAACCTGGATCACATTATGTTGAGTGAAGCAAGCCAGACACAAAAGGACAAATAATGTATGAATGTGCTATTATGGACTAAATATATTGTGCAAGCTCATAGAGTTAATAATTACAATATAGGCCAACAGTTAATAGAAGGAGGGTAGAAAATGGAAAGCTAAGGGTATTCTGTGTAGAATTCATAAAATGGTTTTATGTACATCTTTGGAAATGAACAGAAATGGTTAAAACATATTTTAAAAAACAGGTGGAGAATTGGAAAATCCACAAATATGTGGTAGTTAAAAAAACACAGTCTTTAACCATCAGTAGGTCAAAGAAGTAATTGCAAGGAAAATTAGTAAATATTGTAAGATGAATGGAAACAAGAAAACAATATATCAAAAGCTATGTGATGAAAACAAAAAAGAATTTAAAAATTTTAAAAAGAATTTTTTTAAAGCTATGGGATGGAGCAAAGGCAGTACTGAGAGGGAAATTTTTGGTCCTAAATGAAGACATAACTGCATAATGACAGGAACTAGAAAAATAAAGCAAACTAATTCCAATTCAAACAAAATTGAAAGGAGAAGGTAAGAATTAGCAATGGTTAGGCCACAAATCAATGAAATTGAAAATTTTAAAAATAGAGAAAATTTACAAAATTGAAAGAAGCTGGTTCTTTCTCCTAACAGAGGTGTTATGGATATGGATACCAGTCATCCTTTGTCCTTGTGTTTTCTATCCTATTAAAATGTATATGGTGAGATTATGCTCCTTTTGACCCTGAATTCATTGATTTCCAGCTTATTCTGTGGCTTTCACTCTACATTTGAATTTCATTCTGTTTATAAAGGACTGGAGCAATCTGTTACAACCCAATTAGATTCACTACACCCCACCTTAAGTAAAAATGACATCATCAGAATGTACTATTTAAAATGGAAATGGATAAGGTTCAGAACATGTTTTTTTTTTTCAGTTCATATATCCAGTTGCCAAATTATTTTGTACTTTTGTTTTTTATTTTTATGTATTTGATCAATGAATGAATGTATGTTTATGGTGAAAAATACTGGCCATAGAGCTATCCATTTTTCCTACCACCATTTTTTGAAGAGAAAATTCTTTCATCATGGATTGGATGTGGCAACATGTTCAAAAATAAATTGGCTGTAGGAGTTTCATATTGTATATGAATCCCAAAAACAGATATTAGATTATGTCTGTAAACTGGTTTGATCATATGTATATATTAGATTATTTGGTTTCACGTCTACCTGATTAAATAATGAGTAAGGATTTGATTGGGCCATGTCAGTAAAACATTGAGTCCCTGCCCCCTTGGTGAGCAGGGAATCACAGAGAAACTGCAGCCCAGAGAAAGGAGGTTGGTGTTTTAATGCTAGATCCCCAGGAATTAAATACACAGAGAAGCAGATACATGAGGAGGGAGAGCCGTTTCCATTAGACACAGCAGAGGACCCTGGGAAGAGAGATGAACCATTCATCTGATAGTTTACAGCTGGCCTTGTGGAGAGAGCAGAGCAGCTGAGCTCAGAGAGAAATGAGCTCCAGGAGAGAAATGAGACTTATCCTAGCCTACAGCTGATAGTGGAAGAAGCTGTGACCATGGAGATTTAAGAGGAAGATGAAGCCTGAACCCTTGCAGATATTGGCAGCCATCTTGTTCCAATATATGGCAACAGATTTGGTGAGGGAAGTAAATTTCACTTTATGGACTGGTCACTGTAAGCTTCTACCCCAACTAAATACCCTTTAAAAAAGTCAACAGATTTCTGGTATTTTGCATCAACACCCCTATTGCTGACTAATATAGAATCTGGTAACAGAGAGTGGGGTCATGCTTTTGCAATTACCAAAATGTTGGAATGTTTTTATAAATGGATAAGGAGTATTTTTGGAGGAATTGTGAGATGCTTGGGTAGAAAGACCTACAGTGCTTTGAAGAGACTGTTGATATGGATGCTAAAGAGACTTTTTATGAGGACTTAGAAGCAAATGATGAAACTATTATTGGAAACTGGAGGAAAGGTGATCCATGTTTTAAAGTTGCAGAGAACTTAGGAAGGTTAACTCTTGCTGTTTTATGGAAGGCAGAATTTGAAAATGGTGAACCTGGGCATTTAACTGAAGAACTTTTCAAAGAAAATTCAGAGAATGCAGCATGGCTTCTCCTTAGAGCTTACAGTATAATGCTAGATGAGAGAAATTAACTGAAAACTGAATTGTTGGTCACAAAGAAACCAGAAACTGATTCCAAAAATTCCAAGCCTCTGGAAAGAAATCAAGTCCCTAGATGATATTTCCCCATTTGAGGACTTAACTAAACTTGGAACGTGTAAACCATGTTCTTTTCCAGGAAAGACAGGTTGGAAGTCTTACTGTCTGAGGTCTTGGACCCTTGCTTCTTGCATGCTAAACCAACAAACATTTTGAGAGAGCTGTAGGAACAAATTGCTGTCAGCTGGAATAAAAGGGACATGGAAGGGAGAGATTGAAGGGGAAACAACTTCAAGAGGAAAACCATGGAAACTGGGATCTGGAATTAAGACATCTCTTTGGGACAAGAGAGGAACCTTAACCATGTGTAGAGAGGGCAAGTTTGGCCTGAGAGTTGAAGAGTGTGGAAGTTTCCACCTGATGTTTTTGAAGAGTTTGCTGCCCCAAGGTATGGAGAGGGTGGATTACATTCCCCGGAGATGAGTGAGGTCAGCCATAAGCCTGAGAGAGGTGGGCCTATCCACCATGGATTAGGGAAGGCCAGGTTGCCAACTCATTGCTCTGAGAGGTTTGGGCCTGTATGCAAAATGTTAGGGAGGCTGTTGTCTTCACTTCACTATACTAGGGGGTTTAAGACTCTAACCCAAAGATTAGGTAAAGTGTGGCAATTACCCCAAGACTCCTGGAAGGTGAGGTCTGGAGCTTGAGCACCACCCAGATGCTTGATGAGGGTGGAACCAAGGAAATGGCCATTAGGCAAGCCTGTGGATAAGGTGGGTCTGAATGATGCCCTGGGTAAAAGAAATGATCATCCTAAAAATGATTCTCAGACTTTGATATCTAATGAAGTATGCCCTGCAGGTTTATGGAACTGTAGGGAAACCATGACTCATATTTCCCTCCCAATTTCTCTTTATGGTAATGCAAATGTTTATCCTTTATCCATTTGTATATTGGAAGCAGATAGAAGGTTTTCTAAGTTTCAGAGGTCTACAGCCAGATGGGACAAACTGTATTTCTTTAAATTGATTGTGATATGAGTCTGTATTCAGCATTGTACTGTTTTAAGGGTTTTTTTTTTTGAATATTGTAATGTATTTTTGCAATTCAGAGGGTGGAGTGTAGCAGTTTGATTTTATTTGTGAATTCCAAAAATACATATTGGATTATGTTTGTAAACTGTGCTGTTCTTCTGAATATATTAGATTATATTGGTTTAACTTCTACATGATTAAATAATGATTAAGACTTTGATTGAGCCACATTAGTAGGATATTGGGTCCTGAGCCCCTTGGTGGGCAGGGACTCTTAGAGAAAACACACCACAGAGAAAGGAGGTTGGAGTTTAAATGCTGGAGCACCAGAAATTAAATACACAGAGAAGCAGATATGTGAGGAGATAGAGAAGGAACCATTAGACATAGCAGAGGTCCCAGAAAGAGAGATGAACTGATCACCTGACAGTTTATAGCTGGCCTTGAGAAGAGAGCAGAGCAGCTGAGCTCAGAGAGGAACGAGTCCTGGGAAAGAAATGAGACTTATACCAGCCTACACCTGATATTTGAAGAAACTGGAAACATGGAGCTTTAAGAGGAAGAGGAAGCCTGAACCCTTGCAGACATTGACAGCCATCTTGCTCCAACATATGGCAACAGCCTTAAGTGAGGGAAGTAAATTTCACTTTATGGACTGGTCACTGTAAGCTTCTAACTCAACTAAATACCCTTTAAAGAGCCAACAGATTTCTGGTATTTTGCATCAGCACTTCTTTGACTGACTAATACATTGGCCATAGATATGCATGCTTTTTGTATGAACTCCCCATTCAATTTCATTTGGCTTTATTTATGCCTTTGCCCCAGTGTAAAATATTTTGATTACTGTAGTCTTGTAATAAATTGTAAAATTGGGAATTGTTAGAGCTCCAACATCCCACTTTTTTTTTTCAAGATTTTGGCTATTTCGTCTTTCATTTGTGTATAAAAAATTTGTTTATTGGCTTTTCCATTTCTGCTAAGATATCTTTTGCAATTTTGATTCATATTGTATTTAATATATAAATCATGTTGGGTAGAATTAACACATAAATAATATTTAGTCTTCAAATCCATGAATATGGAATCGCCTTCCATATTTTTAGTCTTACTTGAATATTTTCTGAAATGTTTTTTTGCTTTCTCTGTATAAGTCCTTTACAGCCTTGATTTAATTTAATCCTAGTTATTTGATATTTTACATGTGCTCTAGTATACAGAATTTTATTTTTCATTTCCTTTTAAAATTGTTAATTATTAATCTATAGAAACATCACTGATTTTTTGAATTGATATACACTCCATTTCGCTATCTTAGGTATTAGCTCTTAGCTTTGATTACATTTATGAGAATTTTCTGTTTATAGATCATGCCATCTGCAAGCAATGGAAGTTTTGCTCCTTCCATTCCAATTTGAATGCCTTTTATTTATTTTTTTCTTGCCTAATTACTCTGGCTAGAAGTGACTCTCCAATGTTGAATTACATTGGTGATAATGGACACGTTTGCCTTGTTCCTGAATATGATGCTATCTGTCTGGTTTTCATATATGACCTTTATTATTTTTAGTTAATTTCCTACTATTTCTAGTTCTACTATGCTTTTAACAAAGGGTGCTGGATATTGTCACATGACTTTTCTGCCTTAATTTACATGGTCATGTTTTTATTTTGTTTGTTTTTGTTATATTTACTTCATTTTAATAATATGGTATATTATGTTAATTGATTTTCTTATGTTGAACCACATATTACTTGGGAGAAAACTCACTTGGTCATGGTGTATAATTTTTAAAAAATACTCTTGGATTTGCTTTGCTAGTTTGGTTCACAGTTTTTGCATCAATATTGAAAAGTGGTATCAGTCCATAATTTTTTGTGTTATCTTTATCTGTCTTTGGTATTAAGGTGAAGCTCAAATCATAGAATGAATTAGGAAGCAATTAACTCTGATTCAAATTTTTGGAGGAATATGAGCAAGATAGGTGTTGTCAATGTTTGGTGAAATTCACATGTGAACCTACCAGGTGCTATGATTTATATTGTTGGGGAGTTTTGATGACTGATTTGTTCTCTTTGGTTTTTTCTTTTTAAGTCTATTTAACCTATTTTCTTCAGAAATGTAAGTAGTTTGTCCATTTAATCTAGTTTCTCTATTTTCTTGTGGCACAATTCTTCACTTTATCTTTTTTATACTCCATTTTATTGCAGTGGAGTATATGGCAATGTACATCCTTATTTCATTTCTTATGTTAATTTATTTCATCTTTTTTTGTTTTTGTCTCACTAGCTAACATCTTTAATTGATTTTACTGATCTTTAAAAAGAAAGAACTTTTGTTTTAATTGATATTCTCTGTTGTGTTTTTATTCTCTATTTCCTTTAGCTACAATATAGTATTTGTAATTTCATTCCATCTCCTTTCTTTGGTTTTATTGTGCTGTTCTATTTTAGTTCATCAAATTGTGAGGTTAAGTCTTATATATTGACATTTGAATTCAGAGCTATACATTTCCCTCTCACTACTGCCTTAGCTTCTCTATAAGATTTGGTATATCATGTTTCTGCTCATTCTTGTCAAGACATTTCTTAATTGCCTCTATGACTTCTGAGACTCATTGTTTAAGAGTGTACTCTTTAATTTCCAAATAGTTCATTTTCCAGGTATTTTTCTTATTGATTTTTTAAAATTAATTTATTTTTTATTGTAGGTAAAAATCAAAATTTTCACAATACATACCAATATTTGTAAAATGCTATATAAATATATATGCATATATGTGCATTTGCTTACAAAAATGTTATATATATATATATATATAAGTATATTTTAAGAGGTGCTTAGATTACCCAAAATATTACACAGAACCCACTGGGATTCCCATTTCTTATTGATTTTTAGCATGTTTCAGTATTGTTAGAGAAGGTTCATTTTATGATATCAATCTCATTAAATTTATTAAGTCTTGTATTGTGATATATTGTATGGTCTATTTTGAAGAAAGACCTGGTTGCACTAGAGAAAAATGTGTTTTGATCATTTTGGGTGAAGTGTTTTACATATATCTTTTAGTTTTAGATTGTGCATAGTATCAGTCAAGTTTTACATTGTTTTATCAATCTTCTATTTAGACTTTCTATCCATTATTAAATGTTACATATTGAAGTCTATTTCTAGTTCATAAGACCATCTATTTCTCTTTTCAAATGTGTCAATATTTGCTTCATTATTTTGAGACTCTACAGTTTCAGACCATATATAACTTTTATGGCTTCTTGTTACTCTTTGTCTTATTTAACAGTTTGGACTTGAAGACTATTTCCTCTGATATTAGTACAGTTACCCTAGTGTTTTGGTTACTATTGGCATGGAATATTTTTTCCATCCTTTTGTTTTCATCCAACTTGTGCTTTGGTGTTTTAGTTGATTTTCTTGTATTATACATATACTCTTTTTTTTTTTATTGTGGGTAAAAATCAAAATTTTCACAATACATACCAACATTTGTAAAATGATATATAAATATATATGCATATATGTGCATTTGCTTACAAAAATGTTATTTATATATATATATAAATATATTTTAAGAGGTGCTTAGATTACCCAAAATATTACACAGACACTTTTGGGGCAGGGATGGGACGAGCAGTTGAAATACAGGGGCTTTTTTGGGATTTGGAGGTTGTCTTGAGTACCGTTGTGGCAACGGATATAGGCCATTTTAAATCAGCACACACCACTCAGAACTGTGTGGGAGAGAGTGTGGTCTATGGTTGGTGGCAAGGCCCCAGGATGTGTAAATCCATTGAGGGTGGTGGGCCACACTTGTGGGAGATGTTTGTATACATATACTTTTCACCATTGTGCCAATTTCTACTTTTTGATGGAGGATTTAGTACATTTTTATTTAAAGTATTCAATAATAATACAGAATTTTCTTCCACCATTTTTACTATTTTCCCTTAGTTTATATTGTTTTTCTAGGTTTATATCTTTTGACTAATGTCTGTTTTCATTTCTTTTTAAAATTTTGCATTATAGTTTTTGCATCCTTTCATGTTTTCATCTATTTGCTTTTTCAGATAATGTGTGGTTACTATTGGGCTTAAATGAAAGATATTAAATTTATAAAAATCTAATTATTTTATACCAACTTAACTTCAATAAAACACACAATCATTTGTTCTTATGATCCAGCATCTCTACATTTCATTATTGTACTTGTTACAAATTATGTCCTTTTCACAGTAAATATCCTAAACCATAGAATTTTCATTGACTCTTCTTATTTTCTTTTTTTTAAATTTTTTCTTTATTTTAAAGAAGTTTTAGAATATATCAATGTTACATAGCATATATAGGGATTTCCATATACCCCACTCATTCTTGTTCCCAAACTTCACCCATTAATAAAATCTTTCATTAGTGTTGGACATTTGTTACAATTGATGACTTGACCTGGTAATATACATTGCCTAAAAGTTACCTCCTGATGACCTCCTTGTTGCTCAAATATACCCAATCTCTAAGCAAAACTCAGCATATACATTCACTGTTTTCCCCCAATATGGGACGTAAATCCCAGGGATAAGCTCCTGGAACTGAGGGATTAATACCAAGCACCAACTAATTATGCATTTGGTGTAAGACTTAGAAAAAAAGGGGTAAATATTAAAAGCAAATGAGTTTTTATGGCTAAGCAATTTCAAAGATTATTCCAGAGGTTATAGATGTGCACATCTCATGATGTTCACAATGTCTGCACAAGAAACAGTGCAACAACTATGTGTTCCTGGGGGGGCTCTAGATAATGTATGGAGTGCAAACAACCCCAGGAAATTGGCACCCTGTCAGTGGGCCATTTCTTGGAATATATGGTAACTCCTCTCCCGTAATGTATCATAATAAAACTCATTTGTAATTGTCCTACACAACAATCTTCTATCCTATTTATTGAATGTATAATTATTACTATACCCATTAAATATAAGTCCCAGAGCCTTAAATCTGGCTGTTTATATGATGTGTGAGCCTTGAATATCAACAGAGTTACAGCCAATACCTACTCTTCAGTTCATCCAACTCACCACGACATCTAGCAAAAGGATGATTATGCACAAAGCCAACCCAAGAAGCAGAGAGCATCTTCAACTGCAAGCAAGACAGTTCCATCCATCTGCCTCATGGGATATAAGCACTCTCTCAGTTGGAAGCAGAGTTGGACATCACCATCCCCAAATCTTCAAGATAGAGGAAAGAATAAACATAGAGGGAATTAAAACTAGGGGCTAAAGTAGTTATTAATATTCTAGTAATGGAAGAGAGTGTAATAGTGATATATAGACAGTGGTCACCAGAGATTCTGAGGGGAAGGAGAGGGAACAATAGGTATAACTTGGGACATTTTTCAGACATTGAAATCATTCTGTATGATGTTACAGTGACAGATACCAGCCATTATACATTTTTTTTCAAAACCTATAAAATTGTGTGGTTCATTAATTTAAAGCAGTGCATTTTAGAATTGGAACAAATAAGATGTGGAATTACATTAAAAAAACATATAATAATATAATATAATATAATATAATATAATATAATATAATATAATAT